>OFHU01000959.1:600000-761236 GCA_900245905.1 Lacerta viridis | reverse complement strand
CCTCCTAAAAAGTAAGGGGAAATATCTGTGCGTCTTATGGAGCGAATGGTGGTCCCTGGAGCTGAATTGCCCAGGGGCCAAAAGAGGATCATGCTTTTTATTTTACAAAGAGAAAAGGGGGTGTTGAAAGGACCCCGCTCAGCAGCTGATCAGCAAGAGATCGGGAGAGAGATAAGAGTCCCGGCTCCCTTTCAGCCCCGCCCTCTTGCCCAGGCCTCCATTGTTGAATGTGCTGCAGAGGGAGGTTGTTTGTTTCCCCAGCGACATGTGACTGGCTGATTAGATTATCTGTCTGGAAACTGTAGAAAAGGCTCCTGTGAGGGATCCTATTCCCTCCCCTTTCAATACTTCCCCAACAGTGACTCTCCCTAGGTTTCACTGACAACTAGGATGAATCCTTCAGTGTTCATATGGGAGTTGTCTCTGGGGTACCTCAGGGCTCTACGTTTGAAAACCTCTTGCCACCTATGGGATCTCCCTACCAGGGTTCCCAACTACTGCAGTTTGCCTTCCCTTTAGGCAAATACGTGGCACATTTGGCTTCACTGTCCAGCCCTCTGTATGACAGGAGAATAAGCAAACAGGAAAGCTTTGTTCTCTCCTCTTAGTCACACCTCTTAAGGTACTGATACACTGCCAGAGTCAACGAACGTTTAAGCACATTTAACTTTATTAGGTAACTTGAAAACATGGATATCTCGGGTTATTACTGGTACAAATCTTCTTCTCATGTAATGCACTGCTACTACAGTGGGGGGAAACTCAGGAAATGTTAAGTCGCGAGTAACAGCAGTACCCTGGCAGTGCTCCGGCCATCTCTGAGCACACCAGCAACTTCTGAAATAAAGCCCAAAGCCCAGTGAGCCAGCAGTGTCTGAATGGACCTGAAAATCAAATTGTAAATTAAAAGTATCCTGCCATAAGGGTACGCCATTAAACTCCCTCAGGAATTCAAGCCACACTTGGAGGTCTGCTCTGACCTCACTAGGCAAATGCACCCTATGATGGGGTGAACACAGGCCAGCAGACAACCTTGACAGGCACACGCAAAAGGGGCGGCCAGGGGCCACCACTCTGCAGGCAAAATTCAAGTGACCCAAAAGGGACTGAATCTGCCTCAAGGTCACCTTCTCTCTGGGTAAAAAACTGCAAAATTAGAGTGCAAAGGCCACCAGTTTTGCTTCTGGCAATGCAGAAGTCTGCATCACGGTATCCAGCTGGATGCCAAGGTAGGATAAACTAGTGGCTGGGCCTTCAGTTTTATCAGCTGCCAATGGGACACCCAACTCTCCAATTAGGTCATTAAAAGCTCGTAATAAGAGCAAGCACTCAATGGAATGCAGAACATAATAAAAAGTTATCCAAGTAAGTAAGGGTCACGGTCACGCCCCTAAAACCTGTTTTCTTGCGTAAAACCCAGTCCAAAAATGTACTGAAAGCCTCAAACGCTGCACAAGATATGGAACAACCCATGGGTATGGCCTTATCCACATAATAGCTTCTATCAAAATTGAATCCAAGCAATTTAAAATCACGTGGGTGCATAGGAAGCAAACGAAAGGCAGCTTCCACATTGTGTTTGGCCAGCAAAGCACCTTTTCCAAAACTCATTATTAGTTTGACCGCCTGGTCAAAGGTGGTGTATTTAACTGAAGACAATTCAGCCGGGATAGCATCATTTACTGATATACCCTGAGGGAAAGATAAATAGTGAATTAAATGGAATTCACCCGGTGCTTTTTTAGGCAACACGCCCAAAGGAGATAGGTGTAAATCAGGGTACAGAAGGCTGCAAAATGGGCCAGTATCCTTCCATATGCCGTTGGCTGCTGTTAAGGGCAAACCACTCTGCAGCAATTCCAATGCACATGGTATGAATAATGGAGTAGGCAATGCTATATATCACGGGCGTACAAAAGGGCTGGGCAAAAAAATGGGCCCCACGAGCCTCGGATAATTCCCTACCCCACTTTTGGCTCAACAGTGACCCAACCATTCCGTCCATTATTTTGCTTGAGGGGCACACATTGCTTGCCCTAACAATAATGCCACGCAGGATATTGGTCAACATTGTGTTATAAAACCAAAATACGCATGAAGATCAATATTGATTTAATTTCCGCGCAGTCTTTTCGAGCACCAGCACCCTTTTCAGGCCCCCAATGGAGCAGAGAGAAAAATGACGAGCTGGCGCGCGCGCGGGCATCGTGAACCAGAAACACTCGGAGTTGGCAAACAATCCCTTCCCTACATCTCAAGAAAAACAGTGATTTGTCCAAAGGCGTAATTTATCAAAAGCACACCGCCTCTCTCCAACAACTGGCGAGACGCCCTGAATGAAGGGAGCGAAATGAGTAATGAGCTATAGAGTCGTTAGACCTCCCATGTCTACATCTCTCCTCGCGCGGCTCGACCCTTTTTAGAGGAAAGTAGGCATGCACTCTCTGCCCTACCATGCCTGTACCGCAGCCCTCTTCGTGTGGCCCTCTGACACGAGAAAGAGGCTAAGCTATAAATCCTAGCACAGCCGTATAAGCCAGCCAAGAGAAGTGAACTCCCAGAACATTATATCAAGGCAGAAAATAGATGGGGAAAATAAATAAAATTGACACAACGGCCCTGGAAAAACGCCATAGTGGCCCAACCCCAAGCTGACCGCTATTTGTTGATGAATACTCCCTTAGGCCCTCAACCAGCAACATGCTGCTTTAAAGTCAGGTCTTTCTTCCTTGGCCCCTTGCCCCCAGCTTTGCGTTACTGTTGCTGGGCTTGTCTTGGAACCCCACATATAGAGCACCACAGCGGGAGTAAGAGGTGCCTGGCACGAAACAGTAGAAGATAAAGAATTTTCGAAAACACACCCTTTGATCGTTTCTGTGCTTTACACGGAAAAATCACAACAAGGGAAACGAGAGCAATATAAGAGGGAAAATCAATTAAGGATGGCTCCGTTAAAATAGAAATTGCGTAAGTATGCCTGGTCCGTCCCACTGGAGGTGCGCGCCCAATGTGGAGCATAGAGACACAAGCTCTCCCAAGCCAACGAGGTACACAAAGAAGCTATTACTCACACAATCCAAGTTTCCCCACAAAACACTATAATTCCCTATGTGTTCAAATTTTGTGTATTGATGTGGTATATAGTCTGCAGCAAAAGGTTTTTACCTCCTTAGGGCATCTGCAAAAGATTTATAAAACAACGCACACACTTCCTGACCTTTACCCCAAAAATTTGCAAGGAGAACATAACACTGCAAAAAGGCCATTCAGCAAAGAGCGTTATTTCCAATCCATAGGGAGCAGTCATGCGCCGATCGTTAAGGACTAGAGGGCGGAGGAGAGCTTGCCCACTTTTTACATTATTGTTATTCCTAGAGAAGACCTACTTCAAATATGGTCTTATATACAAAAAAGGAAAATGAGATGGGAAGAGGAAAACAAGGCATTAATTATTCCAGAAATTATATAAATGAAGAAAGACCAGGTTGAATGATCGCTGACATGGTTCAGGGAGATGAGAAGCCTCTCGGTGGAGCCAAAGGAGAGGGGTATTCTGTCTTGCTTCCCTCCTGAACAGCTGAAAAAAGAAAACAGTTATGAAAGAGGGGGAGACAAATGATACACATGTCCCAAATAAATTTCTCAACTAACTAGTCAGTTAATTTCATCTGCAGTGTGGCTCTTAAAGCATTTATTTATTTATTTGCTGCATTTCAAATTTACCCCTTTAGTAAGCCCATTGTGGAAGCAGAAACAGACCTCTGAACTCCCTTAGTGACGGGACAACTGGCACCCTGAGAATGTGTTTGCTGAGATTGCAGACAACACCATGTGTCAGTTGTTTCATAAGTCATGGGGGCATGAAAGAAAATAAGCTTGGAGGAAGATGGAGAAATCATAGCAATTTAGTTGCTAAGATGTCCAGATTGAACCTAAATTGTTTTACTGGTATAAAGGGTGTGAGTGGACTGTTTAAAAGCCATTTTGCTAGATGGATGGCATTTTGCTATTGTACGGTACATTTTGTACTCTTTATATTGCTTCAAGAGTACAAAAGAGAAAACTAAACTGTTCTGGCTCACGTTTGCTACAGTCCTTGAACAAAAGGAGGAGAGTGTTAGCATGAAGATGCAAAAGAGAGGATAGACTTTTCACTTAGCAGCAGTTGAACAAAGAGATCCTGCAGATTTGGCGTGTCTGCTGAAGCCATTGAATTTGAAGAAAAAATGAAGAAGCCTGCACTGGTCAAAATTGTTGCTGATGATGGTGATGATTAAAATAATCAGCATCAGCATCTAAACAATAGATATTTTGCTAGCCTTTAATGATACCCCACAACCTGTCATCTGAGCCCAGTCACCTCACCATTTATTAGTAGGGCCAGGGTGGCATTACAGTAATTTACATATTGTTTATCCTTTAACAATTAATCCTGGAGTGCTGGCTCCTATGTGCTCTATTATCTGAGGCTGGAACAGGAGGCTTTGCAGTACCTGCAGTCAGGGCTCTCTCTCTCTCTCTCTCTCTCTCTCTCTCTCTCTCTCTCTCTCTCTCATATGAGCAATATTTTTCTTTCTTTCTTAGAGATGTGGTAGAGAAAAGAATGGGGTACCTAAAAGCAAACTGTCCCAAGAACTCCCAATGATGGGTTTGTGCTATCTCTAATTTTTACTGCACATCCTCACAAAAGTATTGAAAGATAGGGAAATACTCCTATCAGCATTTTGCAGGTGCAGATCAGATGCACCCAAGCACCAATTGCCTGAATAACTTGGCTAAAATTTATGTAGGAAGTCTGCAGCAGAGCACTGGATTTAATACAGATTCTCTCAAATTTCAGGTGGATAACCTTGCCTTTGTGTGAACCGCTGCCATCTCCTCCAGAAGAGAGAGAATAAGTAACAAACTAACCCTGTTTCCATCTCCAAGTAACTGATAACTCACTTTGGGTTTCAATTCACAGGCAAACTTCTTATTATCTGACCCTGCCAGGAAGCATCACTGGTAAGTGGATGAGCTGCTTGAGATTCTTCTACTCCTAACAGCAATAGCATCAAATCTTTAACAAGATTTACCACCATACAGTATGATAAATACGTTTTAAAAGGTCACGAAAACACAGGCAGTTTTATTGCTTTGCCTTATTGCTTCTTATCTCGTCTGTTCCTTTATCTCCATATGGTGACCTTTCATAACATTTCTTTAATGATTTTTTAAATGCACAAACACACAACACAGACGTTAAGGATCCCACAAGATGCAAAGCCTATTTAGTTTTGCAGTGCCATGTGGTCCAGTGAGTAGCATGTCAAACATACACCTGGAAGGCCTCTTTAGCCCCACTAAACTTACCAGGTCACTTGAGAACTCACTGCCTCTGGTCTCAGTTCGGCATCTGTAAAATGGAAGCAAGAGGTCTGGTGAGGAAAAATGAGGAACATATTGGAAATATATGGCATAAGAATGTAAGCAGAGCCCTGCTAGTTAGGCCACAGGCATAAACTGGTCCAGCACTCTGGTATCACAGTGGCCAACCAGATGCCCATGGGAAGCTCACAGACAGAACCTGAGTGCAACTCCCCACCAGCAATTTCCAGCAACTTGTATTTAGAGGCATGCTGTGTCTGCTGGTGGAGGTAGAACCAAGCCATCATGTCTAGTAGCCATTGATAGCCTAATTCTCCATGAATTTGTCTGTTCCTCTGTTAAAGCCATTCAGATTGGTGGCCATCACTACCTCTTCTGAGAATGATCTCCATGGTTTAACTATGCACTGTATGAAGCAGATCTTTCTTTTGTCAGCCCTGAATCTTCCACAAGGCGGGTTCTCCCTTAACAGAGAGCACGGGTTGCAGAAGGGTTAAAGGAGCAGCTCCCAGTTGCTGGGCAGTTTTTGGTTTGGCCACAGCTAGCGATTGGTTGGGGCGAGTTGCTGGGGAGTTGGGTATGTTGCCAATTGATGATTGACAGGTGCTGCCTATAAAACCTGTGTTTGTGAAACTCTAGTTTCACTTTTGCTGCGTGCAACGGATCTCCCGCCCGCCCTCCCTAACTTTAGGGAATGGTGTCCTGCTGCTTGACCTTGCTATGCCTGTCATGGGGTTGTCTGCTTTGGAGCAGGAGCCTGGTAGGAATTTGTCCAAGTGGCTGATTGGCTTTTGTCACTGGTTTTGCCTACTGCGTAGCAAATCGTCACAACTTGTAAGGTTGGCGGTTAGGCATTGGTTAAAATTGCTTGCACTAGGGGTCAGGATAGGCTGGGCCTGCCCCTAGTAATGCTGCTTCAGGGGTATGGATAGGCTGGGCCTACCCCTGAATGCGCTGGGCAGGGGTATGGAATTGGCTGGGCCTACCCCTGCAAAAAGGGTATTCTGTTAAAGGAATCCAGGGGCTCATCTTGCTTTTGTCCACCCCCACCTCAAGTGGTGGGGGGCTAGGGCCATGCAGAGTCCTTGGGAGCATTTGGGGGAGAACCGTGGGTCCGTGGCCCGGCTCCGTGTTCTCCCTTAGGTGTTTACCCTTTCTGACTTCGCCCAAAAGCGAATGTCAGCTGTCCCATGGCTGGGGGGACAGTAGTCGGAACCAATGCCTAAGCAACCACTCACATTGGTTGTATTTAAATAAAGTTGTGGCCAAAATTATGCCAAAAACCTTAAACTAAAATTACTGTGTGATGTCTGAGTTATTGGGGTGGGGAGCTGGCCGGTAACCTCGACATGCAATGAGCTTCATTTGATGTCCCTAGTATTGAATCCACTTTCTCCGCACCATATTCAAAAGTGGTGTAGATTCAAAAATGGTGTAGATGCTCACTGTGGTCTGCTGGTGCCCTCCCCTCCTGTAGAAGCTCCAGCACATTAGAAGTCCAGCAGGACCCCTGTCACCTCTTTACAAGCACTTTCATCTGACACTGGCTGTATGTAACAAAGCAAAGCCCCAAAGCATTCTCTACAGATCTTCCCTCCATTGGATAGAAATGATCAAAGCATGTGCAAACCTGGGCTAATGCACAAAATGTTGTTTTCCCCTTGGTTCTGTCCTATCAGACTGTAACAAAGGAGCAGCCAGTTTCACTTTACCCCTCCCAAGAGAAAATTCCTTTGAGTAACACACAGTTTCCGAAACCTGGTTCTCTCTGGAAAAGACCCTGATGTTGGGAAAGATGGAGGGCACAAGGAGAAGGGGACAAAAGAGGACGAGATGGTTGGATAGTGTTCTTGAAGCTACCAACATGACTTTGGCCAAACTGTGGGATGCAGTGGAAGACAGGAGCGCCTGGCGTGCTCTGGTCCATGGGGTCATGAAGAGTCAGACACGACTAAACGACTAAAAAACAACAACAGGTAAGTTGGACTGTGGCCCAATGTGTTAAAACAAGGATAATAGTGGGGCTGCTCATGTGTAAATTCTGTCTCCCAAGACAGTTCTGTCTCCCAAGTTAGAGTGACAGGTAGAGAGACTGTAACAGTGGCATACCACATTTAGGAGTAAAGAGGCATATCAGGGGCGAGAGTCAATTATTGCATCTGCTTAATGATGGGATGGATCTCAGCATAGATGCAAGAAAGTCCTTTGTGTACTAGCAGTGAGCAGCAGGCAACCCAATCCAGTTTTAGTTTTGCTGCTTTTTATTTTCTGCTCTGTCCCACCCGCCCCCTGGGGGGATTTGTTCCTGATTTTATCTGCTGTTGTTTTGATGCAGCAACAGTTTCTCTGATTGTATTTTCATTATTATATGTCTATTTCAAATTTGTTATTTTATATTGTGAGCTGTTCAAAGAACCTTTTGTTATGGGGCAGCCCCTAAATAACAAACATACAATACATGACTTACTTATGATTTTGTTTCATGCTGTAATTTTTGAAGACCTATGCAAGGGGCAATTGGTACAATAATGTTCATTGAAGTTGAGGAGATTATCTCACATCTCATGGTGAGAAGCTATGAACTGAGCCTTTCCCCCACACATGTAACCCCTTTACAGAATTTTGGGGTTCAAAAGACATAAGTCTTCAGAAGAGCCTTGTTTCCCTCTGCAAAAATGCCAAGGCTATCTGTTTCTGACGAAGACAGAGAAGAGGTTGTGTGCACATCCAGAAGCTCATACAGTGGCGAATGGAGCCACTTGGCTGCCCGGAGCAGCAAACGCGTCAGGACGAACGGCGTATGTGTGGGACTCCACACATGCGCAGTCCGTCTGTGCTGCTGCTCCCATGGCAACCTTACGAGCTGCCGAGCAAGGCTTTTTTACCGGGTGGCAGGGCTCAGCGTAGGAGTCACAGGGGGGCTTCTGAGTGTCATCCCCCCTCCAGGATGTAACCCGGGGCGTACCGCCCCCAACTTGCTCCACCCCTGAGCTCATATGACCATCTGAACCAGGACGTCATGTATCAGTTTGAAATAGCATAAGACAATATATCCTGCTGAGCAGCCTATACTGTTTTTCATTCCTTCAAGCAAAGAGTGGCAAAGCTCTCCCATGAAAAATAAAAACCTGACACTTTTCAAACAGCCATAAGAGGTATAAATGGATGAGGTTGGGAAGTTGTATTTCACTGCCTTTATAAAAAAAAAAAAAAAACACTGGCCCAGTTCTCGTAGTTCTTGATTTGCCTTCTAAATCTCCACTGCAAAAAGTCTTAATTTACTTGAAAGGGAATCTAATGAATGGGCACAGTGAGTATTTCTGGGTGAGATCAACATTCTCTTTTGAGAAGAAACTATACATTAAAAATTCAAGTACTTTTGTATCGGCAAAAAGGGTTCCTGCTCTAAATGAAAGTTGCTACTGCAATGATGCAAAGATGCAAATGGCAGCATTTCAAGACGTGAAAGGATAATACAATATTGACAGAATAACAAATTACAGTATTTTTCCATGTATAAGACGATGCTTTTTGCTAATAAAAAAAGGGGGAAATTGGGTGTCGTCTTATACACAGATAGCGAATGCGGGGGGGGGGAACACATGCGATTAATGGCAGCAGCAAGCAAGAGATTGGCAGCTGTGACTGGGCGGGTGATTGGTGGTTGCAGCAAGGCCTGCTAGTGATTGGCTGTGGCTGTGTGAATTGGGCAGGAGATTGGCTGTGGCGAGGCAGGCAGACGATTGGTGGCTGCTGCAAGTGGGCGGGTGGGCTGTTGGTGGCGGCGAGCGGGCAGATAATTGACGGCTGCAGCGAGGTGTGCGATCGGCAGTAGCTGTGGCAAGTGATTAGCAATGGCAGGCAGCCACGGTTGGCGGAAGTGACCTCCCCCCAAAATCTAAACATCTTAATTTCTTAATTTCGGGTTTAAAAAAATAGGGGTTTGTCTTATACATGGGGGTGTCTTATACATGGAAAAATACAGTAAACATTTGATATGCATAAGGCCATAGCAATTTTAACTCTACTATATAAATACCCTTTCTTGGTTTCAACCAGGCCCACAGTGCTAGTCTTGCCTGCAGAACCTCTTTTTTGTGAGGCTTCAATCCAAGTCTTCTTTCACAGAAGCTGGGCTGCAACCATTCCAACAGCTTTGCTCCCTGACCGTTTGGCATGTGAGGGACATTCTGTGCCATCACACCAGCTCTGCCAGCTAGTGCCAGAAGCTTCACTGTCACCGTGCTGTAGCTATCTTGTCAAATATGTTCTCTGTTATTGCAGATGAGGATGCCAATTGAGATTTAAAGGAAAGTCAGACGTTTTCTTCTTAAAAACAAAACAAAAAAGTTTTTATCAAGGAAGAAGTGGTTGCTAGCAATTGGAACCATGATTTGATATTTTTATGGTTTTGATATTCTGTCAATTATTTAGTCATTCATAATTTATTCAAGAGGGGATTGCTGCTGAATTTCCGGGCGCGGGGGAATTTCTGAGCCTGGCCAGGCTGAACCTACCATAAAATTTTGCATGGGGAAGGAGTTTTCCAAATTTTGTGGTGCATCTGTATTTTTTTTTATTAAAATTTTTCTTCATTTACAAAGGTGTGTGCAATGTCTCTCTCGTTTTTTTTCCCCATGTAACATTTTTACAAACAGTTTCAGTTGTTGAGACATTAGGAAGAAAGGGGGAAAGAGGTGGGTGGGGTGGGGAGATGGGTGGGTGGGGTGACAATGTTTCTATTTTACTTAATATATGTAGGGTTTGGTGTCAGCGTTGTTTGTGCAGGTTCTCTGTTGTTCGCTTGTGCTCCTTTGGCGGTGAGAGAGGTCGGGGTTGGCGTAGGGTGTGATTGTTCATTTGTGGTTGGCTGTGGTGATCTTTGGTTTCCTGTGTGAGTGGGGGGGTGGGTGTTTTTGATCAGGTTAGCCATATTGATTTGTATGCTGTCGGTAGATTTTTGTCATTGTCTTGTTGGGCTGTGTGTGTGTTGTGGTGCATCTGTAGAGGTCATTAAAGGTTGTTTTTTTAGCTTTTAGGGGGGGGAACCCTCACTGCTCGGCCTTAACAAAAAGCAACAGTATCAGAGACTTTCTGTTGTGGAACCCAGCCAGATGGGTGGGGTATAAATAGTAAAATATTATTATTATTATTATTATTATTATTATTATTATTATTATTTAATTAATTTCAGAACTCCAAGGGCAGTGTCCAAGGCCCCTCCTTGTAAATGCGATTGGAGACCTGTGAAGGGTTCTAGGTATGCCTATAAAGCCTTGGAGGACATGAACACCTACCAGATAAAGAGGTTGGTGTGAAGCTGCAAAGCTTTTTTTTATGTACAAGGAAGAATATACACCAGTCAATCACCTATTAATTATATTATGGTAAGAAAGGTACAGTCCCTGCTCCACCCACCTCATAAGAGACTATGGAGGAAAGTGAATGTCTTCTATGTCCCCCAGAAGGCTTAAAGTTGATCATATGAACCATTATTTGATAGGATAGAGTTTTGGTTTTAGGGACAGAAATTATTAATTTCACATGATCTGTAACAGTTGGATATAGTTTGTCTGCTAGAGCCTGTGATAGATTGGCTTTTCTTTACTACCACATATGAAGGATGGTAATTACCAATTCCACCCATGTCAACCAAATGTGCCCAGTCTTACCTAATCCCACCAACTCTGTGCTGGAGGCTACAATGCTTCTGAATACCAGTTGCTGGAAACCACAGGTAGGGAGAGTGCTCTTAGCTCATGTAACGCAGCTTGGTTTCCCACAGGCATTGGGTTGGCCACTGTGAGAACAGCTTGCTGGACCAGATCGGCCACTGGCCTGATCCAGCAAGCTAATCTTATGTTCTCTAGATGCAAAATCAGGCTTTCAAATCCCACCAAGTTCCACTCCGTGTGAAATAGTTATCATTTAGCTGGGTTGGGCCATAGATGTGAGACAGACAGGCAAACCAGATTCAATTGAAAGATGAACTATATATATTAATATTTATATAGAAGTTATTTACAACACAGAATTTTCTCCTTCCAGCCACAGCCTGTCACCCAATCACAAGCTACTTTCGGGCAGACCAATAGTCTGTGGCCTATCATTAAAGAAGAATGAGTGGTGACAGGAAGTTCACTCCTGGATCTATCAGTGCCTGGCCTTTGGTCCCCTTTTTTATTCCTCTGCCAAGTATTTTTTAAAAAAGCACAGGACTTCTAATGACTCTATTAACTGCAAACCCTTCAGGCAATAGGTATTTCCTTCTACATAGCAATAATATCAGCTCTGTTGTTACTTGGCAAGCTGCCAACTGAAGGCTATCAGACCCATTGCAGCTTTTACCTTAGGCTGTAGACAAACTATCGATCTTTCTTTCTCAAATTTGAACTGTATTTTTGACATACTAAATGATATTTTTGTGTTTATCTTGTATTTTTATGCTGTGAGCTGCCCTAAGATCTTCAAACAAAGGGTGGTATACAAATTTAATAAAGAAATAAGAATCAAAAATAAATTATATCACAGCAAAACATTCACAATTATATGCTTTTCCAATGCTCCACAAAACTTTTCATCTCAGGGTGCACTGATTTTCCAGAGATGTCTAAGCATTTATTTGCTTGTAATGTTACATATCTGTATTTGCATTCTTTGAAAGCCCATTTAAAATGGATAAAGGGGTGCATCTTTGCAATGCTGAATGCATCAGAAATGAACATGGGACACAAACTCCTCAAAACTCCTGGGAATTTCTTGGTAGTTCAAAATGTCTGATATTCACACTTGTCTAAAGCTGTGCCTCTTATTTCCCAGTTCTGATTTCCAGGTAGTAACACCAATTTGGCATCTCTGGTACATTTTTGTCTCAACTGAATGCTGTTTTTTTTTAAAAAAAAAAAAATCCTTCCAGATTAGTCACATGAGCAATCCCATCCAGAGATCATACAGTGAATGGGATGATAGTATCATGCTATGTGGCTAATACCACCAATGGATTTGGTTACAAAATGATGCCACTGATAGGATGGCAAGTGTTTTGAGGACAATTGACGATGACAGTGAATGCGGGCACCGAAAGCGAATAAACAAACATTTTTTGAAGGGAGTGCTGAACGATGCCTCAAAGAGACTGGTATTTTTCTTTCTTCAGTATTGCAACATGGTTAGCAATACAAAGCAGCTTCATGTCAGCTCTGCGTTTGACACTGAGAATGTTGAAAAGATGTATGCCTGTGGCATCTTGCGATCCCTCTCTTGCATGCTTTCAAATGTGAATAGGGTTGTACAATATTGGAAGCATCTCTTAGGGTTGCTTCTTCATTGCACAACTTCACATAAACAAGTCAAAGTACTTTTAGAATGGCTTCCTCTAGGATTGGACTACTTGGTTAATGTAAATTAATACCAATACTGTTTTCTAGGATGCAATATGCAACCAATAAATTGTACAGTCGCTCCAAATGAAGCCAAGTGTAGTTTGTTAAGGGTGCTTGGAACTATAGCTTTGTGAAAGGTAAACTACAGTTCCCAAGATTATTTGTGGGATGTATGCTTTAAGTGTATGGTGTGTTCACCGCCCAAGTACTCTGGAATAAGCTACTTAGGGACTGCAGCATCATAATGCAATTTTAAAATGTTAAAAGACTTGTTTAAAGACTTGTTTGTAACATGGCAATGTCAGAAGCCATATTGTACTATGTAATAGGAAAATACACAGGAATCTGTGTTTATGTGTTAAGAGTGCCAGCATTCTGTGCTTGGGAATATGCTGCAACAGACAGATAGCTATTCCCTTAACAAATGTAATAAAATTGTCTAAGGTTCTATATTCTTGTTCCACAGAATCATTTTTCAATCTAGCCTCAGCAGTTATGCTCAAAATATTTTGCCAACAATTTAAAAAGTCTTACTATGCAATTCAGGCACCATTTTCTGCCTCTTTGCATTGTCCTTCATGGCACTGCCTGGAGCAAGTTGTTTGCTGTGTTGCAGGACCAGGCCAGAACATTGGTTGTTGCTTAGCCTGAGCGATTCCCTCCAGATTTTTTAGACTACAATTTGCATCAGCCCCAGGCAGCACAGCCATTGGTAAGGGATTATGGGAGTTGTATCATATTATTGTATTATTATAAATAATAATAATTTTCATTTATTACCAACCCTAAGATCCCAGCATGGGTTACAACAAATTTAATAGAGTTTTACAATTGAAAAATGCAATCACAAAAAATAGGGTGGTTTCTGAAAATATACATCTTGTGGGTAAAAGGACGTTTTGCAAAAAACTGTATATTGAAGCTGCCACACACATCACTGGAGTGTGTGTGTGTAACTTTCACAACCTAGGGGCTGCTGTAGAGAACCCCCTCTACCAAGTCATCTCATCCCTGAGCCCCTTAGAGTGATGGAACTACAGAAGACCCCCTCTGTGGCTCTTAGCATTGATTGAAGAGGGTCCATAGGGAAGTAGACAATCTTTCAGATATTTGGGGCCTGAGTTATTTAAACATGAATGTAAGCACATTGAATTGGACCTGGAAACAAACTGGCAACCATTACAGCTGTTTTAAAGTAGGGTTTCTACATGATCTAAATGGAACCCCCATCAGCCAACTGGTTGTTACATTTTGGACTGAATGAAGTTTCTGAGTTATTTCAAGGGTAGGTAAAGGACCCCTGGATGGTTAAGTCCAGTCAAAGGCATCTATGGGGTTGTGGCACTCATCTCGCTTTCAGACCAAGGGAGCTGGTGTTTGTCCACAGACAGCTTTCTGGTTCATGTGGTCAACATGACTAAACTGCTTTTGGCACAATGGAACACCATGACAGAAACCAGAGCACACGGAAACATTGTTTACCTTCCTGCCACAGCGGTATCTATTTATCTACTTGCACTGGTGTGCTTTTGAAATGCTAGGTTGGCAGGACCTGGGACAGGACAATGGGAGCTCAACCTGTTACGGGGATTTGAACTGCTGACCTTCTGATCTGCAAGCCCAAGAGGCTCATTGGTTTAGACCATAGCGCCACCTGAATCCCTATCATCTTCAAGGGTAGCCCCACACAGAGCACATTGCAATGCTCAGCTCAGCTCAGCTCAGCTCATATGTTTATTGTTCTAGCCAAAGGCCATGACAAACTTGTAGTAATAGTATACTGCAATACTCTGATCTGGAAGTTACCAGACCATGGAGTACAGGAGCCAAGTCATTCATGTCCAAAGAGAGTTGTAACTGGTGAACCAGCTGTATCTGGAAAAGAGGCACTCCTAGCCACCAAGGCCATGTGAGGCTCCAGCGACAGTGTTGAATCCAGGAACCCCCCCAAGCTGCAGACCTTCTTCTTCCAGGAGAGTGCAAACCCACCCAGGGCAGGTTTCCTCCACTCCTTCCAGAGGTGAGAACTCAGGACACAAAACACCTTTGTCTTTGCAGGATTCAGCCTCAGTTTATTGGCCATCACTGCCTCTAAGCACTAATATTACACCTCAGCTGCTTCTCTTGAATCAAATGGAACAGAGGGCTGGAGCCAAATGTCATCTGTATCACTGATGATGCTTCACTCCAAATCTCCAAATTGTAGTGCACATGCTGGCTACCCCTAGCCTAAATTGATTTATTTGACAAGATCTGCATTCTGGTTCATCCACAAAATATAAAGTATAAATAAGATTATCATGTCCAAATAATATCCAAACATCTCTGGAAGGGAGTGAGTTGAAGTAGTGATGTTTGAGGTATGCTTAATCCCTTCCCTTCCTTTTGTTTTTCTACTCCAGATCACCCCAACCCCAGTATGGTGCTTCGACACCACTATGCTGTGAACAAATTCATTGTTTTGAATTTAACATAAAGCAAAATACCTGCTCTAAGTCTTCATCTCCCCATAGCCAGATTTTTGACTGCCTCATTATGAATGTTTCCTATTTCAAATGCTTATTTTTAAAGAATCCTTTCTCCTTCTGCTGCTAAAAATGATAAATCTTGTTCTCTTTGCAAAGAAGCAATTCAACTTATACTGCAGTGACAATGCAGATGAAAAATAATCTGTGCTGGAAGTAAGGAATGTGTGTTGCTTCAGCCATGTTTCTATGTTCTGAGTTTAGATTAGGGTTTTGAAAAAAATGATCAGAATAGCTGAACATTTATGAATTCAGCATGGGTGTTTGTTTTCATGCTTTCTTAGGCTTTCAGAGAAATCTTTGACAAGCTCTTTATGTCGAAAGAAATTTAAAGCCCCTTTGAAATTCCCCGAGCTGCTAAAAGATCTCATCAAAAGATACTGGTGTTGTAGCAAAAGTGGTTTGAAGCATTACACCTTAAAGTTTTTCCAGAGATCTCAGCTTCACTTTTACTTTTATTATCAGGCAGAACTCTGGCTTGTCTACCTTTGGGCTAGGCAATTTTGGTGAAACTGGCCGTTCTGCTGCAAAGTCTTTCTCTCCCCCCTAATTCAGAAAAGGTGTTCCTTCCTGTCTACACCTCTCTGCTGTATAATTGCAGGTCATTCACGTTGCATTCAGGAAAGAACTAGATCAGGAATAAAATATAAAAGAATACCCTTGAGGGAGAGAAACAAAGTCTACCGGCGCACTCTTCGTTTGTTTCCCCTTTTGACAGAGGCAAATATGTGAATAATCAATGACACATGGCGAACGTGTGAGCCGCCCTTTACTTATTTGTGCTCTGCTCCAATTCTACCCTTTCTAATCATCAAAGCTTCCAAGCCAGTCACTTGATTTTGTGCAGTTGACTGAATTGGTTGCTGTTAAATCTGCTATTGTGATCGCCTTTCTATTTGTGGATGGAATTACTTGCTACGCCACTGCAGCCCTGTTTAGGGCAGGTTTAATGTTTGATGTGTTGTCTCTTTTTTATTATTAATTCTGTTGGGAGCTGCCCAGAGTGGGCAGGGTATAAATAAATCACCATCATCTTACTCTGTGTGTGTCAGTAATGGTTTGTGTAATGCCGGGGGGCCACCCTTCTAAAACCTGCAGCTTTCCAGAACAGTGCTGGGACAGGGCAAGGTGGTGATCAGGTTGGGCTAAATGGACACTTGGGGGGAGTGCCTTATTGGGTCTGCTGGTGTGTCCACAAGATCCTGACTTCATCAGCTATTGTGCCCCACTCCAACCCCTTCTACTAAATTGTAGTGCTGCTGCTGCTGCTGCTGCTGCTGTCAGAAGAGTCGCTCCACCCTACCCCACCATATAAGGTGCTCTGGTGTTTGTGTAAAGCTAAAAAGACAGGTAAAGGACCCCTAGATGGTTAAGTCCAATCAAAGGCACTTATCTCGCTTTTCAGGCCAAGGAAGCTGGCCGTGACAGAAGCCAGAGTGCAAGGAAATGCCGTTGACCTTCCCGCCACAGCGGTACCTATTTATCTACTTGCACTGGTGTGCTTTTGAACTGCTAGGTTGGCAGGAGCTGGTACAGAGCAACAGGAGCTCACCCCATCATGGGGATTCAAACTGCTGAACTTCTGATCAGCAAGCTGAAGAGGCTCAGTGGTTTAGACCACAGCGCCACCCGCTCCCTCCCGCTGTTTGTGTATGAGAAAATGATATGGATGAGATGTATTATAGCTCTTCGCTTGCCAGTTTCGGTATCTAAACTTCTTTCTCTGTCTGTTTGTGAATGAGAGGCAGTGAATTGTAACAATAAGCAGAGCCTGGTGGCTGGTTTTCTGGGTCAGAGCACTTTTTGGAAGTTCCATTTTCAACAGTGCAAAGATAGAGGGTTTTCATGTTCTTTCTTCAGGTGAACATCAAGAAGTATGCAGATGAAACCTTCAATTTTCCAGAATGTTGTCAAAGAATGTTACTCTAATTTGACAGGCAGAAGTACAAAGGCTGACAGCAGCTTTGAAGATGTCTCTGGAAAGTGATGAAAGCTCTCTGCATTGTTTTATCAACACACTGAGACAATTCAAGGGCAGCATAAACTAGCATGATCCCCTCATATTGTTATCTCGGTCAGGAGATCACTCCTTAAAATCATAATGTCACTTTAAAAAAATCTTATATTACTAGTTGATAGTAAGAGGTGTGGGCAATTGGATAAAATAATAATAATTTTAAAAATAAAAAGGATATAACGGCTATTAAAAAGAAACTTTTTTCAACATTTGCTCCTTTTGAATCATTCTTGTATTCAGAAAAGAAAAAAGTAGCTTGCTTTATGTAAAGAAAATGGAACCATGAAACATTGTTTGTAAATGTTTGTTTGCACTGCAGTTGAGGGCAAACAGATCAGGTTTTCAAGATTGGTTAGAATTCCCCCAGGTCATGTGGTTGAGTGGATGGTGTCTTTCTTCCTGGGAATATGGATCCTTTTTATCCCAGAAGTTTCTTCTTACACAGCATGGTTTCCTCATTTTATTTAATTTCATTGCTACAATTCCCTGGAATGGTTTAACTATCAATCCCTCTTCTCAGGGAACTCTGGGAGCCATAGCTTTGTGAGGAGAATGGGGTGTCTCCTAACAGCACCCTTAACCAATTACACTTCCCAGGATCCTTTGGGGGGAAACCATGACTGTTAAGTAGTTTGATACTGCTTTGAATGTGCAGCGCAGATGAGTCCACAGTCTAGAAGTCTTGCCCAGCCTCACTTTCTCCTGTGCCTCAATGTGGCAGAAGAAGTTGCTGCCACTGCTCCTGATGGCCTCTCTCTTCCTGAGTCCCTTTGCTCAGTCTTTATCCCAGCATTTTTTGGGAGAAGCACAAGACTGTTTGCTTCACCAGCTGGGAGAAGGTTGAGGGACAAGAAGAGGAATGGTGTGGGAAGGCTCTCCTGGTGCTGCCTGTCACTTGTTCTATTCTTTGAATGATAGGAGTGAGAGAACAAATCCCAGAACATCCAACTCTCATTAAAATATATAATGGAAGGACTGGATGCAATAAGAAACTCCAAGACAGGGTATGAAAAGAGCAGAGCACTGTGCAATCAGGGACTCTTTTTACATCACAAATGAAATCATTAATAGGTGAATTGCACCCATTTATTCCATTGCCCCTATCAGTACATGAATTCAGATGGGTGGTTTGTTGGTTTTATAATGAAGTTGTGGCTGTTTTACTGCATTGTTTCCCTGTGAGACAAGACAGTAAAATATCACACAGCTCATGCGGGAGGGTACCCTGTCCATTGTAAACAGTTTATACAAACTAAACCATAAACTTCCCAAACCTGCTTTCATTTGCATCAGCATTCAGCAAGGTTGCAATCCTGCCTACCAACTGGGAGTAAGCCCCACTGAACATTGAATTCCCAGCACTGAGCTGCATCGCCGCAAGGGAAAGGGCTGGGCTTCAAGGCCCAGCTTCAATTTCATGTAGTTTCCTAACATACAGTATTTTTTATCTTCCAGAGTGCTGCTATGGGGCCTGACATAAAATGTGTCATCGTGAAAGGGGAGAGGAGCTAACCCTTTACCAGCACAGAAGAGTCCCCATTGCAGTTGCTCTCAGCAGCTGCTGCTAGCCTTCAAGGAAAACCTCCATTACTAATAGAAAATCTGAGTGGTGGGACTTGCCTCTGACAACCCACTCAGTGGGGAAGAGTTTAGTTCACTTGTTTATGTCACAAAGACAGGTCCCCAAAGGGGAACTGTAAATTATTTGTTGTTGTTGGCATCCATCCGTCTCAAGAGACAATGGAGTGCGTCTCTGGAGGTGAAGTCAAAACGCTGCATTAGCAGCACCAAAGTGACCTCCCTGGGACACAAGCCTGGGCAGGGTGTATGGAGGTCCTGGCCTGCCCAGATGACAAGACCCCCCCCCTCTTGGCCTTGCTGATGTGGTTCAGCAGAGCAATATGTTTGGCACCAGCTTGACTGCAGGAGTTGGTGGAAGGAGGCATATAAGATGGAGTCCCTAAGACAGATGGATGGGCTGTAAATAAAATGAAATTAAAATTAAGCGTTTATCTCCCTTCACTGCTGGTGTCTTTCAGGACCTTTGCCTTTGCTCTGAGGGGAAATATGTCAGGAGAACCAATGATGGATCTCCCATATAATGTAAGAATACAAGAAGAGCCCTGGTGAATCTGACCAATGGTCCAGTTAGACCAACATATTGTTCTCACAGTGTGAAGCCTATGGAAAGCCTGCAAACATGACCAGAGTACTCTCTGTACTTGTGAATCCCAGCAACTGGATTCAAAGGCATACTGCCTTCAAAACTGGAAGCAGAACATAGCCATCAAGCCTAGTAGACCATGAGAGCCTTATTCTCCATTAATTTGTCTAATCCTCTTTTAAGGCCATCCAAGTTGGTCGCCATTGCTACATCTTGGTGTGGGAGCAAATTCTATGGCTCTCACTGAAATCAATGGGATGAGTTAAAAGTGCCCAAACTGTCATGATTGCCCTGAAACTGGGTTTTTATTTTCACAGATAACCTTAATCTCTGTGTTTCCTTTTTCTATAGGGAACATCTACTCATAATAGTGCGTGATGAGAGTTTAACAAATGGCCGCGGAGGAAAAAAATAATAACAATTCAGATTAATATCTGAAAAGGGAGGATTCTTTTGCAATCTCATTAAATTACGAAGCCTTGTGAGGATTGCCTAGCGATACGTCTGACAAGACTTTCAAGGTCACTGGTGTCAACTTGGAGAACGCGGTAAACTGGAAAGGTACCCAGGAGGAAAATTAAACGAAGAAGCTTATATCTGAACTGAAAGGTAATGTAGGTAAGGTAAGTCTACCTTTTCTGCTTGTAAGAGGTAGAGAGCTATCCCCATCTGACATACCAGCTCCAAATAGCATCAACTGTGTCACTATTGCATTCAGTTCCTCTTGAGTGAAGCTGGAGATGACAGGCCTCCTGCTTCTTTTCAGCTATCAGACAGGCTGGCTGCATAAATATCTGCTTGGGGAGATCACACCAGATGGAAAGCACAGACTTGACTTATTGAGGGGGGAAATCCTTTTGAATTGAATAAAGGAGAGCATTAAGTTAATGCTCCTGTAGTATAGTGAGCTCATACTTGTTTTGTAACCTTACTTCCTTAATTTGCCAAAAATAATAATGCCCACCTCTAAAGCAAAACTATAGCTAAATGCCAAGTTATCAGTGTTGCTCAATAACAATTTTGGGGGGAACATTTTTCCTTGCATTCCTCAGCTTAGGACACACAATATTAATTCAATATAAAATAGTTCAAGGACAAATATTACAATTTAAGCATTTTCAAATAAGGTGTGGACTTGAGACAAGTCAGGTACAATGCTTCCTCTTATCTACAGTATATGGTGCCAATGCAAGAACACCAAAGGCTCAGTCCTGAGTAAGTGGGTGTGGAGCTGTTTTCCCCTTTCCACACAACAGTTCCCACACAACAAGACAGTTTGGATCTGATTTAGGGGGCCAAATCACGAACAGAATCCTGCTTTCTGTTTATACATATGTTTGCTCTAGAAACCAGTTCAAGAATTCATAGCTTATTTATTATCACATACACACTGCTGCTCCAGGAAAGCTACAAATAATAGCAGACCCTCCAAGAACATACATTTGCCGTCTTGTAACAAAATATCATACCGAAGTAAAATATTCACAATATAGTTGCTAACTTTTCTGGCAAAATCTGTGCAATACAAATGCCAAGAGATGGACCAGGAACTTGGATGGACCAGGAACTTGTTGATCAAGTCTACACTGAGACATAGAACAGAGAGATCAGTGGTGCTCATGATCTCAACCATCTATGAGAAAAATGCAGAGAGCAATATCACTTTCTATTTTCTGCATTCCTTGCTGGTCAGTGGAGTAAATCTTCTTCAGATCCTTGAGAAAGTCAGGTGCTTCCCAAAGTTTCTCCAGCTTGCCACCCAATCTTCTCATGACAATATGCTTAACATAATGTGCAGTGCACCTGAAACATTTACAATTGAAAGTAGAGTGAAACAGAGTAGTGTCTTTAAACTCCGCCCTCCCTCCGGTGCTCTTACATGGCGATGCTGCAGTTATGCTTGCTTAGAAAACTGTGGCACGTCTTCACGAGAGAACTGCTGTGGTCAGATGACGGCATGATCATTACTGCTTACCAGAGCATTCTATAAAACCATATTGACTGTATTTTGGAAGATGCTTCACACTTTCCTTTGTGATTAGCATTGAGAAAACTATAGCAATGGGAGAAAGCATCCCAACAACATATAATAACTGCAGAATATACCTCCTTTGAGATAGGTAATGCAGTTGCTACCATGAAATAACTGTGACTGGAATTCTAAGGAGGATGTAAGAGGAAGTGGTAAAGTATGCTCCACTTTTGACAGACTTATGAAGCAAACCTGAAATTTATCCTGGACAAAGATGATATTCCATGCCTGGATCCTATCAGAGTATTCTATGATATTAGCATGTGATCTGGGACACGTCCAGAATAGAAACTGAAAAGCATCTGTTCCCACCACTTTCTCTTCCTTCATGTTTCATGGCAAGAATGTCCTTGTCCAGGCCAGTCTTCCAAGCTGTTCTCAAACAGAAAGTCACACTGACTTGGGCATGTGCTCAGAGGGCAAGATGTGTATGTGTGCACATTCCAAATGACATGCTTTCTAGTGAGGAAAAAAAAGTGCTAAGAAACTGAGTCCCAGAGCTTAGCCAAAACATTAGAATACAATTAAAATGTTTATAAACATGACTTAATAGACTTTGACATCACAAGTGGGAAACTCTGGCAAGTAGGAGGAACATCTGCCACCACAGATTCTGGGACGGCACACAAAACTATTATGAGAATTGGCTCCTTGAACTCCAGAGCAAGCCTGAAAGAGTAAGAAACAGACGATCAGGCATAATCTTTTCACTGAAGACCACAGGTCATTCCTGAGGTAAATCCCACCAATCTAGAATTTACCTCTTGATCCAATAGAGGAGATGTACTCCAAATTATTCAAAGTAATTGAAAAGGATGTTTCATGCCCACCTTGGGCATGGACAATTGATTTACATAAAGATAGCAGCAAAATACATAAATAGTAATAGCTGTACTCTTCATTTCCACATTGCAGAATGAAACAAAATAATATGGCAAATCCAGATGAATTGGGAACAAAACATCATTATGCATATATCAGTTTCTCTATTTACAAATGCAGGTTAAAATTGTTTTATGGGAGAACATGATTAATGTTGCACTACTGTGCCTTCATACCTGGGAATAAACTCTACTGAGCACAGTGGGGCTTAATTCTTCTCAGACTGCTCTTTTAATTGTATGTTCTGTAACTGCAGAAGAAATACAAATGCTAAATGCGACCTCTCCCCCCTAGAAACACAATTGCTATTCACAGTTCTCCAAACTCTCTTGCATCTTTCCTTTTCATCTGTGATCAGAAACCACGTTACTTTTTATTCTCCTTTGTTGAAAGATGTCCTTTTGCCATAGGTTGCAAGCTATGTGTTTATTTGCCCATCGATTTCAGTAGCATTTATTCAGATTTTTATTTACATATTTCCCTCTCACCATTCCCACCCTGAAAAGGTGCCCACAACAACTCACAACATAATAAAAAAAAACATACAAAACATTAAGAAATCACCACCTCTGACATGGTCATCTTGCCTGTTCTGCTTTTCAACCTGTAGCAAAACTAATGCTCCACTCCCAGACTCGCCATATTGACCACGGAAAGAGGGCACTGCAGAAAAGAAAAAATGTAGAATTAACAAGGGCTTGGGGAATACAAAGGATTCAGTTCGACTGGAACATTGTAAAGGTGGTGTTCCCTCTTCTCAGTAAAACTCCAGCACATGCAGTGTGAGGTTTGCAGTCTTTATTATGTATATACAAAGAACAGTTGCAGTTCAAAATCACGCATCTGAACCTGTCGAGTCAGATTTGGGGAGTGGCTTCGATTTTGGTGCCAACAAAGTAGGCGTGGAAACCTCGCGATATGTCTTTGCTCTTTACGTTTCATTTCCCTCCTTGCTGGTGTGAAACCCCCCTTCCCCTTTTCTGAGTCTGAACTTCCTCCTACCAGTTCTGGTGGGTTGTAGGGCTCTTCACCATCCCTGACCCTCTGCTCCCCTGCCCCACCTCCTGTTCTGTTTCATGTGTCAGTTCCCTGTCTTCCTCTTCTGCCAGTTCCTGGTCAGAACCCTCCCCTGCTACTGACGAAACTGCCTGTTCTGGCTCTTCCCAGACAAACATGTACTGTCAGGACTTTACTTCAGATACACCATGGCCTGCCCTTTTTAAAGATGGTTGTGTTGGGCTGCATTGTGTTGTAACAGAGTTTACCAGGTAGCATTATTATTGCAGACCCTGAAAGCCACAGGTTCACGTATTATTTAACCACACATACCTCCATTCTCCATTTCTCAGAGTGTGTGTGTGTGTGTATGTATGTATGTATGTGTGTGTGTATATGTATATATATATATATATATATATATATATATATATATATATGTGTGTGTGTGTGTGTATATATATATATATATATATATATATATATATATATATGTATATTTGTGGCTTTTGGACTTTCATGCATCAAAGACGGAATTTTAAGCAACTGCTGTGAAATGCTTATTGAAAATGAATTTCAAATTTGTTCAGGCAAGGAGAAGGAATATGCTTTAAGGAAATTTGGGACATAGAAAAACATCCCTGAAGACTAAATACTCAGTCTGAGGGCTGTAAATCACACAAGAGACTCAAATTATTCATAGAAGTTCTTCAGCAAATACTTTTGTGGATAATTGATTAACAGGGAAAGTGCTGGAATGTCATTCATTAATGGGGGGGGGGGAACTTACTTGAAATGATTTATTTACCCAGGTCTATTCAGGATTATACAGCAGCATAGTCTATAATGTGATAATTGTAAATGCACTTGGTCTAGAGAGACTGACTGTATGCAGCACAAACAATTCAAGTGGTATTTGTTGTTGCTTTATCAGGTGCTGGAGTCAGGACTGGGTCAGCAACAAAACAACTCTTTATTCAAAGGAATCAAAACACTGCAGGACTAGTGATCCCAGCAACTCTTCCCAGTAGGTCTTGCCCCAATGAGACAATTGCAAGGACTGAAGTTCCCTACCTTCCCACAACTTCTTCAGTCTCCTTCCCCCCTGGGTTCTTCCCAAGCAACCTAAGGCTCTTTTGTCTTGCCTCTCTTTGCTCTGCCCTCTTCATTTGTCTCTGTTTTGGGAGATTCCATGGCTTCTTCAGCAGCCTGCCTGATATCTGCCTCTTGGCCCTCCTTCTCTACAGTCTCTGCTTCTGCCCCTGATTCTGGACTGCTGTCTGGCACAGCCTCTTCCTGCTCATGAAACCCTGTTACCTCTTCAGCTTCCAACACCTCCTCCTCCCAATCTCCTCCCTCTTCTCCTTCTGACCACTCCTCAGTGCATAGCTGTCAACTTTTCCCCTTTTTAAAGGGAAATTCCCTTATTCCGAATAGGTTTCCTCGCAAGAAAAGGGAAAAGTTGACAGCTATGCTTCAGTATCCCACCACCAATCCCCTGGCTCTGAGCCTTTTCCCTTTGGGGATTCCTCAGCTGGTACCTCTGACCACTCCTCTGCATCCAGCCAGTTCATGACACTGTACTACAAGAAGGGCACTCAAAGATGGACAGATCATGATGCAGGCTTCTTAAATTATCTCTTGGTCATGGACACTATTTAATTGAGCACATCCCTTGTAGGCATTAAACAATTTCACCTTTCATTTTAGGACTAGGCAAACAACAGCATGGTTGTTTAAGGTTAATACACAGCCAGTGGCGGAGCCTCATGTTCTGGCACCTAGGGGTAGAAAGTAGGCGGGGGTGGGGCGTATCCCAGCAGGGTGGGGAGGCAGTCGCGATGGCACCCCACTGGGATTGCACTGCCAAGGGCGGTGCGCTCCCCCCGCACTGCTCTTCCTCCACCAGTGTACACCGCTTCTGTGATGTTTCAGGATTGCTAAAAAGGAAGTAGAACTGTCCATCTTTTCAGGAAGCCTTCCTTCTGGATTGGTAGCCATCCTGGGCTACTTCTGAAGAAATGCTGGGACACAAATTTAATAAACAAATAAGTCTTAGATAAACACTGGTAGGTACAAATTATAATGTAAACATTCCTTCAGTTTGCCTGGCTTCTGCTCCTAAACACACAAGCAGGGACCCGTACTTGGAAGTAAGAAAGAGCTCTTTATCCAGGCAAATAACAGTACAGGCTCAGAAGCAGATTCAGGGTTCAGGAATCACAGTTTAGGAGTTCAAGAGTAGGTCAAGAAGTTCAGAACTGGATGGAAGCAATGAAGATGTCCTAACATGTTTTCCTGCCCTACCCACCAAGCTTTTAAAAATGAGGTGTGATGAGCTCACTTGCAAGACTCACTCACTTTTCAGAAATGTTGGAATTGAAAATCTTGGCATTAGTAAGATTCATCCACAAGAGATAGAAAGTTGAAGTATGCATTATTTTAATATTGAATATTGTCATTTTAAAAAACCAGTCTGCAAATGGGACATTTTAACAAATTTCACCTATAAAAAACTCAGGAGATGAAATATATATCCTAGTAGTGGCCAGTATTCCAGGAAAGAACAAGCCAAGCAACAGATATGGTGGAAGGGAAGTGGGCATTCCATTCTTAAACAGCTGAATGAGGCTCACGTTGGCAATACAGTGTAGTGGCTGCCACAGAAATAAATCTGAAAATGTGTTAAGTGCATGAGTAAATATTGGTGAGTGTGTCTGATGCCTTTCAACAATCGTCCTATGGAAAGAGGAGATCTGCAGTTGTAAGCAACAGGTCTAATCATTCAGGATGAAAGCTATATAGTAGTGTTCTCCTTTCTTATAGAACGGAATAATTAGAGAGTTATTTGGCATGGAGAACGTTATTATTTAGCAGAAGATTAGAATAGATTTATTAATACCCCACTTTGTGTATCAACTGGATCTGGGCTCAGTTCTGTGATGGCCTGGTTGTGATGGTACGAGTACATGCTAAGGTCCAGGTGTTGAAGTCTGTACTGAATTTGCAATGCTTACACTTTAGCTTAGTGTGCTGCTCTTGAATTATTTGTTTGCATTATTGTGCTTTGTTTGTGCTTACTGCAATGACATTACTTGTCATAACAAGTGGGAAATCACCGACACGTATAATGAATTTAGCATAAAGTTCCATTGAGGGAATAGAAAGAGAACCTTGCAATTTAAACTAAAGAGAAGATGAATATTGTGGCAATCTCTTTCGATCCTAGTGAAGTAGGAATACTTTCATTGCCAAATTTTCAGAATTATACCCCTTTGAATCAGAAACTAAGTAGGGCAAGATTAAACATTTTATAAAAGCCCACGTTCCTTTACTACCAATAACTATTTCAATGCTACCCAAACAAAAAAAAACTTTCTCTCATTCAGAGTGAAAAGCAAGCACTGCTACGGTGACCTGTGAAAGGGCTTAATTTTGTTCCACATGAAATAACTACATATTTTCATTGTGCAAATGTTTGAGGGAATCTAGACTTATGGCTGCTTCCGGATGAACATTTAATATTTTAAAAGTGTCCTTGAGATATCACAAATGAGTTGTTGGCTTTTCTTTTCTTTTTTTGTAACTTATCAGATTCTCCTGGAAAGGTTAAATCTGGATTAAATCGGTGGTGGGGTGGTGGTGGAGAAAACGGCTGGCATTTTAATGATGTCATTGTGTAAATGCTGCAAAAAATGGCATACATGAGGAACACTGATGCAACAACAACCAATTTAGAAGCACCCTGTATTGGATTCACTCACAACCACTGAATACAGACAACATACTGGCCAGAAACAGGGATCCTATTGTCCTCCAGATGTTGTTGGGCTCCAGTTCCCATCATCCCTAGCCAGCATGGCCAATGGTCCAAGAGTCCAACAACATCTCAAGGGAGCCATAGTTTCACCATCCCTGATGTTTGCCCTCCCAAAGGCAGCTTGTTTTTAGAACTGGGGCATGGTTATAAATAGGTTTCAAAATAAAACTTTTTGATCTATTAGTCAAGCTTCTTACATGATCAAAATATGCCCTTATTTTATTTTTTAGAGTAAGAAAGATTTAAAAGCCCATAAAGGAGGCATCTTTAATCAAGCAAGGTCTGTTTATAGCTCAACTGGCGATCCCTCTAACTGCAGTTTGGAAATAGTTTCAAAGTGCTCCAGCACTTTCTACCCACACAAATAATGACCTACAGGGATAAATGTGCCAGAGGGGCCATCCGGGTGTTGCTTTTGATTTACAATGTCATCTATAATATTGGGGTGTGTGCGTGTGTAATGGAATGGGGACAATGCAATAGCAACAGAGTGTACTTGTAAAACCTTCAGGTAATTTAAAACTGGCTGAATCACAGTACGGAAGTAACTTTCACAGAAGTGGTTTCTGCAGGTGTGCAAGGCCTTTTCTTTTCATAACCCTAAAGTAGCACTGTAACTCTTTCTAAAGCGAATTGATGGCACTGAAGCCAATGGCCAAGGTTTCGAAAATGTGCCAGCAATTTCTCTCACACTCCAGCTCCACTTATTACTAATTCCCCCCCCCCATAATTTGTAGCATTTGTGTCTGTGCTCTTACTAGTAGGGTTTTAAAGTTGTACCATGCAGCTGCACGCCATCCAAACAAGGCAGGTGAAACAACAATCCCATCTTACCTGCATTCAGGATTAGCTTTATTCATTATCTGGAGCTAACGTTGAAGTTACGATTTGTTTCAGATTTAAGGGTTTCTTTCCCACTGATCCAAAGCCTTGATGCACCAGCAAGTTAAGTGTCCAGACTTTAAAGTGCTGACTAGATTATCATGACTTAAGGACACAATAGAAGTGGGGATGGATGAATCAGTCTATCTTCAGTCCATGCTACTTTTGCATGACTTCACCCTTATACCCATTTCATCCTTTTCCTTATCTGTATTTAAAAAAACAACAACACTCTACCCAAAAATTCACATCTAAAAATGTATTTGAGAACTATATTGGGGCATTTGGAAAGTACAAAAGCTGGTGCATAACTAAGTGTTTGTGTATATAAAATCTCCTTTACTTAGACAAGATAGCAATGAAGCCAGTGGCAGAAGCCAATGACATTACATAAGAGTATCAGGCCCAAGAGCCCTCTACCTCAAATCCTGTAGACCTATGAATGGTGAAACTGTGCCCCTCCAGATGTTTCTGGCTTTCAATTTCCATCAATCCCAGCTAGCACGTCCAATGGTCAAGGGTGAAGGGAGCTGTAGTTTAGCAACATCTGGAAGGCTCTTCATCCCTGCTGTAAGGCCTGTGTTGAGCAAGTGCTTGAAGTGCTTCTGTCAATATTTGATACTATTTTATACCTGGTGCTTCTAGAAAGGCAATTTCAACATGAGTATACAGTAAAGTAGGATGACTGTGTTAAAGAGATATCAGAAGCATATTTTCCCTCACTAACATTGATTTGGATTCTGTTTATGACAGGACCTATAAAACAATTGCATTCTTTGCCATTAGCTTAGTTTCAACCCAGACTCTGACATAATTCAAAACCAAACACGTCCATATTTAGCTCAGGAAAGCTTATTATATCACTTGATTTAGTGCAAAGGCAGAATTTAATGAAATCTGCTTGCAGAAGACATCACATTCCTTTTGTTGAAATAATAATAATAAAAAGAAAACCTTATTATCTTAGCTTTCTGTTTTAGAAAGACGTAAGTCACTTATGCAATGTTTTACAAGAGAAAAACAATCACACTGCATAATGTGGCTGGATAAGCCAAATGAAAATAAACAAATAACTTCAATTAAAATGTGAATACAACTTTATCTACCATATCATAGTTATAGGCGGAACAGGGAATAGGGATTCAGTTCTGTACTGGAAGCGGTAACACTCCCCGTGAAGACACAGATTAGCAATTGGCGCATGCTCCTGCACTCAGACCTGAGCATGGATGCCCAAGTCTCTGTGGTGGCCAAGAGTACACTTGCACACTTAGAACTAGTGTGCCAGCTGCACCCGTTCCTTGCTGGTTATGACCTATAAAGCCCTATATGGCGTAGGTCCATGTTCTTTGAAAGACTGTATTCCCTTATCTTTGGGAGAGGCCCTTCTTTTGGTTTCGTCACTCTCACTCTTCATAGGGATGCAGAAAAAGGCTTTCTCAATGGCTGCTCCCAGACTTTGGAACTCCTTCGCTGGAAAAGTTATACTGGCTCCCTCCTTGTCCTTCCACGAGCAGCTGAAGTTTTTCTTGTTCCAAATGCATTTTGGGAACTGGTGGCTGTTAATGAAGGCGCTGGTGCCATGCTTTTTTTATTGTAATTATCTGTATTTTTTTTTAAATAAATCTTTTATATGTATATGTAGTTTTAATTCTATTAAAGTTTAATTTTATTTTTTAAATGATTCCTCCCCCTATGTTTTTAGCTGTTCCTAGTTTATTTGTAAGCCACCTTGAATCCGTCAGGAAAAAAGCGCTATGAATAAAAATAGAACAGCAACTACAACAAAGCAAATAGTGAATACCCAACGCTCTACTGCAAGCAGAAAAGTTATCTTTGTATTAAAAAATATATTACCCTGAAGAGTGGTAAATTTAATTTTTATCTCCAGTGTCAAACCATATGACAAACCTAAGATAACAACACTGGTAAGATATAAACTATATGATTTTATTTTTGTAGGCGATTTGCAGGATATTCCTTTTCACATATGAAAAGAGGAAGCATAAGAAAATATGCCATAACCTACAACAAAATCCAGGGGTAGTAGCAAGCTAAGTCCCACTGAAAGCAGACTGAGAAGAATTTAATAAAGGCCATTGAGCCTAGAGCTTGCCGATCAGAAGGTCGGAGGCTCAAATCCCACGACGGGGTGAGCTCCCGTTGCTCGGTCCCTGCTCCTGCCAACCTAGCAGTTCGAAAGCACCTCAAAGTGCAAGTAGATAAATAGGTACCTCCGGCGGGAAGGTAAACGCGTTTCCGTGCGCTGCTCTGGTTTCGCCAGAAGCGGCTTAGTCATGCTGGCCACATGACCCAGAAGCTGTACCGGCTCCCTCGGCCAATAAAGCGAGATGAGCGCCGCAACTCCAGAGTCGTACATGACTGGACCTAACGGTCAGGGGTCCCTTTACCCTTTACCTTTATCCTCACTATATATCCAGAGCAATATCATACAGCGCTTTTATATATATATATATATATATATATATATATATATATATGTATGTATGTTTGGGGGTATTCTCATTTTCCTACTCATATTGAAATAATGTCCCTTAATGAGACCAAACTTCAATTCACAAAATGTTTAGGGGTATGTGTACCCCTGAGTACCCCCAGAAAACAGCACTGGTATCATACCACATTAAGCAGTCATGGCTTCCCCCAAGGAGTCCTGAAAACTGTGGTTTAACTGTCAATTAGTCTTCACGGGGAACTCTGAGAATTTTAGTTCCGTGAGGGGAACTCTCTGCACCCTCAACAAACTATAGTTTTCAAAGGGTCCGCTCTGAGTAGGATTATTATTATTATTATTATTCATTACATTTGTATACCACCCTTCATCCATAGACCTCAACATAAAAATACCAGATAAAAACACAGAAAACACAATAAAAACAAGAACAACAAAGAACACAAACCAATACCCTCTCTCCCACCCCACTGAATACTATTTTGAACTACATTGGAAACAGAGCTAAAAGCAGGGCTGCAGTCTATACCTGTTAGTAAGTCCTGATTCCCACCATAAAACTGACAAAGGATGTACCCAAATGTTTATTGAAAGCCTGTAAGGAAACAGATGCCACAACCTGGGTCTTAGGTATGCTCTCATGCATGTACACGAACCCCATGCATGTGCAGGGAGCATTACTTCATTGGTATCAGCAGGCTGTCCACATCACAAATGGGAAGCCTTCGAAGTTGGTGCATTGAATATGCCCATATCTGCTCCTGGTTCGGTCTTCAGGATATGGGTGGTTGTTTCTTGTTTGGTTTTCTGTAGGTATGGTGAAGAATTGCTTATACCTTCTGATCTATACTAATTTGTAGGTTGTTTGTGGTTTTTTTAAAGGAGAAAATTAAAATCGACAATGGATTCCTTATTACAATTCTTCTGGATTTTTAAAAAGCCTTTTTCTCATATAATTATAGTTTATATTTTATTCATTTATTTTTTTTTACAAAAATTTTATTGGTTTTCCACAGAAACAAAAACACAGAGACAATACAAAGCACAAATACAACATACAACAATTACAAACAAACCTAGACATAAATAAATCTAAGCCGGAACACCAACATCCCTTTACTTGTTACAAAAAAAAAAATTCTTGTTTCAAATCTTCTTGGGGTGACTTCCCCCGTTTTCTCTCCTTTGCTTTCAATGCTAATTTACTTTAATAACATCCATCTTTAAATTTAAAATCCATTATCATTATCCATTATCATTAAAATTGCCAAATAAACTTCTTTACATTTGATTAACCTTATAATACAACATATTACTTCTTGAATCAATTCTTAAATCTTATTTACCTAAACTTCTACTGATAATCATTCAGATATCTCTTCTCTAGTTCGAAAATCCTAAAAAACTTAACATCTTATAATACAACATAATACTTCTTAGATCAAATCTTAAATCTTATTTTACTTAGACTGCTGCTGATAATCAATCACATATCTCTTCACTAGTTCAAAATCATAAAATCTTAACACGCTATCTTCAGGGTACCATAGAGCCGTCCTAATTATAATTCTATCATTTTCACCCTATCCCTCTTCTAACCATTTTCCTTGGCCATCTCAGGCTCACCCACCAAACATCTCTCCACCTCCCTCCACCATCATTGTTCAGTATCACCTCTTTTTCTTTAATGCCAAAAATCAAAACACAGTCCATAGACTTCCTCGCAGGGAGCTTCGGGGAACGCCAACTCTCATCTTCCAGCAACACCATTTCAAAGTTCAGATCATCTTCAACTTGTATCTTCAAAAATCTTCTCACCTTCATCTCTGGACTCTCACCCCAGAGACAGGATATAAATCTTCCAACCCTGGGTCTCTCACCCCCCCAGGGTTTTAGGACACCAACCCTGTGTCTCTCACTCCAGCAGGGTTTTTCAGCTCCTTGGAGTTGCGTAGTCACTTTATTATATTTCTCCAATATTCCCTCCAGTTCCCTGGCAAGGTTTACTTCCAGTTTGGCAAAGTTCTCCAAAGTCTCACTATTTTTTCCTGTTCCATAAAACATTTCTTCGAAATTCAGTCTTATCATATCCAATTTCTGATTCAACAATTCTAATTTTAAAAGGGTTATCCTTTGTTCATGGGTAATGCCCGGATCTAAAACCAGTTTGAAAACGAAAGCGAGCATGGTTGAAGAAGACAAAGGGTATCAAGTTTCAGTACTTTTCCATCTTTAACTGCTAGTTTCCCAGCGCCATTTTTCCCTGAGGCAGAGTGAAAAGATTACAATCCAAAACTCCAAAGAAGAGATATTTCCAATACCTTCAATCCCCTAGCAGGGATTCAGTCCGTCTCATCTGTCAAAAAAACTTCAAAACAACATTGTATCCAACGGTGCAGCTGCAGCTACTGGAAACTTAGTTATCTTCTCTGCTCAACAAAGGAGAGGGACGGGCTTCCTTTTAACATCCCTCCCGGTTGCCAATTGTTAAATTGTAATCCAAATAGTCCGTACTTACAGCAGACAGGTTTTTTTTTTCCTTTCAGTTTTCAGAAGAACGACACGCTCATGCAGGCGGCAGCCGCCGCATCGCCGCCCGGTTGGGGCATTGCCTCCACAGCCCAGCGCTGGGTACCCTTCACTCCCTTTCCCCTTTTACAAGGGGATCGGGAGAAGAGCCCAGCGCTATAGCGGGCTCGCTGGAGAGCCCAAGCCGCGGGACGCTCTTCCCGCGGCTTATCGGAGCCCCGCTGTGCGGTAGCGGGGCTCCTACCCCCGGGCTGGCCTGGGTCGTCTCGCTACCGAAACGACCCACGGCCGCCCAGCATGGCGTCCTCGCCGGAAGTCTATATTTTATTCAACCTGTTGGACACTTGGGGGGAAAGTTCTCCAATGTCTCACAACGTATTTAAGAGCATAAGCATTAGGTACTGGTACAGACACATTGCAATAAAAACAGCTTAAACTTGCATGCTAAAACATGGTTGATTTAACCTTCTAGAAACAATAATCCAGGATGCTTTAAGGCAGACTGGATTTTCCTTGCTATTACCCCTTTACTCCCCCTTAAAAAAATGTTTTGTGAAGAAGTAAAACGTAGTGTTTACTTACATAATCCAGATCTTGATGCAGTAATTATACTAGCAAAATAAAGGCAGGTTTAGAACTACTATGTAAGTTTCACAAATACAAAATGTAAGTTCAAAAATGGTGTCTTAGCTGCAGAGCTCAGACATGCATGTGTGGTCAACTTGGAAGCATGATGAAGAGAGAGGAAGCTGCCCAGGCAGGCAGGAAGTATGTAGTGTTACAGCTTGTTGCCGAGGTAGACAAAGGAAGTGACCGCACAAAGTTCTCTTTAGCAAATTTTATAGCAAAGCTCTGTGAGCCTCAGCCCTTTCGTGAGCCCATCTGGCAAAGAATGAATTGACTGCAATAATGTCCCACAGCAAATAGAAGGAAATGATGGGTAGGTCCTCCGTGTGCAACCGGAACTCTGTTGTGCAAGTGGGACATCACAACTGGATATTACCCACAGCATCCCTCACTTCCTCTAATCATGACTTCATGGGTATGTAAATAATTGAATAAAAATTTAATCATATCCTGGAACCTGAACATAATTTATGCAATAAAGCAACACAAGTGAATTCCAAGATAGATTAACTTCTTATCATTTAGCTTTAAAATTAGTTTACACATAGCAATTTAAATCAGTTAAAACTGCAATTCTCTTTAAGCTCTTAAATTCTTTTTATTAGTCTTAATAATGCACCCAATCCAGTCTAGAATACGAGCCTTGCACTTAATCCTAAACAAGTGAGATTTCACTGAAATGGAATGATTGATCCCAGAGGACAAATAAGGTGCATTTCTGACCGAGCACTTGAGCTATTTACATTCAAATGTTTCAGTTCAGATAGATTCTGAAGTGCTTCATAAATAATACTTTTAAAAAAGATTTTTGGAAAGATGAGAATAAGGACATTTGAGTATTTAATCTAATCCCTATTAAATACTCTTTTTCAGCTCTGTGGCTGTTACTTAATATTTTATTAATATTCTTTTGTAGACTTTCCTTGGAAATAGTTCAGATAAGCTGTTCAAATGACAGAATGACAAGAAACAAGTTGAAAAACAACCAATTAAAAGGTAAGAGGAAGGGAGCCCAGCCAAGGATAGGTTTTGTAAAAACTATAATCATCATTCTACTGTCATCTACATTTAACCAACCAAGTATAGAGTACATGACAGTGATGAAAAATGGGGCTTCAGTCCAGAATAAATCTATTTAATCAGTGTCAAGAATACCAAGGCAAGGCTTCATCAGATTTCTATGCAATCAAACAAAATTACAAAGTTTGGAAGTTGAAAAAATTCTCTTCTGATATCTAGAAGATTGTACACAGGCTAGGTTCCCACCCACCCCCAGCTATAAATCAGAAGAGTCAACTTTGTCAGCTGCTGTGCAGAGTTATAGAAAGAATGCAGAAATGGGAAATACATGAATTCATGCTTACAACCTCATGGTCCACTAGCCCTCAAGCCTTTGGTTAAATCAATAAACACTGCAGCCGGCTTGTGGTCTTTCCATTACTTCAACGTAACAGAAGTGTGTTACAGTCAAAGACCCAGAATTTGGCCCCAAATTCTAACTTTCAGATGCAACACAGAAAATAAAACATGATATTAAAAGGTTGAGAAGTTGAATCCCAAACTCCTTCAACAGTGGTGGGGTTTATCATTGTGCTCAGAGACCTCTATGAAAGGGCTCTTTGCCACCATCTAATCAAAAAGGCAATTTCATTAGTCTTTAAAAAGCAATTTTCTTCATAACAATTTTAGGAATCAATTTCATTGTTTTTTTACTTTCAGGAAGTAATTCTGATAGGCATTTTCCCCTACTATTCACAAATGCAAAAATGAAATTACTTCTTTAATGTTTTCACTCTGCTCTGACACAGATAAGAGAAAACTGTTGATTATGCCAGTGTCATTTCCTTCCAATTACACCAAAAACAGACACACACTCTGAGGGTAATTGACAGGCTATAAACACTGGTATAGTCACATGGACTGCAAAGGAACCATATAATGACAAAGCGGTTGAGAAACAGAGCATTAATGTCTGAGCATTCTTTGGAAACATTGCAAGAGTGGTGAGATGCTGTGGGCTTCCTATGTGGGCTCAGAGTTAATTGGGAATGGTTGGAAAATTTAATTTTGATTTTTAAAAAGTCTTGTTTTGCTTTGTTATCCCCATTTAGTCTTAGGGGTCCTCAGGTATAAATGTAAAGAAACAAATGAATAGATTTTGATTAGCCTCTTCAGAGATAGTGAAATTCACCAAAGGAGTAGAAGGAGAAATGGTGGGTGCCTTGCATATGTGTAGAGCTGGGACGGAGCAGAACCCTGTCTGAAACCCAGAAAAACCACTGTCCATCAGTGCTGAGCTAGATAGAAGTGCCTCAGGGCCATTTGGGCCTCAGGGTTAAAGCAGGCCTCAAATTTACACATTTGGGGGCATTTGATATACAGTGGTGCCTCGCAAGACGAAATTAATTCGTTCCGTGAGTGCCGTCGTCTAGCAGAAATTTTGTCTTGCGAAGCATGGTCGGAGGAAGCGCGACGGTTTTCTGGGGGGGAGCACAAAACTTTTGTTTTGCGAGTCGCGGCAATAGGAAACTTCGTCTTGTGAATCTCCCTTTTGCTAGCGAATGCCTTTTGTCTAGCAAGTTTTTGTCTAGCGAGGCATTCGTCTAGCGAGGTACCACTGTGTTCTGCAACATTTGAATGCACATTGGACCAAACTGTGACACATTCCCTTAGCTTAGAGCTGCGACTTAAAGCAAATAAGATATGTGATTTGATAGAAGACGTAATTTCTCCCCAAAATGATATGGATTTGTCATATTTTGTCATATCAGCTGTGACACTACAGGGAAGTGAGATTTTTCCTCATTAATTAGTGCATTTGCATAGGAAAAGGTGAGAAAAGCATTTGTTAAATTTTTAAAAATCAAATAGTGTCTCACTTTTCTCTCTCGCTCTCACATGCCTTTTTCGTTTTTGTGTGTTGTCATTCTTTTTTTTTATTAGGGCCAGAGCAGTGTAAATTGGTTCAACCAGGGCTTAACCATACTAATTGAAATGCCAAGCAATTATGCCTTTCTCCCTCAAAAAAAGAAATCTCAACCCCACACTTTTTTTTTTCTCAGGGAAAGACTTTGGTCTTTCAAATGTCACCAGCACTCTGTGTGAGGCAAACATTTGATGGCCTCCCCACCTCTTGCCTTCCATTCTGTGTGTGCAGAATAGTTGTGGTGATCTGTGCCACACACACACACCCCCGCTCAGCTTGGCACCCAGTGCGCTGCCCTAAATCTGCCTGTGCTTTCCGTTCCTTACAACTTCCCACAATACATTTGAATCAAAAGACTCCTCCTGGAGACATTTCTATCATTTCCCCCTTTCTTGCCAGTCAGTAATCTGCAGCACTCAGCCAATTTCAATCCAAAAGTATGGCTATGGCTCAATGGTATCACCCATCTGTCCCCAGGGGAAAAAAACCATTTACAAAAGCTACTGGTTCTGGGCTTTGGTTGTACAGTTTTCCCATCCCTCTTGTCATGATGGCAACTTTATTATGAATTTAACCTTAGCAGGCCTACCCCTTTGGTAGAGTCAGGAGCCAAACAAGAGCACCAGAATTAAATATCTACCCCAATCTCGTTGGTTCATTGTGGATGTTGGCTTTCATATACTTTCAATCAAAGGGGTAGCCAAGCAGCCATGGCTTAGAGCAGAAATGGGGGGTGGGGATAAAGTGGCACTTCAGAGGCTAGCAAATGCAGTGCTTTTTTCTGGGGGTATGCAGGGGTACGTATACCCCTAAACATTTTTTTGAATCTTTGTACTTTTGTCCATTTACTCTATTTATTTTCCCCAATTTGAACTATAAAACGGTAGATTTTCTTGAGTCAAAATGAGAGTATCCCTAAACATTATTTTTTTTAAAGCACTGAGCAAATGTATTATTCCATAAACTTCCATGATTTATCAAGAAGGGTGCAACCGATGAAGTGGACTTCAGCCCCACAAAGAATGTGCCATAATAGGTTTGTTAGGCTTTAAGAAGCTAGTGCTGCTCTTTCTGTGTACAAAGCTGCTGTGAGCATAAAAAGACTATCGGGCACTTTGGCAAACTTAAAATGCCATTACAAAAAAATAGCATGGTGCCAGTGATGGTACGGATGAGAGCTCATTGTGCAGAGCCTACATGTAATATGGGAGCAGGGGTTGCATCCTGCCTGTATCGCCCAACACATGTTAGATTTGCCGAGAACCTTCGTGTAAAGTCACATCTTTGTATGCCTGAATATCTGATTTGTGTCCAAATCCCCCCCCCCAATTATTCCAACATGCTACCCTCAGTTCCAAATTGGGGATCGGCTGACTGTTGAGAGACTTTTTATTATTTGTTATTTATCAGTATTATGTTTACATCCATTCCACCTTTCCTCCAAGGAGCTCAAGGTGGCATTCACGAGTCTCTTTTTACTCATGTTATCCTTGCGACAACCCTGGGAGGTTGATAAGGCTGAGGGATAGCGCCCAAGGTCACACAATGAGCTTCATGGCTGAGTAGTCCTTATCCACCTAATATCCCTTCATTTTATTCTACCTTCTGGAAATAAGGTGTAGAGGTGAATAAGCAAGGGAGAGAATAACCTTTGCCCATAGGTCTGGAACTTTATGGGGTCCCTTGTGAACAGTCCTTTGTGGAGTAATTCTGGCTTCAATCTCACTCTGTGCCATTATTACCACTGTACTCTGAGGTCATGACACACCCAGAGACTCCTTGAATCACCTCCTACACCCCACAGGTCCTTGCAATGTGTGACCATTCAGCAGCACATATAAAATATAGCTCTGTTTTCATTCCTGTCCTAATTCCTAGCATTAGACTGGAAGGCAAGAGATTTATCTTCTCCAGTGAACCACATCAACACTATACTGTGAGAATGCTCACCTACTTGAAGCTTTTAATTGTGCTTCCATTATTCACACAAGCTTGATTTCTGTGGCTGTGGGTCTCAGCAGCAGACAATTTCTTTTTAGCTAGCCTATAAAGGATGCATGGTTACCAGCTAGATTTCAGGTGTAGAAGTTCCAGACAAATGTCCCAAACAAATGTTGCTGCCTAACAAACGACATGGATGCTTCTCGAATCCTGTGATGAAGAAAGAAGCTCAGGAGAAGCTGGCTTTCCACTCACAATAGCCATCAACCAAATAAGCTTTTAGTTAAAACAACGGCAACAAAAAGAGCCATGGGGCTTTCCTGCCCGCTTGCCTTTTATGCAGTTTCCCCCTTAAAATCCTAATCTGATAGTATTGTCTCCCAGTGTCACTTTAAATCAGAATTCCACAAGAAAAGAATGGGAAAATAGGAGGTTTTGCCCTTGTCCAGACTAGGGATGAACAAATCTGACCATTTTACTTACTCTCAGTTTCCCAGTCTTGAATTCAGAACTCTGCATTCCTCATCATAGCTGTCAAATATCCCGTATTGGCTGGGATTCTCCCGTTTTTATACGCGTTTCCCGCTTTTATCCCGGATGAATCAAAATCCCATATATTCCGGACTTCCGGCGGCGACGCCATCGCGGAGCGGTCGTGGGCTGCCTCGGCTGCGAGGCGACCCAGTCCGTCCCGGCGGTTGGAGCCCCGCTACCGCAAAGCGGGGCTCCGGTGGGGTGCGGGAAGAGCGTCCCGCACCCCGGGCTCCCCGGCTGTGCCCATTATGGCTCTGAACCCTTCCCTCGCTCCCCCTGTAAAGGGGGAGTGGGGGTGAAGGGGCAACGGAGCCGGGCTATAGGGGACATGCCCCAACCGGGACGCAAAGCGGCGGTCACCCCCGCGACGAGCGTCAAAGTTCTACCTGCTATGTTTGGAGCTAAAGAAACCCGGTGGTCGTGAGTATTTGACTGGACTACTTTTTGTGTGCTTTTAACGATCCGGGGGACGTTTGGAAAGGAAGCCTGCCTCCCTCCCTTCGGGGGAAAGAAAATAACCAGTCTAAGAGGCTGCTGTTACAGAAATGGTTACAAAGTATTTGAACTTTGACAAGTGAGACTCTTTAGATCTCCCTTCGGGGAGCAAGTTTGCGGAAAATATCTCCTTTTTAAATTTTGGTCTTTGCACCCTGGTTTCAGGGAAAATGGCTGCGAAAAGTGTGAGTTGAAGTGGAAAACTACTGGCGCAAAAGGGAGAACATAGAAATAGAAACTGAAATTTGATACCCATCCTCTCTCTCAACATGTTGGACTTTGTGTTTGAACTTGTTTTGAACTCTGGACTAACGGATGAACAGAGGTTTATCATCTTGAAGCTGGAACTGCTTAATCGGAAATTGAAGGTCTTGAGTGGGGACATGAAAAAAAATTTACTTCCCACAGAGGAGGCTTTCCAAGTCTTTGATACCATGGAAGAAAACCTTAGCAAAGAGCTGAAAGGGATGTATGAAGGATGGAGAGAAATGACAGGGCGACTCCGGGAAAAATATACGTCCTATGGGGGTGGCAGCCCCGGGACGGTAAGAACTGTTATATCCAGCCCCCGAGGTGTGAGCTCGGGAGCAAGGGACAAAGAATCAAGATTTTTACAAATAGAAGAAGAATGCAACATTGAAGCGGAGAAGCCGAAAGAAGATGAGATGTGTACCCTGATGCTCGATGCAAGGTCTGTTGGGAACTGTGTCTGGATCTGTGGACGGATAAGAAAAGAGGAAAATTGGAAGATTGGTTCCGGTGATAGATGGAAATGGACAATGGACAGAGGGGGAGTAGGGTGAATTATTAAGTGTAAAATTTAAATGGTCTGTTATGGTAATCTGAAATCGGAGGGTGAAGACTGTAAGTTCTATCTTGTTTTTTTTTTTAATAAGAAAAGGGATATTTGGAATTTCATGTTATTAGCAGCAGTATAAGGGACAGAAGAAGTTAGTATAGATCTGTCATAAGAATAATCTGTTAAGATTCAAGGATTTATTATTAACTATTACAGAATAAGATGATTGTTTATTACTAGTTATTATTAGCTATCATCAGTTATTAAAGATTAAGATGATTGTTTATTATCAGCTATTATAGATTAAGAAGATTGTTTTTTAAATGAAATTAATTTTTAGAGAGACGTTGTTATTAAAGTAGATTATGGATATAAAACCGAAGGTGAAAAGGCAGGGGAAGTCAACTGTCAAGATTTAGAAATAGAAATTTTCTTTATGTATATGAATAAGAAGAAGAATCATGGCAATATTTGTATTTGTTTTATATTTGTAGGTGTGGGTGTGGGTGTATGTTTTGTTATGAAAATGTCAATAAATTCTTATTAAAAAAAAAAAATCCCGTATATTCCCGGGTTGTGGGCGGGGCGTGGCACGCTGGCCAGGCCCATGGGCGTTCCCGCCCGGCAGAGCCGGCCCCTTCTCAGTGCACAAACTCTTCTTGCCAGGCCTGGGGAAACAAAAGGCTGCACGGCGAGGCTCACTCGGATGGAGGGCAGAGCATGCGACGGCTGGCTGGCTGGCAAGCCGCTTCTCTTCCTCACCCTTGGAGGAGGGCCGGCGGGGCGAGACCAAGCAGCAAAAAAAGCCCCAGTGAAGGAGAGCGCTTTGGATTCCCTCCGTTCCCGGGCCCGCGCTGCCTCCGCAGGTACTTCTAGGGATTTGCGTGAGTAACAGGGCCTCAGGTTGCCCCAGCAACGGCTCGATTTGAATACGTGCATTACATAGTCATGAGCACGGCGGACTCCGGAGCCAGTCACCGCCTTGGGGGCAGATTGGGGGCGGGGCCAGTCACCGCCTCGGGGCAGGATTGATGGTGAGAAGCGGCTGCGGCGGTGCTTTGCGCTTGAGGGGAGGAGGAACTGGTTTGGGCCGCCCAGAAGGTGTTGCGAAGAGGAGGTTGGCTATGGGTAGGTCACGTCTGAAGCGTGTTCCCTCGGAATAAAGTTGCGCTGGTGTTACCGTGCGTCCTGCCGCTTTCGCGGCGTAAGCCCTATGTGGATCGTGCCCCAGCCGGCTCCCGCTCTGTGCCCATTCCAAATCCGAGGGGGGCTTGCATCGCCAAGAGCACGCACTCCCCCCATGGCGACGCTCACTGCTTGTTTGCTGCCTGTGCTCAATTCCAGAATTTACTGCTGCTGTTTTCGAAAAAGAACAGCTCGGATTTGGCCTTTCATTGCCCCGGCCTCTTCAGGCCAGCTGTAACCCCTTTGCGCGCAGGGGCCATTGCGCTCCGGAGTCTGGAAACGGAATTGGTGGCGGAAGTGGTAGCAGTTACGGTAGTTAGCAGCAGAGGTGGTGTGGGGGAAGAGCGCGGAAACCGTGTTCTAGCTGCTCCGCCCACTTTTGCTTCTGGCTCCGCCCACCACTGCCATGTGACTGTCATAGGTGAGGCTGCTGGTACCCTTATTTTCAAATCCGAAAGTTGACAGCTATGTTCCTCATCAGTTTGTATTTTTTTAAAAATAAAAAGGCCCTCCTGAAAATGTATCAGCATTTTACTGCAAATTTCTCCTAATCACATAATTTTTTATGCACTTTTTGCCCAATGAACACATTTTTGCAAAGCAATTTCCACTAATACCTGCATTTCTATACACACCTCACCCAAGTATGTCCATTTTTGTACACATTGCTTGGCTGGAGAACTGTACTGAAAATTCATAAAAGTGTAATTTTTGAAAGATGGGTTGTTTGTTTGTTTGCAAAGTGTTTCAGAAAGTGCAAATTTGAATTTCTTCCCTATACCTAGTCTGACTCTAGATTAAGATATGATGTATGTAAAGTCCATTTTCCAATGTCTATCAGTTGGTGGGAAAAAAATGCAGCTCTGCCTTTCTGTCTCTGAATTGTGCTATCTACAACACAGGTGCGGTTTTAAAACAAAACTGCTTGTGTGTTGTGTAGAGGGCAGGCATTTCATTTTCTTTTTAGCCCAAACAACCCATGTAACTCTGCCAATAAAAGCTTCCCTATATAATTTCCTGTTCCTGGATGGCAATAAAGCCCCATTCCCCTGGTCCTCTGCCACATATACAATATTCTGACATATTTCAAAATAATAAAAAGCTGAAAATCACAGGCTGCTACTACTATTGATTTGAGGATTTCAGTGACAGCGGTAAAAGTGCAGAAGGGCACACAGTTTCTGATTCCTTTTGTGATACTGTTATGTCAGCGGCAGTAAATCAAAGGCAAGAACGGACTCCAGCTGCAGTAAATATCCTAAGGCCAGCTCAATCTGTATTCAGGCCCGGTTTGTGGAATAACACTGTATTAAATCTACAGATTTCTCAGTCATATTCTACATATCTGTTAACAAAGCCCAAAAATGTGGCATAGAAAAAACAAAGCTTTTGCCTGTCAAACATTTAATTTCCAAGGGCAGCTTTGTCAGTGGCAAAAGAGAGGGGGCTGATCAGCAATATTAATATCAATAACTATTGCTATAATCTATGAACAGGTTGGTAGGTTGGCTTCCAGCTTCTGACCTTGAGGTTTCTGATCTGCACCCAGCAGCCCTTGACAATTGGTTCTTAGAGAGAAGAATGGGCTTGTGTCCAGTGTTGCGGTCTGTGCCTGAAGGAGATCACCTCTTTAAATAAGGAGATGTATGAGCGACTGCTTTATGGAATAGACCAAAGGGCAGAGCATCAATTCTTCTTTCTAAAACCCGCTTGCCTATCTCAGTTTTTAAAACAGAGTGGTCTGGCACCACCTTAGCGCACCTAATAGAATCTTAGCTATTATTGCATAATGAAAACAGGCTGATAATGTCGAAGATGTCTGGATAGTCTTACATATAGATGCCTGAAGCTGGAAGTTGGCTAAATAAGGTTGTGATGCACCAAAAGAAAGAATCCCTCCCTATTTTTAAAGGATTATTTGTCCACTGGCAATAATAGGGGGGATATTATATTAGTGAAAACAACACACAAAAATACATTATATTATGTGAAATACAGGCTGCATTGCTGACAATTTTTTGTGAAGACTTTTTTTAAGCAAAATGATACAGCTATGTGGTGAACTTAAGCTGGGGGGGGGGAGAATGACACAAATAGATTCACATCTTTAGTTGGGGAAAACAGTTCCTGGATTTTCACTGTGACCTGTTGGGGCACAATTGAAGTGGTATATGGTTTCTTGACAATGGCTGTACTATTATTGCATATAAATTTCACTTTCTTTTCAGTGAGACACTTTGAACACCATGTATTTGTAGAAAATGTGGAATATAAACAAACTGACTATGGATAGCTAGGTATGCCAAATCCATTTTTCTCTTTTAATAGACTCCATGCTTGTCTCATTTTGAAGTGCAACTTTGTGGCGCAGCATTTTTCTGACACTTTACTTTGAAAGTTGCTTTCCCTTTGTAGTGCAGAGATTAGAGTGGGCTGTAAGTTCCTCATAGGATAAAGGAGGTTTCAGCATGAGGTTTGATTGTGACTTTTTGGTGCCTTGTAAGTAAAAAGAAAAAGCAGGATTGCTGTAGGAAGTCTAAAGAATGGAGGAGGCTTGCATTAGAGCATGAGCAGAAATCTATTTTGTTTGCAAAACTTGTATTCTCATATATATATCATTTTCAGTTATGAATGATATTGCACCTGTAGTATATAACAACTCATGAAAGTATTAGCTGTAACAAGCAGATACTCCATATTATTGCCTCAAAATTCATCAACAATTAACTGCAACATTCTAAAACTATACTTAAAACTTGAATTCCAAGAATGACAAAATCAAAAGGAGCTTTGAATTGTTTAGAAATTAAGGTGGCATATTTTGTGTTGTCCACCCTCAAAAGTAGGAATATTTATAAATATGTCATGACATCACAAGCCATCTAGTTGCTAGGAGGGCTTACGGACAGATGACAGAGAATTTTTCATACTCTCAAATACCTGGCTATATCTATCTCTATACATAAGGAAAGAGGCTGCCTGTGTATGTGACATACCACACAACTGTCCTGTTTTAAGCGGGGCATCCCAGATTGACAGAAGCCACCCTGACTTATGATTCCAATCTCGGATGTCATGTTTTGGTTCCTGTGCTTTGGCCGTGCCAGGATGTAGGGCCAAAAGACAGGCTTTTATTTGTCCTGCGCTGTGGTGCAAGTCAGTTGGCTCACACCATAGTTGGTGTGACATGTCATGACACTTCCAGAAGTTGGCTTCCGGAAGAACATCTGTGACACCGGTGGAGGAGGCAGAGGATGATGCCGTGGAAGACGGTACAAGGAGTGGATGGAGGGGGAGGGTGGGTGGGCAGGTAGCAGTGGCGAGGGAGCTAGCAGTCAAGGTAGGGAGTGGCAGCAGCGAGGTGGCAAGGGAGGGAGCAAGTGGGTGAGCAACAGGGGCAGCAGGGTGGTGGTGGGGTGCCCCAATTTGCCACCCTGAAACATTGGGGTGTATGAGGCGACAATGGAGAGGAAAACAGTATTGATTACTCTGTTAATGGCTCTCCGGTATTTCAGAGCGGGCCTGTGCAGAGGGTGGGGGCAACTGGGTATACTTGACCCAAATCTCAGAGGACTAAGCTGGCAAGGGGACCCTGTCAGGGCCTGGCTGCTGTTTTGTTGGTTGCTTCTCTGACAAGCTGGCACATTTAAAAACTGGATTTCCTTATGTGTGTTTTAATGGATATGAATAACATGTATGCGAGTGTGCAACGTATATGGTACATGTGTGTATTCAGTCTTGACAATGGTTCATAAAATGTTTGGTGTGCGCTGCTGCCATTCCAGGTGCCCTTACCTGGGAGTTAGTTACATAGAACACAGTGGGATTTTCTTGTGAATGTTAACATGTACAGGATTGCACTGCCAGTCAGCAATTACTTCAAGAACAACGACAGGTGTGTCACAAGGCAAGAGTCCGTTCTGTTGCCTCTTCTCAGCTACATCTGTTTTCGCCTGTGCACAGCAAACATTTCTACTACAAAATATTATGACATTTACAGGGATGCAAAAATTTCCCCCAAGATCTACAATAAATGTGCATGAATATTGGAAAGGCATTCACTTTCCGTGTTAAGGTGAAGTTTTCTTTGGGTTCCATCTATTACAGCAGTACTTGGGTTAAATGATACAGAGGGACTTATTTCATTTTGCAGTGGAGGATTGTAAGATTACCGGCCCTTAAGAGCCTGTAAATTTTCTAAGTGGGGGGGGGGGGGGGGGAGAGAGAAGGAGCCAACCCTGATAAAATTATAAATGGCTTTCCTATCATTGCTGGAACTCTAATTTTCTTGGTTATTGCTCGAGTTGATAAAACAAATAAAAGAAGGAATCTCAGAGAGATTTCTTTAATATGCAAAATGAATTTCAAATGGTGTCTCCTGCTGGTATTTTTATGGAAAACCTGACTAGATGGTGCACATGGAACTCAGAAATCTGCATTTAGATGGAAATATTATGAAATGTGTGATATGGTATAGGGTAAGTCTTTTAATGTCAATAGCAAAGTGTTGCATTATATGGTTGAATGGAGAGACAGCATGCCTATAGGCTTTCATGTCCTAGTGTAACCAACTGCCCTGATTTGCCCAAGAGAGTCCATTTTCTTTTAGTTTGAATCTAATATTGATTTTTTTAAAAAATCAGCTGGGAAAAGAATTGGTCCTTTACTCAGATACACTTTGACACCCGCACGTGAATCATAAACTGTAAACAATAATAGAACTCTGCTCTAACACACCACCTTTCATCAAAAGGTCTCAAGAGGCTTCAGTCCTCATGTGAGGAATGCAAAGACTTCATTTCCATAGGCTTACATGGAGTCATGTTCATATATTTATGGGTCTCAAATAAAAATGTAGATCTTTGAACATTTTCATGCATACTTCGAGCATTTCTTACTCTCTTTTGTGCCAATAACGCAGATCCAAACTTTGGATAGTAAGCTGCAGAGAGCCACATTCATACTGAATATACATAATTCCCAGTATACCGGTAGTTTTATATTCACATTTTGTAGATGAGAATGCAAATCAAAACACCAATTTAAATATCACATGTATCTGCTGCAGAATATCTGCTGCAGAAAACTTGCTTCTTTGCAAAGGGATTTGAAATGAACTATATTAACTGCTGTAGTCTGGGACATGATTTTCATTGCCCCAATGCAGGAGCTTTGTGTGCCTGCGGAAGTTGTAATGTGTGTCCAAGCTTCATGTGTTTCTGTGTCAGGGAAAATAGTTTGCTTTCCTAAATGTTTATAACCCACACTTTTATAAAGTAGATCAAGGTGGCTTAGAACACACAGAATATAATGAAATCTATCTGTAATTATCTACCAAACATCATGAAATACATCAAGAAAGCATCAGTAGATATTGGTTGGTTAAAAGGAGAAATTAATATCATGAAGGCCTGTAGTTTTCAGAAGAAGTCTAAGCGAAAGCAGGGATGGTTCTTGTCAAACATTTCCTCTGATGGAGTGCCACAGGGCAGGGTCTGCCACACTAAAAGCTTGGCCCCGAGTGAAGGCCAACAATTTCAGCGGCATGCGAAATCCCTTGAACACTGTGCTTTAAGTCGGCACAGAAAAATTCTGCAACATTTCATCACAATGTAACTATATTAACCCGTAATCTCTTATGAATTGATTCATAAGAATCAATGGGATCAGTATTTTGTTTTCTAAAATAAGGTTACCGTCACATGGAATGTCAAGAGCACCATTCTGTGAAAGTTGCAGAAAGAGGAATTGTATTTTTAAGTCAAGTTTTCTGTTTCATTTCTGTGTGTTCAATATATCTTTTTAATTACATTTACAGAAACAAAAAAATGATTCAAGCATCAGGTGTCTGCTTATTTTTATTAATGCTGAATACCCTTGAATTTGTTTTATGTGCCCTATGATCTCATCCAATTCAAAACATCTCTGTTTTAAATTTATCCTTGTGGCAATATATACTATACCAGCTATAGAAATGACAACAGTGTGACCTTATGGTGTTTTTTGATGCCCTCTTGCTATTGCTATATCAGTGAAAATAATGGGCACACATGAAATGACATGGCCTTGGGCGTGCCAAGGGGACATAGTTCTCTAGGGGTTAATGGATGGCTATGTTTTAGTTGAGTAATCAAATATAATACCGTATTTCAGAGGCTGTTTTCAAAACACAGACACGTGCTATAGACTAATGACTATTACTCTAATGTGCTTTCAACCTTGAATACTTTTGAAAGGCATGACTTTGTCTGGCCAGAGTTATGACAAATAAACATGCTTTTATTTCTGGGAGCATATTAGGAAGAGAGGGACCAAGCACAGACATCTGTTTTAATCAAATGTGTAAAGGACACCATGTAATTTAGGAAAGGTGATATTACTTTTCAAATATCACAGTGGCCACAAACTCTGATGCCTTTGCATGACTATATTATTTTCACAAAATATAAGCTAGTGAAATGAAACATAAACACACCATTAGATGAGAGCAGAGGTGCCGACTTGCACCCAAGATTGGATGCCCACCCCCATGGATATCTCTTTGTTCTCCCCTTTCTTCCTAGCACATATTGCTAAAAACTCTCTTTTCCTGTCACTTCACACCCAGTTACTCTGGTAACCTCTGTCTGGCCAGGCCTAAGGATTCTTTTTAGATGGGCCATCAACACCTTTGTCATGTTAATGCCTCTAACCCAGGTGAGGCCTTGTCTTGGAAAGGAAGTTTAGCCTGTCTTTTCCCACTGGTATCCAATCTTCCCCTTTAATACTTCAAATAATCAAAACCCTACCATTTATTAATTTCTAGGTCTTAGGGGTATGTGTGTGTGTGTGTGCGTGCGCACCCACACACCCCTAATCAAATCCACGTAAGACTTTATCAGCTTTCTTTTTCACAATATATTCCAAAGAAAGGCTTTTAAAAGGAAAAAGACCTACCTTTGTAATACAGTAAAACTACACTAGCAAACAGCTCTTGCATATAGAAAAGAATAAACTGTTCTCAGCAATTTAATTCCATAGTTTTGCTCTGACATGCATCACTGGGGTGAAATGCAGCCTATGAGCAATAGAACAGATGGAGTAGCTTTAATAATACAGGCAATTTCAGCTGAGCATTCTGCTCCTCTTGTTAAGTTATTCAAGCTCCAGTGTTTGGTAGATTAGATTATCCAGAACAAATCCATCTTCTAATGATAAATTTCTAGCATGGTGGAAAAAAAATGTAGAGCTGTTTGTTGCTGTTTTGTTTTGCAAATATAACAGATTTTCCTTTAGAAGTAAATATATATTGCTTTAAAATGTTGTAAGCTACCTTGAGTTTGTAATGCATAGACAGGGAGGATATAAATGTAACAAATAAGTAAGCAAATTAAATAAATAAGCTACTGAAATCATCACAGTTATTCAGTGGTTTCAGTGCCCTCATACTATGTAATGTCTGCAAATTTGTATTCCTTTAAGAGCCATCTACTATCATAACTGACTAGTTTAAAAGTTCCAGTTACAGGTAGGTAGCCATGTTGGTCTGCCATAGTCAAAAATAAAATAAATAAAATAAAATAAAATAAATCTTCCAGTAGCACCTTAGAGACCAACTCTGGGTATGAGCTTTCGTGTGCATTTGTATCTGAAGAAGTGTGCATGCACACGAAAGCTCATAAAGTTCATACCAAGTTCATACCAAGAACAAACTTACGAAAGCTCATACCAAGAACAAACTTAGTTGGTCTCTAAGGTGCTACTGGAAGGAATTTTTTAAGTTTAAAAGTGAAACTAGACATAATATTTGCTCAAATAATTTGGTGTTCCATAGCAGTTTTTTTGTTAAACAAATATTCAACACACAGGTGTCTTTAGCCAGATCAGGATCATTGCGTACAGCAAGGACCAGTGGTATAGGCAAAAGGTTAAATCTTCTCTCCCCTACTGCAATCACAAATAGAAACTACCGACCCACCCACCCCCCCAAAATCTTGCTGTTTGCTATGGGAGAAAAACTCCCATAGTGATTTTGCTCTCATGTGATTTTGGGCCAAGATCTCACCTTGAAAAAGCTTTTGTTGGTTGCACAGTCTCGTGCAGAACCCCAAAATGTGCATTTTTGGTAACTGTATTTTCGGGTCCACAATCTTGCATGGCACCCCAAAATATGCGTTTTAAGTTGCTGTGCCAAAAATGCAAATTGTCCAGGTTTCGATCTCATGCAGGTCATGTGACTCACACAGGATTTCAGAGACAGAAGATGGTGTCCCAGATTTGGACTGCTTCATGTTGCAGGGTATGCCATAACAAATAGCGGGTTTGGGAGCAAAGGGTTAAAACTCCCCCCACATGGACATATATGCCCCATGTTCCAATCTGGCTCAGAATCCTCACCCCAGATAAATCTCATGACAAATACCATGTCTAGTTTGGTTCAAGATACTCTGACTAGAGACCACCTCTCTAGCTGAACAGGCCCAGAGCTTACATAAATTTATTTGGTGTTCACATCATAGGTGCTCTCTACCCAATATCATATTTACCTCCATAAATACAGTGGCTCGTAATATTATATTTCAGTTTTGTTCTGAGAATCAACTCCTGCTCAAGTGTCAATACAGTATCACATAAGATTTAGCCATGAAAGTGTTGTATATGTTACTAATTAGAACATTGGTAATGCACGGAACACTCTTAACACTGTGACTGAATGAATTCTGAGCACAGTAAAACTGATACTCTTGTTTATAGCTTTTTTAAAGCTGCCAGGGAGGAGGCCCTTCTTCGTGTGTCTTCTTCACGAAAGGTCCAGAGGGTGGCAACATGAGAATTGGCCTTCTCTGCAGTGGCTCCCCGGCTGTGGAATGCTCTCCCCAGGGAGGTTCACCTGGTGCCTTTATTATACACCTTTAGGCACCAGGTAAAAATGTTCCTCATTAACCATGCCTTTGATTGATTGACATTGTATGCCATTTTAAATGTGTTGGGGGGTGTTATTGGTTTTGTTTTTTTTAACTTTGATTGTGTCCTTTGTGGTCTTATATTCAGATTTTATCCTGTGAACTGCCCTGAGACCTGCAGGTATAGGGCGGTCTACAAATTTAGTAAATTTAAAAAGTACCCCTGTACTCTCTGCTACTTTTCTGATATAGTTTGAAGTACTCTTTTTTTCCATACCGAAACATGCAATAAGAAAGCTTTTCAGTATTAACAGTCTACTAAGATGATCCATTAGACTCAGCCATTAATGCTATTTCATTTTTAGAAAACCCATCCCAAATGCATGTTAATGCAGAAGTCAAGTAATAATCAAGAATGACAAAGTTAACGTTCTTTGATGGATTAATGATTGACAATTTTTCACCCCAATATTGGCAAGCTGAAACAATAGATGCATATTATTCTTCATTCCTTCCATCTGTCATATTGAACATAAGAAAACTTGCTTTCCTTTCTTCTGTTTAATGGACTGTATGGTATTGACCTGGACCTACAGACTGCTCATTTCTGTGATTGATGGAGTTCTTCTAAATAACATATAGTCAGGGTGGTTGGTTTTTTTTGTTTTTTTTTTTTGCATGAAATGTAACAGTTTTGAATGCATTAAAAAAGATGTTCAGCATCTCATAAATTCTTCCTTTGTTTTTTTTGGGGAAGGTAATTGATAAATATGTCAGTTAAAAAAAAAAACCCTGACAAGTGAGAAATTAGATCTGTGAAAATAGCATTCTGCTTCTGAGGAGGATAAGTACATGTATAGAAGAAACAGTTATGTAGATCTACTCCATGGTGATTGTAAGTGACAAAGAAAAAGGCATTTGGTTCATCACAGAGGGTTAAATCCAACATAGTCAAGCTCAGAGACACACTGAGATCAATGGATATTACTAACATATTGATTTCAATGGATCTACTATGAATTTGACTTAGTTGGAGACAACATCCAACCACCCAGAATTTATAGAGGGGGTTTCTTCTACCTGTAGGGTGGGGCTACAATATTATTAATGAAGGCTGATGCTTTTCCAGCTGCACGGGCTCCCAGTTCACTTCCAGACCCAATTGAAAATGGTGGTTTCAGTGTGCAAAGGCCAAAGCGGCTTGGAATGTGGAATGTGGTTAACTGTAAGATTATCTTCCTCTAGATATGCATAACTAAATCTTAAGATGTTCTTTACTGGCCCTGTTCCGACTGCCCTTGCCAGACAAAGTGAGGCAGAGACAGAGTCTTTTCAGTGGTGGGTTCAAACAGAAATCAGTTATGGCTCTCTCTCTTTAGCTTCCCAGCCTGCTTCTCATTCTGCAGCTTTTCTTCCAGCTTCCAACTTCTAGCTCACATCACTCAAAGCTCCACCCTCCACTCTGGCCTTTGTCTTTCTAGCTACCTGCAAGTTGAGGACCCATTTGTCCTCTGGTGCCAGCCACTTCCTTTCTTCTCTTAATGGTCCATTACTTAGGCTATCACCTCACCAGGAATTCAAATCCTTGCTTGTTTTTTAACACTTGCTGGATCCAGGGATTAGAAGAGTCTTGGCATACAGCTACCCCCAACAATAAACAACAACATAAACATACCCCCCAAAATAAACAACAACAACAACACATACACATACACACACAACTCATAACACTATACAGTGGTACCTCGGGTTAAGAACTTAATTCGTTCTGGAGGTCCATTCTTAACCTAAGGTACCACTTTAGCTAATGAGGCCAAAATGGGCCTTCCTCCTTCTTACAAAAAGCTCATCAACTTTGACCTGAACCCTCCAAAAGGGGTTAGATCATTGCCAGTTTTTAAGTCTGTGAGTAGATCGCTGTCTCTTGGAAGTTGGCCACCCCTGGTGTATAGTATGGGAAATTCCTATAGAATCTGTGCAGATCATTACCTTACAGTTAAACATTTATATTGATCAAGCAACAATTTTTGTGTGGTGGTATATTTGACTTGACATTAAGCTACATTCTTATACCGTGAGATGCTGGAGGGACAATGGTGGAAATCCCTCTTGGAGGTATGAAGTGGGCAGGACCTGCCTTGCATTTGGGCCTGTATTACATTTGAACTCATAATGTAAATGACAAAAGAAGGAAGAAGATAAAGTCTATGTCTGGCATTAATAAAATAATATTAAGATTGTATCTGCTACGCTTATTTAAATGTGAAATATTGTTAGGATTAGATTTACCTCTGCTCTGATACCATTTGGCAGAGGAAGGCCATAATGGCACTTTCATATGCCCCACACTCTTTAGAACATTGATTTGAGTCTGGTTTTACATTACTTCAGCCTCTTAATCTTTTTTAAAAGTTCTGAATATGCTGCACTGAAAATAGTCTGTCTGCTACCACTTAAGATAAATATGACGTATTTTATTTAGAATGCAAAACAGCAACAGTACAATGGGGACTGCCTTTCCATAACAAATATTAATTTGGTTAGGTAGTGTTGAATCTAATTTCTTTTAATTATGTAGTACTCATGTCTTTGGGAGACTGATCACTCTTGTGAGGAACTAATTTCCAGACTGCTTTAGTATAATCAAGGAGCTGAAAAATGAAGAAGCAGAACAATGGCACCATCAGCTCTTATATTATCATAAATCTACCGTAAATGTTCTGGGTATTGGACCAGATGAGGCCATTATATAATGTGCACATCCATTTCTTGAAGGAGGGGCAGCGAGCAAAAGGAGTTACAAATCATGCTCAAAAGCAGATATGGTGACTTGGAATGGAAATTCCACTCTACTATTTAGAATGTGTAAATTCCCATAATCATATAATTCTCTGCTTCTTGTGCTTTTGGTAATGAGCAAGAACGTTTTTCAAATGCAAAGTTTCACTGTAGCCTGTGAAATCAAAAACATCACATAGCTAGAACATATATTCATTTTTAAATTGGCTGTCACACAATTTCTATATCTTGCCAGAACAGCATTCATACATGATCACACACTAAGGATGTACAGCTACAACTTTCGTTCCTTTTCATATAAAGGTAAAGGTACCCCTGGTCGTTAGGTCCAGTCACAGACGACTCTGGAATTGCGGCGCTCATCTCGTTCTACAGGCCGAGGGAGCCGGCGTTTGTCCACAGACAGCTTCTGGGTCATGACTAAGCCGCTTCTGGCGAACCAGAGCAGTGCACATAAATGCCATTTACCTTCCCACCGGAGCGGTACCTATTTATCTACTTGCACTTTGACATGCTTTCAAACTGCTAGGTGGGCAGGAGCTGGGACTGAGCAACGGGAGCTCACCCCGTTGTGGGGATTCGAACCACCAACCTTTTGATCGGCAAGCCCTAGGCTCTGTGGTTTAGACCACAGCGCCACCCGCAAATGAATGAGTGAATGAAATTTGGAGACAAAGGAACCCCTCCAGAGGGGACTAAGCCTGTTAACTTTCAGGCTGATCCATCTAAGGCAGGCTTCCTCAAACTCGGCCCTCCAGATGTTTTGAGACTACAATTCCCATCATCCCTGACCACTGGTCCTGCTAGCTAGGGATCATGGGAGTTGTAGGCCAAAAACATCTGGAGGGCTGAGGTTGAGGAAGCCTGATCTAAGGGCTTCCATGCAGGTAACCATTAAGTTTAAACAAAGTCTATTCTTTCTGTGTGGTTACTCCTTCTGTGGGGAAGCAGCCTGCCAAATTTCAGAAAGATAGAAGTGGTTCTTCTTCAAGAGAAGACTTCATTATTTTGGGAGAAAATTGAAACCCCTTCCCTAGTTTTTTGGGGACAGTCAGTTTGAAAGCTGGATATAAGAGTGGTTACCCATAGATAAGAAAGTTCAAACATCAGGTCCACGCTAGATGGTTTTACCATAAAAACTGGAGAAGCCACCTTTTTATTGTCACCCTTCTCCTCCTGTAATTATCATTTGTGAAGAAAAAATGTTATTTTAAATTGTCTGTTGGAGGTGGGGGTGACAACAAGAACAAAATGCATACACCCTGCTCTATGGCTTATACCCTGCTCTCAAAACTTAGGTTTTCCTTCAATGTCCCCCTACGAAATCACAGTGACTGGAGTAGCCAGGGGAAATAATTTACTGTAATTAAAAGATAGAGATATCTGTTAAAATCAGTGCCATTTTTACAGAAAAAGAGTTGCCGGAACTCACCATGAATGCCTCCCTTGTTCTCTTAGTAATGGTAATGGTGCCCGCCTGAGAGGTGCCAGAACTAAGTTCTGGGAAGTTCCAGCTGAAAAAAGCCCTGCTGAAAGGTCCACCTCAACTACTCCACTACCTCTTCTCTATATCACCTCCTCTTTTGAGCTTTAGGCATTTCTCTGGGCTGCTTGGTTTTGTTTTTCAGAAAAGCTAAATAAAAAGGTCAGTGACTGAAACAGTCATGTGTTGAATTTTATATACAAACTGAGGCAATGGAACAACTCAGGAGGTTAGGAGCTCCCTGATACACCTTGACACATCCATTAATGTTGCAACCTTTTTCGGTACTGTGAATTTACTCCAATTAATCTAATTTGTTAGGATAAGCATAAATGAACCAGTGCACACCCCTAACACTTGCACAGAACATAGCACAAGAGAAACTTAACGGTGTGTGAACCCTTGTGTTAAAACATTGAGATTTCCATCATTAGAACTTTAGTAGTATTTCTTAAATACTTAAAGCTCCTGTAGTATTAAAAATTGGTTTCATCCAAATTTGGCCCCTCTAAGAGCAGAAACATAATTCTAAATATGTAATTTGTTTTAGTTTGGTTGATTAGCATCTATGCGGGCCTGCTTTAATACCACTGTATATCAAATTATTTCATTTTCTCTCCATGTAAGCGCATGAAGAATACAAATATTTGGGGGCACTTGGTTTTTGCTTTCTTGCTTTTGTTCTAAATAGTGGGGTATTATGCATTCAGTTCTTAGAGAAGTTCATGCTTTACATGGTAACCCTCTTTCATTCAGTTTCATTCGGATTCATGAAACCTTGTTTCTTGCATTTAGTCCAAATCTCAAATGACAGAATGAGTTGTTCTGCACTAGATCTTTGTAAAAAATAATTTCCCACCTGGCATAGCAGGATGAAAACAGGCCAAATGAAACAAGCCTGCTATTCCACTAATTTATTTTGACACATTTTGGTATAATACTGTTGAGGTTCACTCATGAGATTTTAGTGTCCAACACATGCATGAATAAGTAGTGAACAGTTTTTCAAACTTGGCTTCTTCTTTTGCAGGCTGCAGTGGCAATTAATTTCATTGAAACTTCAGGGTGTCTCCCTCCGCCTGCCCCAGACACACATTGGCATATATCAATATACATCTCACTAGCACCACATAGTCCCTTTTGAACAAGTTGTGCTACATGGAGGTTGAAATATTCACAGTTGGAAATGATACAGGAGTGATGACTCTCTGCTTACTATGGTGTAAAGCAGAGGTTTAAAACGTTTTTGAGTCCATGGCTCCCTTGACCAACTACATTCTTTCTGCAGCTCCCCGGTGGGGAAACACGCTCTGAGTCTCAATCATGTCACCTCTTGTCTGCCCTAACCGCTTTTTGGACGTCCTCCCTTGTGGTGGGTTCCCTCAGCCTCTTCTCCTTTCCCCTCTCTAGAGAGTCCTAGCCCACCCACTTGCTTACTCCGAGGCTGCCTCAGCTCCCGGCAACCAGCACCCCCGGCTAGCCCCAGAGGAACCGTTCGCCTGGAGAACTTGCAGCCAGGGCTGCTGCAACAAACAACTGTGCAAGCCTCTGGAGGCAGAAATGCGAGAGGGCATCAGAGGAGGGAGGGAATGGAAGAGGAATGGAGACCAGTGCTGCCTATGGCAACCTGACCACCATTGAAGGTGCCCAGGGTGCCACGGCACACTGGTTTAAAACCACTGGTGCAAATTGATCAATGGTTCTGGAGCTTGAGACTGCAGTATAGTCCTACAACAATTTCCTGTTGTTTACCAGGGATCAGATGCATGTGTGGCTAAACAGGCTCAGTTATTTGAATTCATAAAGGCGTGGATACCAGACTGCTGACAAACATTGGTATTCATACTTCTGATAAAGCCTGGCTATTTCTTTGTCCATAATATTTGAAAATGGTCATCTTGAAATTGACTCTTTGCTCACATCAGTGATCTTTAAATCACTAGCAGTTCTGACAGTAGGAGCTGGTAAAAACATTGGTTACAATCCAGCATGGAGTTAGGCTCTGCTGGATCAGCAAGGAACTATCACCAGTCTCCTCCCACTTCCTGGTTCTCATATCTGGATTTAAAATTCCAAGATCCAAGGAGAAATATGAAGAAACTGGAGTTGTGAGGGATAAAACAAAGGGTAGAGTGGACCATTGGAACAATCAAGCAACAGAATGGAGGAAATCAACTCAGTATAGAGATACAGATTTTAGTTTTTCTTAAATTTCATCCCACCATTTTCTAGAGGCTTAAGGGTGGCTTCCAGCCACTTGGAATGAAATAGTTGGGGATATTTCCAGAGGTATGCTTGCAATCTTTGCAAGCGTTTGCTATTGTATATCTGTGGCAGGCAAGGCTCTAGAAAGTAGGAAGAGAACATTTGCTTTCCCATTTCCGTCTCTTGCCTCCAGGTTGGAAGAGCTGTGTGTGTGCATCTGCATTGTATCGGGAATTAATGCTTGTGGGAAGCACTGGAGCAGAGATTCCCAAACGTGGGTCTCCATCTGGTTTTGGGCTACAACCCCCATCACCCCTAGCTAGCAGGAGCAGTGGTCAGGGATGATGGGAATTGTAGTCCAAAAAACAGCTGGAGGCACAAGTTTGGGGAACCCTGCACTAGAATAACAGATCTGGCCTGTTCCTCTAGATCAGGTAACCTGTGACTCCTCTGATGTTAATAGATGCCAACTCCCAGCCAGCATAGCTGATGGTCAAGAATGATGGGAGTTGAAGTCCAGCAACACCTGGAGGGCCACGGGTTTCCTATCCCTCTCCTACATAGAAAACTAGTTCCTGTAACAAATAGAGTAGGTAGCACTCAACTTCATTGCTGGTCTAGAAGGAAAAGTGCCCTTTATATAACCTCCTGTAAAAGCTTTTTTTATATATCTCAAAACTGTTTGCAGTTGCTTTGCAGTCCATGAAAGTGACAACAGGTGGTGGCCTTTAATTTAAAACCCCAGGCATGTTCAACCAATTCAAAGACACGAGGCCAGCCAGGTGAGGAGCAAACAGATGGGTATGTGAAAAGCTACTTTAAATACAGCATGGAAGAGCTCTCTGAAGAAGCAAGAAGCATCTTAGTTTTCCTTTCCGAAGGAGGACGAGGGCCAAGTGCTGTTCCTGGCAACTGTTCACTCAGGTCCAGGTGCAGATTCAGCCAGCTTGGAGGAGAAGTGTGCCTGCATCTGCCCTTGACTGACTCCAGGGTTCTTCTCAAAAGGGGGAACATGCTGTTGGGAGATAAATTTCCCTCCTCCTAATTACAGACCTTGCCATCTTCTGCCCACTTCAAGTGTAAATCACCTAATCATAAACAATTCCCCTTCACAGTTCAACACAGATTGGATGTAATTTTCTGACAACACCAATCTGTTCACTGCATAGCATGCAAGCTGAAGAATAATATTAGAGACTTCTCTGGTCTTCTGAGAGAAACAGAGACATAAAAGGGGTAAAATAACAGCTAGAAAGGGATCTGATTATGCTTCGTAACATGTGTTAGATTAATGCTGCTGGAGGATTTCCCTATGTTGTGGTTATGAGATGGAAAAAAATCCTAATTGCCCACTGCACTTATTTTGCATTTTATACAAACTGAGGCAAGGTCCATATAAGTGGATCAGAGAGGCCAGCCTCAAATCATATTTAGCATTGCTTGTTTATTATTCCACCTTTTGGCCTTGAGCCTTTAGTGTTCCTTACAAATTATAGAGATAGTAATAAAAACTACCACATTAAGAAATAAAAACAGACATTTTAATACAATGGTATTAAAAAAAAATCCCCCCTAGCACAGGAGCTGGAAATCTTTTTCTGCCCATGGTCTGCAATGTCCATCTGGCAACCTTCTCATGAAACTGCTTGTGGGTCAGGCCTGTGGAAGGGCAAACAGGTCAATTTCAGTTTCTCTCTGTTTCACTTTTCCCCATCTTCAATTCAGTTCTCTAGTTTCCCACCTCATTTTGTATTTTCTTTTTTTAAAAAATCCTCATGCAAATCCCTCAACATTTTTCCTAATATAAATATTTTTGTATTCAAGTATTCCCAATTAACATTATTTTGCAAAGTATTTTGTGCTGCTTGTTGTATGTTATTTTCACTTAGTTGAAAAGATGGCTGTGTTCTCATTCACATATTGTTTTGGAATGTGTAAATCCAACCAAGTTCACCTTTAAATGCAAACTGAATGGAATTTCTTCCAAAACCCTAGTCAGAGCCTCATTCTTGGCCTGATGGGGCAATTTATTTTGTGGGATGGAGGGACACGCAGAGGAATATCCTTGTTTTAAGTGTTATTTTTCACAGTCACTGCCTTACAAATAGGATTGGTAGGTAGAACTGACAAGGTAAAGGAAGTCCTATGTCTCTTAAGGGTTAGGAGTGAAGTTCTATAGGAGCCTATGCAGGTATGTGGAGAAATATTATAATAAAAAGGGGGTTGTGGAAACCATATGGCCAAATGCCAATTTGGGGAGGGCAGGGATAAGGGTAACAGAATTTCTCAAGTCAACAGCAGCTTATAGCATTCTGGGTCAAGGAGATTCTTCCAACCCTTATAGAATTCCTTATTTCCACTATATAGTAGTAAAATACATGTAGTAGGATTCACCTAACTAGTCCTGAAGCCTTCCCCAGGACTGTGACTCCCAAGAGAACAATAAAGCTCTTGTTGTAAACCGAATAAGAGCTCTTCAGTTAGGCAATGGAGATACACCACAAGATTCTTGTGGAGGATTATGTTCCTTACAATTAACCATATGCAGGGTAGAAGGGAGGGGGAGCAGCAGCTGAACCAAATAGATCAAGATGTTACCAGCTAGCTTTCCTTTCCTGAACCTTTTTCTTCCAGACGTACAAGGTTCTTCAGCAAACCTAGGGTAGCCATCTCCAACCATGGAAGCCTAAATGAAGATAGACAAGGACCACACCAATGCTTGCATTTACTAGTAGTATACACTTACATGACGGCGGAATCCGTTTGACTCATATATTAGATTCTCCTCTGGTAAATCTAGTATCATCACTGGAAGACCTCATTGGACTGAATGGGAAGCAAGTGCTTTCATTCATTACAAACACAGGGCCTCTGCTTTCTGGCAGCATATTATTACATTGCTGGAATATTTTAGTACTGATACACATAGCAAAATTGGAATGGAAAATGTATTTTAAAAAAACAAACATTAAATGCCTGGGTAAAAGAGTCAATGGCAGTGTGCTGCAGGCTTAATTTCCAAAATGAAATGTTCTTATTGTCAAGTACCATAGAAAATTCCACTGAAATCACTGTTATGTATGCATATGTAACAGAGAGCAGACTGCATCTTTAATGATGAACTAACTATTGGGATTCAATATTTATGAGAAATTGACACAAGCTATAGGGGGCTAGAAAAGGAAAATCCAATATTTATTAAGTACAAGAAATAAGAGCATAAGTAATAGCCTTAGCAAATCATTCCACAATGATTTAGCACAGGCTCATTTCTGGCAGAGTTTTGCTAGGCATTCTTGTTCAGCTTTGCTCTGGTGTGTTAAAACCTACACACAAGCAACTTAAAATATTTATGAAGGAAGAAATGGAGAAAACAGCAGAGGCAATTGACAGATACAGTAGCTATTTGGTGTTTTCAGGTGGCAGGTATTCCTTAGCCTTTCAAAGACGATAGAAACCAGCCCAAAAAACCCCCCGCAGTTAGCCAAAGTCATGTTAACACTAATCTCCTGTGTTTACTACACTTCATAATACAATTTTACTAGATGCCTGCAGCCAAGGAATTAGCTTAATCAGTATATGAAATTCAACATCCACTGCCTGCTTCCTTTTCTTCTTGCCCCTCATTGGTCCCAAAGGGTTATTAGGATTGCAATGCTGCACTGACAGCAAACGCTGCAACTGATTTCCCTTTAAGCAACTGACAAGGAAAGAGCAGGTCATAGATCTGACAACTGCTACACCCCAGACCAGGGTGATCAAGTAAAATCCAACATGTATTTGATATGTATTTGATAAAGAACAGTTTAAAGCTCTGCAAAGGCAATTAAAACATCACTAGACACACTAAAATGAAGATTGCTTTCTGCTCCCTCCCTTTCCCAGAGTCCCACTCTTTCTGCAGCAGCTTGTTTCCTAAAGGTGCAGTCACCAGGCCTGGCCCAACCATGAGATAAGGCCAGGTGACCACCTCAGGTGGCAGGATCAACAGGGGCAGGGGGTCATTTAACTTAAAGTATGAGCTTGTATTGTATTGTTTGGTTTTTCCCATTAAAAATTGCAAACATACAGTGTCTGTGTGTATATGCATTAGGTGTTTTTTATTGTAATTCTTTTGTGTTTTAAACATATTATATATGTGTATATTGCTTTAATACAGGGGGTTGAACTAGATGATCCTTGTGGTCCCTTCCAACTCTATGATTCTATGATCTAATGTCCAATTGTTTTTGTTGTGTCGTGGGTTCTGATAGCAAGAAGTCCAGCAACACTTCTTAGTGAAAACAGCTCTTTATTGTAAGGGATAAGACAAGACTGGGGATAGGGGGTAGGGAAAGCTCTATTTATAGACACATTGGGACTGAGGGAAAAGATACATTTTAGCGGGAACCAATAATATTCAAACTTTCCGGCGGGACCCAATCAGGCTGTGGATTGTGATTGAACACTTCAAATTGACCAATAGCAATACTTTACCCTGCTGCCAGAATATCTTATTTAATACACAACACTCCCCCGCACCTAGTTGAGACTATACACGTAATCTTTCAAGTATTGCGGAGGTCTTCGAGTCCTACCGGATCGCCTAACCCCCGGTGTGTCACTCCTTGGACTATCCGTGGTCAGACTTCTCTCTCCAATAACCTCGGGTACCTCAGCTGGAGCTGTGTCACTAGCTGACTCTCTAGGCTGACTAGTTGTTTCCGGGTTAGGTTCATCAGTGGTGATCTCGGTTTCCTGACTCTCGGAGCCCTCCACCCCCTGTGGCCCGGAGTCATCCTGACTAGACTGCTGCGATTCACCGGACGCCGGCAGAGTTGTGCGCGGCTCCTCCCCCCTCGGGCTTACCCTGCTTGGGAACCGGCGCCTTAGCTGGTCAATGTGGCGGCGCATTACTCTGCCATCCTCTAACGTCACAAAATATGACACTGGCCCACTGGGTCGGGTGACCACCCCCGGCACCCATGCAGGTCCCCTTGCATAGTTCCGGACCCAAACCAAATCCTCTGTTGACAGGTATCGGGTTCTGTCACCCTCGGCAGCCGGTGGTTCTCTTGCATCGCGGCCCGGCACCTTGTCAGGGTGGACATAGTCTAGGATTGTGGCTAACCTCCTCCCCATTAATAACTCAGCTGGGGACTTGCCTGTGGATGCACACGGCGTTGTGTGCTGCAGGAACAACATCCTTGCAATGCGAGCAGACCAATCCCCTTCCAAGAGGCGCGCTATTGCACCCTTGGCTGTGCGCACCATCCGTTCGGCTTGTCCGTTCGAGGATGGATGAAAGGGAGCAGAAGTGACCCCTCTAATGAAATTATCGGCCAGGAATGCCCTGAACTCTTGGGACACAAAAGCCGCCCCGTTGTCTGATACTATGGTCTCGGGTAACCCATGCGTTGCAAACAAAATGCGAAGGGCCCTGATTACAGCAGCTGAGGACATGTTTGGAACAATTGAGACCTCCAGCCATTTCGAGTAGGCGTCTACTACAATTAAGAACACCTTTCCCTGAAACGGCCCTGCAAAATCTACATGGAGCCGGCTCCACGGGTTCTTAGCCCGCTCCCACCAATGCACTGGTGCCCTGGGCATTTCTGGGTGCACCTCCTGGCACGCTCGACAGGTGCGCACCCATTGTTCAATGTCCTTGTCCATGCCAGGCCACCACACATAGCACCTGGCTAAAGATTTCATCCGAACCATGCCTGGATGACCCATGTGTAATGTGTCCAACACCTCATTCTGTAGAGACCTTGGAATAACCACCCTATCGCCCCACAATATGCAACCCTTATGGAGGGACAGCTCATTTTGTCTTGCCATGAAAGGTCTAAATTTCTCTTCCTGAGTCCCACTTGGCCATCCCCTCCCCACCCACACAAGGACACGGGCGAGGACGGGGTCCCTTTTAGTTCTTGCGGCGATGTCGACGGCCGTCACGGGTGGTCCGGGAAGTGTCTCCATCATCATGACGTGCTCGGCCGGGGCTGGGTCGTCGTCGGCTGCTCCAGGTAGTGGTAGACGACTCAGCGCGTCCGCATGGCACAACAGCTTACCCTTCACATGACACAGTTCGTATTGAAATCCATTCAAAAAGATGGACCATCGGAGCATGCGTGGGGACAAGATTTGAGGCGTTTGTTTATGTGGGCTGAACAAACCCAGCAAAGGCTTGTGGTCCGTTTGAATTGTGAAAGGGCGGCCGTACACGTAGTCATGGAACTTCTTGATTCCTGTGACTATAGCCAGTGCCTCCTTATCAATCTGGGCATAGTTCCGCTCTGTGGGGCTCAAGGTTCTGGAATAGAATGAGATTGGACGCTCCGACCCATCCGCCTCCCGGTGACTCAAGACAGCCCCCACGCCATATTGTGAGGCATCACACGCCAGCACCAGTGGTTTAGCAGCATCATAGTGGGCAAGCGTACTTTCCTTTGACAGCACGCCCCGCAGCGTTTCAAAAGCTCTCTGTTGCGGTTGCCCCCAACGCCATGCACACTTCTTTTGGAGTAGCCGATGCAGTGGTTCGGCTATCGATGCCTTGTGTGGCACAAAGGCGTGATAGAAATTGACGAGGCCCAAGAAGGACTGCAGCTCAGCCTTGTTACTAGGTGTCGGTGCTGCGGCGATAGCCTTAACCTTGTCTTCCATGGGGTGGATGCCAGCAGCATCAATTCTGTACCCTAAGAAGTTCACAGCTGCTACCCCAAAACTACATTTCTCTTTCTTTAGTTTCAACCCCGCATCCCGGAATTTGCATAGGACTGTCTGGATGCGTCCCAGTAGTTCTTGAGCATCCTTGCCCGCAATTAACACATCATCAAAATACGGCAGGACACCTGGCAGGCCCCGTAACAGGCGCTCCATAAGACTTTGAAATATGCCAGGTGCCACGCAGACTCCAAACTGCAGCCTATTCACCTTAAAGGCGCCCTTGTGCGTTCACAATTGTCTGGATTTCAGCGGACGCTGGAGTCACTGGGAGCTGCTGGTATGCCTGTGCCAAGTCAATCTTTGCAAACACCTTGCCCCCAGCCAGCTTCGCTAATAGTTGGGACACTACTGGAATTGGATACGAGTTGCCCCTGATGGCCTTATTAATCGTACATTTGTAATCCGCACAAATTCGTATTTCCCCATTAGCCTTCAGGGGTGTGACAATGGGTGTTTCCCATTTAGCAGAGTCCACTGGTGAAAGCACCCCTTGCTGTATTAGCTTCTCCAATTCAGCCTCTATTTTAGGCTGTAGCGCAAATGGAACCCGCCTGGGTTTGAGGCGCATTGGCGCAACCCCCGGGTCCAGTTCTAAGTCAATTGGAGGCCCCTTATAACATCCTAACTCTCCATTAAATAGCTCCCCAAATTCCGTGTACAGGGTGTTAAATGTCTCCGAAGCTATCTGGACCGTGTTGAGCCCTGAGATTCCCAACCCTAAGGCCGGGAACCAGTCCGTGCCCAGCAGGCTAGTGCGCTTCCCTTTTGCGATCACAAGCTTTAATACGGCCTCCCTCTCGCGGAACTGTACGTTCACTGCGCACATTCCCAAAATGTCTATGCGGCCAGCGGAATAGGATTGCAGAGTAGCCGGGAAGGGCTCCAATCTCGGAAGCTTACCTCTAGGAAATAACGATCTGGCCGTGTCCTCCGATACGATGGAGAATCCGGATCCGGAGTCCACCTCCATGTTACACGGCTTCCCTTCGATTAGGACCCGCACAGCTGGTTTCCCTTGGGCTGGAAATGGCACAGTTCTGCCCTCGATTTGCGTGAGGTAGTTGCAATCGTCGAGTTGGTGCGTCGCTGTGGATGTCCTCTGACCTCTTGATTTCGCGGACCCCGACGTGCCACTCGACTTGCAGACCCTGGCTATGTGCCCCGTTTTCCCACAAGCATGACACGTAGCTTCTCGGAACCGGCACTTCCTTCTCTCATGTGATCCGCCGCAGCCAGGGCAGACCCCCTGCCGACCTTTATTTGCTGTGCTCTCCTGTCGCACCATCTCTATTCCCCGCACAGGGCTTTGGTTGGGGCTGACATCCTGGTCGTCCACGGTGTGGGTTGACGCTCCAGCTCTCTTTTCGGCTCGCTGGTCCGGGTCTTGCTCCTCTCTCTCAGCGCTTTCTGTCGCAATGGCCTCACGGAGCGCTGTCGACAGATCCATATCTTGTTTTGCCGCAATCCGCCTGCGGCCCTTGCTGCTGCGAAGGCCGCACACAAACCGATCCAGCAGGGCCTCCTCCAAGTTGGCGAATTTGCAGTGTCTCGCCAGCTTCCTCAGTTCGGTGAGGAAAACTGCTACCGTCTCTCCAGGTCGTTGTTGCCTCTTGTGGAATTCGATGCGCCATGTCATCTTCGACGCTGTCGGATTAAGGTGATTGGAGAGGTGTTCCGTAATGCTCGCGAACGACGCCTCCCGCAGTGTCGTGGGGGCCAGAATTGCCCGAGCCAACTCAAAGGTCTCTGCCCCGCAGCAACTCAGGAACAACGCCTTTTTCCTTTCCTCGTCAGTGACCCCTTTTGCTGCCACGCTGAATTCAAAGCGCTCGAGGTAAGCATCCCAGGCCTCAGTTGCTCCGGGATGAAATGGTTCCATGAACCGTGACGCAGCCATCTTAGTGGACTGATCTGTCCTGTCAGTCACAGGGAGTCTTGTCGCCAGAATCAGGTCGCTAGGGTCAGCAGCCCTCAGCCGGCCTAATTCAATCCCATCCTCGTCGCCAGTATGTTGTGTCGTGGGTTCTGATAGCAAGAAGTCCAGCAACACTTCTTAGTGAAAACAGCTCTTTATTGTAAGGGATAAGACAAGACTGGGGATAGGGGGTAGGGAAAGCTCTATTTATAGACACATTGGGACTGAGGGAAAAGATACATTTTAGCGGGAACCAATAATATTCAAACTTTCCGGCGGGACCCAATCAGGCTGTGGATTGTGATTGAACACTTCAAATTGACCAATAGCAATACTTTACCCTGCTGCCAGAATATCTTATTTAATACACAACAGTTTTTTAAACATTGCTTTTTCTATGTTTTAGCAACTCTTTTTGTTTTTATCTGTAAGCTGCCTTGAGTCTCTTCATGGAAAAAAGACAAGGTACCTCAGTTTTCAGATGTAATCTGTTCCAGAAGACTGTTCGAGTTCTGAAACATTTGAAAACTGAAAACTCAACAGCCAACAGCTAGGCCTCAGGATCTTGCACTCAGCAGAAACTGTGTGGTATGTCCGACTTCCGAGTTGTGTTCAAAAACTGAAGCATTTACTTCCGGGTTTACGGCATTCAAAAACCGAAATGTTCATCAACAGAGACATTCGAAAACCTATGTATGTATGTATGTATGTATGTATGTATAAATCGTATCCTCCCTCAAAGAGGGCACCTGTTGCGGTGCGACCTGGCAACCAAGCCCTGTGTTGTGGGTGGGAATATTTGGACAGCCACAATACCCTATTGGTAGGTCCCTTGACGATGGGTGCAATTTGACCAATGGGATGCTAGCTAAGACTGTCAAGGGACCTACATAAGCCCATGCACGTGTCCCTGAGCTTCCTCTTTGGGCCAGTGCATTGGAACACCCACCCATCTCTCCCTATATTTAGGGCTTGCGCTTGACCTTGCTATGCCATGTGTCGTCTGTCGTTGGGACAGGGGCATGGCAGGAATTTTCCCCACTTGGCTGATTGGCTGGTGCCATTTGGGTTTCGCCTGCCGTGTAGCAAATCATCACAACTTGTAAGGTTGCGGATAGGCTCTGGTTCAGGTGATAGGAGTGGCAGAACGCTCTAGCCATCCCTATGTGAAGGGTATTCCGTTAGAGGAATTCAGGGACTCATTGGTTTGGTCAACCCTGAGAGGGGTTGTGCCCTTGCCAGAGTCCAGGGGACATCTGGGTGGTGGACTGGCTTGATCCCGCTTTCCGCTGTCCCAGGTGTTCACCACAGGCTGACCTATGCTGGTGCCCTGGGTCAGCGCTACCTGCCACGGTGCAGGAAGCTAGTTGAATCAGAGCCTATGCAACCATTCACTTTTCTGTAATCAATAAAGTTGTGGCCTAAATTCTGCCAAAAACCAAACCAAAAATCTGTGTCATGTGTGGATTTATTTAGGGGGTGGTGAAAATGTCTGAGCACACAAATGATATATTTGCCTCAAGGTTTTGCCGGAGCAAAAGACACCATAAGCAAGTCATTAACCCTGGCCCCATAAAGTCAGAGTAATAGCAACTAACCTCACAAATGAAGCTTATTTGCAGAACAAATGTTAAACCAACTTATAAATTAAAGAATATGCATTAAAGAATTGTGTGTACTACCACAAATGTTGATCTACTATAATCTACAACAATAACCAAAGTAAGTCTTTTTGTGCAATCCTCAAACAACTTGTATTAGTAAAAAAATAATAATAATAACTAGAATGTAGTTCTGAGGAGCGGGGACACTTACCTAGATCAGGTGGTAACACATACTCACAAATGTCTTGTGTGCATGGAAGCACAAGTCATTTCAACTGAGGCAGCCTATCTACAAAGCATATGAGGTACCTCTATTGAAATGAATGGCGAGGCAAGGCTCACATATCCATTGGGGTTCATGCAACTGGAACACAGTGCTTTATCAGGTTTCAGAGCTATAGCTAATGTATGGCTTAATTACACACACACACACACACACACATATATATAATTGGCTGTGCAACCCAATGAACAACAATTCGGGACAGGGAAAATAACATGGCTATAGAGAAAGCTTCTCTCTCTTTCCCCTTGTGTGGTGATCTGCTTGAACTGGAAATGTATTTTATATAAGTAGACTCTCAGTTTTAAAAATAAATAAATTTAAAGCAAATATTTGATAGACTTGTATAAATGTAGCAAGGCCCTCAAAAAGAATTTTTGAAAACTAAAAAATAAAAACAAATCCCCTTCTCACACTTTCTTCCCTCAGATTTGTCAGGAAGGTGGCAGAGGCTGATATTAAATGTAGGTCCACATACTACAAACTGAGCCTCCCAAGAAACTGTGAAAGGCGTAAGTCATCTTAATAGAATTTGGAGTTTTATATCATATCATAGTATTATCCCAATAAAATGGATCTTTTTTTAATAAGTCCTGTCCTGAATCTGATTGTTTAAGAGAGACGGTTACAATCCTTTATATTTTATATAGTAACAATCTGCAAAAAGTGGTGTGTGCAGTTCACTTCAAGGCCAGGCTGAAGATTTATGGAGCTGATGGCACATAGACCCTAAATTAGGTTTCACAACTGCAGTGTGATTTGTTTTTACCATGCAAGAAGGTTCATTTCTAAAGAACATCCTGCAGTTTTCAAAGTCACCATCACAATTAAGGTTCTGTTGATAGAAGAGGAGAGCTTTCATTTCAAATTCTGGGAGCATGTTGGCAGGAGAATCTGTTTGTCCATATCTCAAGAAGCACGCCCACTATCTTTTTAGCAATGCTTCTGTTATTCAAATTGATTGTGAAGCACTACCAGTCTTTGCACTAAAGTTCAATATCAATAAAGTTATCATTACCTCCAACTATCTTTAAATGCAATTATTTATCATTATGTTTTCTTTACTTAAGTGAAATTGTCAGATTAAAAATAAATGCTGGTTCCATGTGCCTTAGCAAATTAAATTATAAAATAATTGATTGTATGTAGTAATGTTTGTTATATACACAATAACAAATATTGTTATATATTGTTTCTGCACAGAGATTTTTCTCTCTAGGAATCACCGCATATATGCCACAGATTAATGGTATGTTTCTAAATCCCTGTTGGAGTGCCCAGTGTGATATGACAGCAAATTCTAGAACCCACACAACTCTCCCATTACAGGAAATGATCTGTAGTTGTAGACAAATTCAGTGACTCTTGTCTGCCATTACTCAGCTTCTCACTGAGGAAATCTAGATAAGCTTCCCAGGAACCTAGGTTTCCCAGAACTCAATCTGAAAATTATGGTTATAATTCAAATATAACTGAGCAGAATCTACATATGCAAGATATGCATTGAATGTAACTAATTTTACCATAGTCAAACTTGTAAGCATTTAATGGCCTTCCCCCCTATAACTTTTTCATTCCCCAAACTACCAAGCATTTAAGAAAACTTCTCATTATTTTGCAAATGTTTAATTTTCTACAATAAATTTGTATCCTTTTCCAGTTTTTAAGATGAGGCATTAATACTGAAAGTTCCACCCTGCACTTCAGCGTAGGTTAGTAGCAATTTCATGGCTCACATATTTTCAAAGAATTGTAGTGTCTCAACAACCACTTGTACTGAGCTTGTATCAAGGTGTGCAACACAAATACATGGTGCTTTGTATATGGTGCTGCATCACCTCAGTTCCAGCTCAGGAATACCTTAATTAAATTCTGCATGTTTTTCAGTATTGTTTTAGTTTTTTTGAATGGCATTTGGATGTGAACATCTTTTTTCCTAGATTTCTCTCATACAAAGCGTTACCACATTTATGACAAACTGTGAGAGCCAGTGTGAGGTAATGGATAGATTGTTGGAAATCAACCGATAAAACTTGGGGCAAAGACAGATGTAACATTTTGAAAAGAAGATGGTGTAGGTTCCTGGTCTGCTATTTGTGTCCATCTTCCTCAGAGCACCATAGTTTTATATGCCAAATACTCATTCTATCAAGTTATCAATTATTTATTCATTTGGTATGCTTATATCCTGTTCTATCTCCCCAAGAGGCCTGAAAGCAGCTGAGAAAGGTTTCGCACAGTACAATATTCAGGTAGCACGATATCATGAACAGGAAGAAACATTTTGTCCATATGGTGCCAGGATTATTAAGTAAAACTATTGTTTGAATATTCTGACCTGTTCATCATTAAACAGATAGCATTATAGGGGCTCCACAACCAAAAAAAATCTGTGCATATAGCCTGCCATTTTGCAGGTGTCCTCACTCAATATGTGAACATCAGGGCTGGAGCCAGAATGCCCCCTGCCCCTCCCCCTTGTACTCATGGAACTCCTTCATATGAGTAATGCCTCAGAATGCATGTGATTGCAAGGGCAACAGGTTGTTATGCTTGAAAACACATGCACATCAAGATTTTGCTGCACTTGGAAAATGCTAACATGTGTCAGAGAAGGCAAGGAGTTTGGAAACTAAGTTTTGCTGCTGGTTTCTCGAGAGAGCAGAAATGTGTTTTGTGCTATTATTGCACCAGAGGATAGCACAGCTGATTGGAGCTTATATTGGGAGTTTATGGAGAAGAAAGGTTATGGGTGGGAATGTAAAATACATCAGTTTTGATTTCTTTTTTTCCCCAGTTTTGATTTCTTATTCCCGCCCCCCCCCGCCACCATTTTAAGATCAGTTCACCACATTCTGCATCAGTTTCTCTTTTTATTTAAGAAGAGAAAATTCACTGGCATTTACGTGTGCATTTCGCCCTGTATACATTTTTCTCTATGAATTTTTGCTGAATGCACACATTTTTGCAACCAGCTTCCCTTAATGCAATGCATTTGCTATTTTCACCAATGTATTCATTTTTTGTGGTGCTTTGGTTGGGAAATTTTGTTTGTTAGACCTTTAAATGTCCTAGTATCAAGCACTCACAAGTGCTCCCCCCACCTCTACTCCTCTCAGTGAATAGACTACAACTTTAAGTAAGTTAAAATGCTTTACTTACAGTAATCAGAGATCTCACTCATGCATCATTCAATGCTACAGCAGAAACAACACAGGTAAAGTATCATTGGTTACAAAATACAGAAGTCCAAGTTTGGTTACAAAAAACACACAGTCCAAGTTTGGACCCTCTAGTCTTAAATATCTGCTCAGTTATGTGGTTCAAAGAGGGGAGAGAGAGAGATAGAACAGGAAAAGAAAACTTCATTTCCCCTCTCTCTGGAGGTGGGAGGTCATGACCAATCTGAGCCTTCTCTAGCAATTACTGGTAAGAACTCTGTGATCCTTAACCTCTTACTTACTAGCAATTAGGAACAGTCATGTTTGGCTGCCTTAATCTCCCACAACTTTCCCCTAATATATGCATTTTTGTACACAAATTTGAGAAATACATAAAGTTTTTTTATTTTAAAAATGTGCACATTTTGAAGGTCTTTGGTGCCTTAGTTGACATGTTGGTTCACTGAAACATGCAGAGACATGCAGATTTTGAAGGTCAGCTGCTCTTAGGCTTGCATTAAAATATGATCCAAACTGAATTTCCCTAGCATCCCTCCTTAAAGTTAGGGTTCACAAATGATAGCCCTTTTCAAGAATGGCAACATGGAACCACAACCCATGTGTCTTTCAGAAGTACTCTAATTTCTGAAAGTCACTAGAAAGATAATGCCCTGCCTAACAGAAGGTTGGGAGGAGATTTAATTTGAAAGGTGGAAAAAAATGTGATTACTACTCATATGAGAAAAAATGAAGAAGTTGAGCACATGGGACTAAAGCATATGAAACTTCACAGGACAGCCTGGCCTCATCCAAGTGCCTTTTTATAAGTCATGAAGGTTGTTTCATTCCTGTATCCCTGGTTGATTTATTAACTCCTTGATTTTCAATTTATATTTTATTACTCATGTGAAGGAGTAACATTGTTTTTAAATCCCCCAACATACTTAACAGTATTTTGAAATTTTCTTATCATAGCTGTGACTGGGAAGGCCAGGCATATTTTATAAACATCACCCTTCTGGTTTGGAGGTTTCAGTATTGCTCCTACCACCAGAACCTTCTTGAGAATCAGGCTTTTTGAGTATCTAACATACACAATTGGCTTTACTAGATCCTTTTTGCACTATGGTGCCAACAAATTGCTTCAGTTCCTGTCTCTCAGTCTGAATAACCATGTATGAAGTACATTGAGAAGTGAATTGCAAGGCAGCTGCCCAGAAAGGGCTGTCATGTAATGTTTCCAAAGAAGAAGAAGAAGAAGAAGAACAACAACAACAACAACAACAACTTTGGACTTCACTCCCCTTATGGAGTCTCAAAGTGGCTAACAATCTCCTTTCCCTTCCTGCCCCACAACAAACACTCTGTGAGGTGAGTGAGGTTGGGAGACTTCAGACTAACAGCTGCATGTGAAGGAGTGGGGAAGTGAACCCGGTTCACCAGATAACAAATCCACCGCTCTTTACCATTTGACTACACCATGCTGGCGGAGAGTAGACAAAGCCGGGGAGGTAGTTCAGAAGGACTGAATTCAGCTTCCTGAGAATCTAACCTTCCAACCCCCATCTTTTTAAAACAAAAACATGTTTTATCTTTTAGCACTGTAAAGTCACACTTGGTGGTTTGTAGGTTTGTGGGCACTTCCAGCTAGAAGCTCAGAAACTAGAGGCGTAGCTGAATAGGATTCTACTTATTATGAAGGATTTCTGTGTTCTGGACAACATTGTTTCTCCCAGAGAACAGCAGATGTAGAATATACTATGCAAAATAAGATAAATTATACAAAATTGTTGGATTTGAAACATTTATACATGCTGCTGCAAATTCAAACTTTTGTTGGTACAGGACTTGGATTAGCTGGGTACAGAATGCTAAGTTATTTCTTTGTCCTGGGGTGAAGAGTCTACAGATTTGGGAACTGTGCTCAGTGAAGATGTTATGCTGCTGAGTACTGTAGGCCAAATCCTTTAACTAGTACTGCCCACATAACTCATATTTGTATAAGCCTAATGAAGGCTTGGCACTCTACTTAGAATGTTTATGGGAAAAAAAATATAAATCAGACTAGCCTGATTCCATGGATTATACCAGATTTTAAATGTGTGTCTATGTGTTGTTTTGCACTGCCTAGATATTTAAGCACAGTTCTAAAAATGGTTGACAGTTCATGCCATGTTGTTGGAACGACACAATCCACAACAGATTGTTATCTAACCTGCTTTTAAAATGCAGTTCAATATTATTGAACTACCTTCAGTTGATGTTGGTATGGTTTATATTTTATTTTATGTAAGCATTTTTTTGCCACTTTTCAACTCCAGTGAAGGGGCTACTACTGAGAAAGCCCTCCCTGTCATACTTTCTTATGGGCCACTGTTGAGAAAGCTGTTCCCACTTTCAGCAGGGGTGAATTTGCCTCACTTCTTTTGGAAAAATGTGTGTGTTGGTTTCATGGGGATCAAAGGAGTATTAATCCCCCAATCAGTGAGAGGCAGGAGCATAGCTTTTTAATTCCTTCCCCACTGAACTTTCTTCTTTTTTCACCCATCCTCACTCCCTCTACAATTTTACTTATCACCCTAGGGAGAACAAGTAAGAATTTTAGGGAGAGCTTGTGAGTAGCTTTTGGAACACCTTTTTATTTTTATTTTATTTTTTATATTTGGATTCTTTGATTACCCTTCGCATTTTGTTTTTTATCTGTTTAGCATCGTGTGGGCAGGTAATGGAATTAAAATTCTAACTGAGGCATTATTGAGTTAAGTTACAACTGAATACATACTTATAATTTATTGAGTTAAATTACAACTGAGTATATACTGTACTTTGGCCACCTCATGGGAAGAGAAGACTCCCTGGAGAAGACCCTGATGTTGGAAAGATGGAGGGCACAAGGAGAAGGGGACGACAGAGGACAAGATGGTTGGACAGTGTTCTTGAAGCTACCAACATGAGTCTGACCAAACTGCGGGAGGCAGTGGAAGACAGGAGTGCCTGGCGTGCTCTGCTCCATGGGGTCACGAAGAGTCGGACACGACAAAACGACTAAACAACAACAACTTTCTTTTTTGTGATACTAAAGAGAAAGGAAGAAAAGGGGGGAGGAGAAAAAAGAGATACATCCACAATACATGCCATACATACAATACAATACCCAATGCCCACAAAAATTACACCCTTGTGACTTCCCCCCATCAATACTCGACATTCTTTATGCTTAAGTGTCATGTTAATTTTGCATCTCTGAAATATTATTCTATAAATAATTGATTTAGTTATTTTGTCTCCTTGTTTTCTTTACAAACTTAGTCTATGCATATCAACATATTGTATTTGGAACAGTGTTTTTTCATATACTCTTCAAAACATTGCCATTCTAATCATAATTTCTGGTTTCTCTGGTGTCTTATGGCTGCTGTTAACTTCACCAATTCTATAAAACCACATAATCTTCCTTTATTGGGATAGTATTCCTTTTCCTGTTTTTAGCCAGCAGTATTCTGGCTGTGGCTGTAGCATATAGAAATAGCCTTTTATCCTGAGTAACTTTCTTAACTTTCCTAACTGTCCACACTCTCCATCTTGGTGGGGGGAGGCTCTTTTGGAGTTCCCTTTCACATCTTGGTGACTGGATAGCAGGGCTTGGGTGTACCTGTTGGGCTCACATACCCAAGGTGCACTTAGCAAGGAGGCAGAATTTATTCCAGTCCTTTGCCAAAGAGGCACAGAATGTGTCCATTTACATGGCCAGGGGATTTTGAGGGACACTTCTCTCAGAGATGTTAAATTAACCTGCATGCAATTACATAATTGGTGATTGGTTGCAGATCTTCTGTTTGTTGTATTTGATCAATGTGAACTTTCTACCAGTACTTCTTTCAGGGTATGTTGGTAAGTCTCTGCTGTGTTTGCTCATGAGACACCAGACCCTGCCCGGAAATTCTGAATTGACCATCAGAATCATATAGGAGTAAGATCCAAACAATATCCAGGTTCAAAGGAAATAACCAGCTTTTTTTTTAATAGCTTGTTGGTCAATACCAAATTTAGAAGGGGCAGAGAAACTAAGAACCACATGTTGTCCACTGAGCAATTAAGACTTCTTTCATAATTTGTATTAATGTTTTGATGCAAGGGATAGAGCATCAAAGAAAGCTGTGACTATTTTCCCCTTCCTAGTATACACTCTTTCTATATTACCATGTGTTTGTCATGGCCTTTGGCTAGAACAATAAACTTTTGAACTGTGCTGATTACTGTGCATTAGTGGTAGGCAGGGGGCAAGTTAACCTTTTTGGGTGTTTTGTCTTAAATTTATTCAACATGCCAAACTGGCTGCCTTGATGTGAAACACTGCTCTCCATGAACATGTAATTTGTAGGCAAGAGAATATCGGATTCAGGTAATTTAAATGAGAAAGTAGCATAGCTCCTTCTTTTGTTCCCATTAATCAGAGAAGTGTGTAACATGCAGGGTGTAAATAATGGCAGAATTAGAAGCCTTTAATCTCTCATTACATTATGTGAAGTTGTGTATGAATAAAACATAACAGAATGTTGACATAATTTGTAGCAGACATTAATTGTTCTCCCTCTCAACTGGCTGATCAGTGCTGCAATTTTTGAGGGGTTAATTAATTAAGTCAAGTTAGAACACTTTCCTTAGACTCTACAAAATTCAGATTGCAACATGTAGCTTGATCATATTCAGCACCATTACCGTAAGCCCATTGCATGAATTGAGAAATCCTGCTAATTTAAAATAATAAATTTCTCACAACCAGTGAGGAGTAAACCATTTAGAAAATGTACATAACAAGTAATGTCAGATGAACATTTTGCAAATGAGATTCATGGATAGTGATTAGTAGGAAATGTGACTCCACAGAGCTGGCACATTTCCAGGCACATTAGTTAAATTATTTTCTTCATGACTTAAGCTATAGAAGAATTTCTAAATCTACTTTTATACTGTATCAACAATTGCAGGTCTGGCCCAGAGTTTTCAAAAGCTACATGTCTAAATTTAAGATCTCTTGACTTGTTTTATCCAAGTGAAATTGTTAATATACCTAGACCATGGACAATAAAGAAAATAAAATGACTGCTTAGAATCTCTGAAAATCAAGACATCGTTGACCAGATTTATTAACATGGTGGGTGGGTGGGGGGGAGATTGCTTGACCTAGACATTCTGTGAATGACGGTGTGCTCATGTGATTCCTCCTCCCCTCCTCTGGTATGGCTGTGAGGACATAGGAAGTTTTTGTTTCAGTTTCTTTTAACATGGATTTAGTTTGCAACCAAATCCTAAACTGGGGTTAATTTTTAACTATGATTTATTGAAATGAGCCAGTTTCATATGCCATGGCTTGAAGGTCGCTAGTTTCAGTAAACCTTAATTAAGCCTAAGCACAATTTATCTAGGTTCAGCTGTAAAGCTAAACTGTGCACTGGCTTCAGACAAATCCAATATCTCAAACTGAATTGGGACAATTTCAGTCGATTCAGGATTTGCCCAGAACAAATCTGGTCCTACTCTGGGTCTGTCAAAAGTGGTGAGTTTTAAAAGCTAATTAAACATGCAGTTTGTGGTGATGTGGGATGGAGGAGAAGATGCAGGCAGAGACTGCCTCCTCCCTCCTCTCTTCACCATTTAGAACCCTGATTAAACATGCAGTGAGGAGATAGAAGAAATCAGATGATGAACATGAGAGACTCTCCTTGAACTGACTGCATTTTTAGTTAATTAATTAAACTTAGGCCTCTGCAAGCCCCCTGATTCAGTTCAAGGACTGGATAGGGTTGGGTCTAGGTCACCCCAGGTTGTATTGGACGCGGTCCAAGGTGCTAAATCTAATTATAGGTATGCACAGCCCTAGTCTAGTTAAAAATAGAAGCAAAATCTATTATTCTCTTCATGGCTTCACCAAAGAACCGGAGAGGTGAAGGAAGCACATGAGCTCAAAGCTCATTCATATTAACAGTAAGGCAAAGTTAATGATGGCATCAAAACAAGGTCATAAAGTTAGTTCCAGGGGTTTGCTGTTCTACATTTTTCTCTCAGTAAGTGTTCCATAGATAGTTCTGCAAAGGATTCAGTTATCTTGTAGCAAACAAAAAAAGTATCAGTCCTCAGTAACTTAAGTTGTTCTTCAGGCAGTACCAATGGAGTCGTTTGTGTGGCAGGAACTGACTGAGGGAACAAAGGGCTTCTTATAGTTTTGAATTAAAAGAGATGTGAGGTAAACCTAAATCGGGCCAAAGATCAGGGCCTGGATACCAGGATTGTCTTCCATTCGTGGTTGCTTCTCATTTTAAAGATAGCTACTACTAGGGGTGGGCTGCTTTCATTTAACATCAGGGTTTGGCTACATTTGGGGGCCAGGTAAGCAAGACCACCCCACTCAGCTTCATCCCGCCATTTTAGCTGCTGCTGCTCTAACCTAAACCTTTTCACAAGCTGGAACCTCTAATGATTAGTTTCTGCTTCTTGGGCAGATTGTGAACATTAAAGGGTAAAGGGACCCTTGACCATTAGGTCCAGTCGCAGACGACTCTGGGGTTGCGGCGCTCATCTCACTTTATTGGCTGAGGGAGCCGGCGTACAGCCGGTGCCAGCATGACTAAGCCGCTTTGGGCGAACCAGAACAGCGCACGGAAATGCCGTTTACCTTCCTCCCGGAGTGGTACCTATTTATCTACTTGCACTTTGACATGCTTTCGAACTGCTAGGTGGGACTGAGCAACGGGAGCTCACTGCATCACAGGGATTCAAACCACTGACCTTCTGATCAGCAAGCCCTGGGCTCTGTGGTTTAACCCACAGCACCACCCGTGTCCCTTACATTGTGAACATTACTTAGAGTTAATTCAGGTCTGCCTGGTACCTATCTCTGTATGCCTTTTTTTCCCCATGGTTAATCCTTTAACTCTCCAAAATCACTTAACTGGTTTTTTGTTTTTTTAGCTCTTAACTCTGACCAAAATATTCTAAAGCTTCCCCATGTGTTTCTGACAAATGCAAAAGTGGTTCCTTTTTATTATCTCATTACTCTGCGGTAGGCAGTGCTCCTAAAATTTTGCAACCACAGCCTCATAAATGGCTCTTTCCTTAGAGGATGACTCAAAGGAGTTATAAGCACTTAACACCAAGAGATTCAGCAATATTTGGTGAGAGAGATATCTTCTGCTGATCTGGCTTCTCAGCTGTCTGACTGACTCTGAAAAACAGCTGCATTTCCAGCTTAAACCTTTTTCAGTCTTCAGCAACAATCTTTCCGGGAGAAAAAGAGTTGCTAAATATTCCATAATTGCAATGTTTTTGATCCAGATGATCCCATGGATACAAAGTGCTTCTGCATGTAATTGCTCAGGGGAATAGCTAGGAATGGGGGAGAAATTCATTTTGTTCACTTTTTACAAAATCCACACTTCCCAAACCAATACAGCAACTGAAGCACAGCTCTCTTTTCCAACTGAAACACCTCCAAATTTTGCAGTGTAGTTCTCCGGTCAAAGAATGCTACAAAATGCATACATTAATGAAAAGGGCATATAAAAGTATACATAACTGCATGACAAATATCCTGTTAATGCTGTTATAAGTTTGAGGCCTGGGTCTGGCTTCCACCATGCTCAGGATCCTACAAATAGGCCAAATGTCTGAAATGAGTCATGGATGCATGGAGTAGTCTTTTGGTTGCACTCTTGGTTGAAACTGATAATCTTGATCCATTCCAATCTGGGTCCAGGTCTGTTTATGGGACTGAATCAGCCTTGGTAACCTTTATCAGGAGAAGGACAAGAGGAATGTGAATTTGTTATTCTTTATCTCTCAGCAGATTTTAATACCATTGGATATGGTATCCTCCTGCTCTGAATTTGTGAGAAGGGCATTGGTGACACTGTTTTACAGTGGTTCTGGTCCTTTGCAGGACCAGTTTCAGAGAACACAATTGAGTGATTATCTCTCAGTCCTCTGGTGGTGCTGTGAGGTACCATCCTGTCCCCAATGCTTTTTAACATCTCCATTAAGCTGTTTTGAGTGATCGTTAGGAAACTTGAGGCAAGTGTTATCAGTATGCCAAGGATACATAGCTCTATTTTTTCTGTAATATCTAAATCAGCAGATGTCATACAAACCTTGGACTAGTGCCTGGACTCTGTGGGGGGCTGGATTTGGACCAACAAATTGACTCTAATTCCTGACATGATGGAGGCACCACGGGTACATGATTCCAAGTCCAGACTGTAGGTCAATTGCCTGCTTCAGATGAGGTCATACTCCCATGAAAGAGCAAGTTCATGCTGTTGGATCCATCTCTGACACTAGAGGCAGAAGGAATAGCACTGGTTGCCAATTACCTACTGGGCTAAGTTCAAGGTGTTGGTACTAGTGCCCAAGCCTTACACATTTTGGGGCCAGGATACCTAAAAGATAACCTCATCCATTATATACCCAGTTGATTACTGTACTCTGCAGGAGAAGGAATCCTGCAGATGCCATCATACCAGGAGGTTTGTTCCATGAAATGTTGGAATGGGGCCTTTAGTATGGTGGCCCTTACCTTATGGAATTCCTTCCTATTGCATATCAAAGAGGCACCATCTCTGTTGTTGTTTTTTGGTGTCTTTCTTCTAAGTGGAGGTTTTTGTTCCAGTTTGTACCTGTACTGGATTTGAAATTGGCTTTAAAAAAAGTTTTTATTGAGAAATTGCTTCAAGATGCTTCATAGGAATTGATTCATAAATAAAAGAAAGTAATAAGATAAGGGAAAGATGTCAGTCTACTGCTTAGTATTAAAGCATGAAGTATATTTATGCACCAGCACATGCAAACTATTGGGAAATACAATCTGAATATACACCAGTATCTTCCCTGGTTTTCTTGGCTGTACTTCTACTATGGGTTAAAGTAGTGTAGTCTTCAAGGTGAATGAAGAAGCCTAACTCTTGTAAGTTGCCATGTATGCATTAAATTGCTCAGAATGTATTTTTAAAAATAGCTTCCCCAAGCCATCATTCTTAAGCTACAGAAATACTGTGGATCAATCCCCTGATGTAAAATGGGATTAAAGGGTTTGAACTATTCTCTTGCATCTTATCTTAGACTAGTCATGAAATAAAGATGAATACTAATCTAAATCAGCAATTGCCGACAGATTGTTAATTCAACAAAACACACCAAAACCTTTTAAATCTTTCAGTAAATTCGCTACTGTTAGAATCTTTTGATGACAAATTGTCATAAACAACACAGAAACTAGATTAATGACTCTTTCTTAGAACATTGTCAAGGATGTGATAACGTTACACCCTTTTAAGAACCCCAGAATCTGAGTTCACTGTGAACATAAAGGTATATGGAACATCTAAAACTTTGTTCCTGCAGCCTTTAAAATGCCAGCAATGACTTAAAATGCCTTTTGCTTGTAAACAGGGTTATGCTAGATGCTGTAAATCTTTTTTGGCTTATGTGCTGATGTGTTTCTCGGTAAACAAATGTAAGTGGCAGAAGCAGCTTAGAGTACCTGAAACAAAAGATTTAAAAGCACCAAATGAAGTCTTGATTAAATGCTCAGACTGATTTTAGTCATCAAAATCTAGAAGGCTTAGATTAAGAAAAACCCAAACTTTTCTAGTACCTTAAATATAATCAGGTTCATTTTGAAGAAATTGCTGCTGGAGTCTCAGAGGGAAATTACAGATAGAGAAACTCTGGTAGCTGCTATTGGTGGTGATGAATCTCTGACTTCTCCAAATTGATCAATCATTCATAAAAGCATTCTCCAACCATCTTTCACTGTCTTTTCCCATGCTGCTGAGTGGAACGGACAACTGAGAGCACACCTTTAAAAGGGCTGGAAGTTAATCAAGTATCAATGGAGGACTGTGCTGAGAAGGGAAAGGTGTGTGTCCTAGGTAGCCTGCCATCCTACCCAGCCATTCCCAGACTTTAAGCAGGCTCTATATATCAGATATGGAGGTTCAATCCAAGGTTTATTCTAATATGCAGCTAGATGCATTTTGTGCAGTGTGAGATCCATTTTTCTGCAATTGGGACTATGGGATTTAATAAGGAGCTAGATAGTTTCTTTAAAAAAAGCAAAGGATGAAAAAAGAAAAAAAAGAAATAGAAAATGAAGATGAATATTGGTTCCATCATAACCTTATATTACTTGTATAGTATGGGACTAAATTACTGACTAGTCAAAGACATTTATTGACTCAAGATGAAAACTTGATATGTAGGATTGATATACAATCATTACATACTGTACCAATACAAAACAAATGAGTATTATACAGTTGTGCCATGGTGCTTTCTTTCACATTATACTGAACATGTTAAAATTTATTTTGTTTCAGTGTGTGGTGGGAGATCAGCTTCTTAGTTGTGCTTTGTAGAAGAAGGGTGTCTAAGTTAAACAACTACAAGTTAAGGAAGACAGATAATCTCTTCCTGCAAATAATTGAGGAGGGGGCTATCCCCTTATTCTTTTCAAGGCACCTCTATTTTTCTTGCTCCCTCATTTTTTTTTATTTCTCCTAATTTTCTGTCTTTCTACATTCTTTGTTATTTTCTTCCTTTCTTCCTGTATCTTTATTTATCCATTCTTTTCTTCTCTTACCTCTTTCACATTCTTCCTCTTCTTGGTTACAAAAAGTTTGGTGGTAGGTCATATGCTGTCTGCTTGTGCAGTGCGTGAGGGAAAACAGAGAATAAAACCCTGGTTAAATCCTATATGGTATGAATGACAAACAGATTACCTATGCAGTTCCATTTCCTGCCTATGACTCACATGCTGCAGAAGGTTAGCAGAAAGCTTTTAATATCTAACACACATACTCCTCCCAACCTCCTTCTCCTCCTCCACAACACCATTTGCACTTCCAGTTTCCTTCTTTGCATGCCTGAGGTAGTGTTAAACAGCAAATCAGCAAGTCAGAAAAAATACTGGGTAGTGGGTTTTTTGCCTTTTACACCCATGGCGGTGTGGTCTAAACCACAGAGCCTAGGGCTTGCCAATCAGAAGGTTGGCGGTTTGAATCTCCACGATGGGGTGAGCTCCCGTTGCTCGGTCCCAGCTCTTGCCCACCTAGCAGTTTGAAAGCATGTCAAAGTGCAAGTAGAAAAATAGGTACCGCTCTGGCATGAAGATAACCGGCGTTTCTGTGCACTGCTCTGGTGCTCTGGTTCACCAGAAGTGGCTTAGTCATGCTGGCCACTTGACCCAGAAGCTGTCTGTGGACAAACGCCGGCTCCCTCGGCATATAAAGCTAGATGAGCGTTGCAACCCAAGAGTCGTCAGTGACTGGACTTAACAGTCAGGGGTCCCTTTACCTTTACATTTAACAAAAGAAAAGCCTGTATTCCTAATATGTAGGTGTTGTGACATTTAATGTATGTTTTATTTATATGTTTCTGGGGAAGAAAACAAAGTTGAAAGGTGCCATATCAGTTAATTTTGAGAAGGAATGAGACAGAAATGAGACTGAATCATACCTTCCAAAGGAGCAGAAGCATTGCTGGAGCAGGCTAGGGACCTACTGGTTTTTGGTCAGTTCCTGACTGACAGAATTGAGGAACTAGGCCCAAAGTAACAAAATGAATTTCAAGCGGTACAAAGGAAAGGTTCTGCTCCTAGGCAGGAAAAACCAGCTGCACAAATTGGGGACACTTGGTTTCCAATAGGGCATGTGAAGAGGAGCTAGGTGTCTTAGTAGACCACAAGCTTCAAATGAGTCAACATTGTGATGCAGCTGCAATGCGACCAGGAGGGCGACCAAGGTGATAAAGAGTGTGTAAACCAAGTCTTATGAGGAACAGTTTGCAGGACAATGGATGTGGTAGCCAGCAGTAGATGAAATAGTGGAGCATGAATGCTTACCCAAATTCTCAACAGGTGAGCTGCTGCAGCTTACTGGGAAGAAAGGTGGCCAGAAATCAGTAATTACAAACCCCAGCAGTATGAACTGTTGTGTCAAATCCTGTGACATTCTGCATTGCATTTTTATCAGATTGCACACAGACACTTGGCAGAACCTCTGTGAAAACTTGCAGGTACGATAATAAATAAAACCTGTCAAATTCTATTTCAAAGGTAACATTTGGGGGGGAAAGAAGAAGTGTGATATTACTTTAAACCTAACTTTACAGTGAATACATTAAATTTCTGCTGAATTTAAGTAACTCTTATACTCCAGCGACGTTATAATAATAGCAAAGAAGTAAGTTTATTCACCAAAGTGTTGTTCCAGAACTTGTGGATGACCAAATGCATAGAGGATGATAAAAGATTGAGCTACAAAGGCTGGTACTTTATCCTTTTGTATTCCAAACACACTATACATCACATCCAGCTATAAAATCTTTCTTTCTTTTTGACTCGTAGCTACTGAGAATTCATTGAATGCACAAGGAATATATAAAAAATATGTTGATTAAGAGAATAAGAATTAGAGCTGAGCTGACATTTCTCCAAGGACATTTTTCTTTTTCTCATCCCCTAGAAAAAGAAGGACACTTTGCAGAACTTTCTCTGAATATTATCTGGAGAAATTTGCTGAGTTTTCTCCAAAACCCAGGGGTGGGGGTGGGGAGGCTAGTTCTCATAGTTTCTCTCCTCTTCCCCCAATAATACTGAATGACACTAGGTTTGGAGCATTATGTTGGATGCAAAATGGTGGATGGGCTGCTTGCATACACTTACTGCTACTGGTAAGCCCCAGTCCTAAGAAACTGTTGAAAATTTCTTCTCCCAGTGGAGGAATTCTCTGCCAACAAACAGAGTGAAGTATTTCAAGGGGCTGTTTGTGCACAGCTCCAGTAAGAATCATCTTATTGAATCAGACCAGGGTAGCATGCCTCAATTGTTACATGGGCCAATGTCCTTATTGGAGGTTTGCAACTGCTTTCTTTGCTTGGGTAACAAAATGAAATATAGACATATTTTATGGGAAAATAAATTGGCAAATGTACAACTCCCAAAGATGATGCCTCAAAAAAGTTATTATCTGTCAGAGTTGAGCAGGACAAGGAGGAGTGGTGGCAGCACTCCTCGGAAGAGGAAGAATCAGATGGAGTAGGGGAAAGACCAGAACAGGAGGAGGAAGTCGAGCCAGAATCAGGCCCTTGTGAGGAGAGGAACCAGTGGGCCCCCTCCCCTCTTCCCTTCACAGCTGTAGAACGTAGAGCTGAGAGACGTAGGGAACAATTAGAGGCAGCTGCAGCTCGTAAGAGACGTGGTTATGAGCCAGCTACTTAAGGAAGACCAGCTGCTCCCTTCACCAGCACCTGCAATGCTGGAGCACATGGTTGTTCTTGCTTGTCCTGTTTCTGATTCCTTCGGCTTCCTGACTCCTGGCTTGTTCCTGACCGCGGCTTCCTGATTCCTGGCTCGTATGTGACTTAGGCTTCCCTGACTCCTGACTCGAACCGACTTCAGCTACTCCTGACCCCTGAGCGACTTTCTGTCCTCAGCTGGCCTTGACTCGGACTGTTACTGACTTCAGCTTTTCCTGACCCTGGTACTGTTACCTGGCTTCGGCTGGCTCCTGACCCGAACTGTTTGACCTCGGCTTTGATCTGACTCTGACTGCTGCTCTTCAGCGTGCCAACCTGTTGGTGTCCTAACATTATCCTAATAGAAAAAGAAACAAGTTTTAATGAAGATATGAAATGTTCTGCCTTGAAATTTACCTTGGGCCTTGAGGGGGTGGGGCTGGAGAAAATATGACTAGCAAATGAGTGTTTGGACATAGTGTTAAGCAGTGTGAATTTGTAAGAGTAGAAGATAAAACTCTTCCAAATAGCAAAACATTTTTTCCTTAGATGAGTAAAAAATAAACTTCTCTCTTACCTGAGATCTAGGACAGTATAAAACTGTTATTTTTTCCAGTTTGGTTGCGCTCTGTATTAGTATGATGTTACATGAAGCCCACTACAGCAACACTTCAGTTACTTTGAGACTTCCCTACTTTTTTTCTTTTTTCTTTTTAAAGAAGATTAACTAAGGACTATGGTTTATTGGAACTAGGCAACATTTATTTTTACAAATAGGACATATAAAGAAATTATATACTGTCTTTCCTGGCTACACAATGCTCAGGTGTAATAAAATTGATGATCCCATAAAATAAAATTTATGAAACCACCGTGAATTCAATTTATTTGAATATGCTCAGTTATGTTTTTGTTTATTCCCATAGCAGATGTTTAATTTACAAACCAGGCAATTACTCCAGCTCTTCCAAACAAATAAGAGCAGATTAGTCAAACGTTCACATCAGTTTTTATGTTTATCATTAGTTTTATGATGCATCATGAATATTCAATGATAAGAAAAACTATCATTTTGGTACCTGGCAAACCTCAAGATGATGTTTTGCATCTCTAAATGCTCTTTCTTCCTCTTTGAAAAAACTATTATTATGTGTCTTCTTACTACTAGGACAGCTTTTGTACTAATGGCATATACTCAAGGGAAGAGCTGGTGGATTTTGCTTTGCATTCATAGTGCTCAAGAGTGTGTATATGTGCGTGCACATATGTGTGCACATGGTGCTTTCTTTGTTGTTGTTTTTTAAATGAGCTGCAGGTACTCATATCTTGGAGAAAGTGCTGTGAGAGTCAGCACAAAATGGCTGCCAGGTGCATCGAAAAAAGAGGTCATGGTACTCTGTATTGGTGAATGCCATCACAAAAAGCACTGTATGTACATGTCTTCTTCTAGTCAGGACTCTTTTTCTACATAGAAGGTATGCCATTTACTCATGCAGCCCTCCAAAAGGCATTCTTGAGAATATAGGATTCATGAAATATAAAGAAAAGAAAGGAATAAATAAAAACACATGTTTTCTCAAAGAAGTGTGGTCTATTTCTGATTAGTTGTAAAATCAGTTTTCTTCTTTGCTTTCCTGTGTGATTCTCCTATTTCCAGTTCCTGCAGGAAGGGACTATGCATGCTTTTAGAAGTGGATCCTCATCACAGGTCAGAGTCCCTATGGGTCAAAATAGATTACGTTTAAGGCATGTATTCATTGAACATGTCTGAATAGCAACTGGGCATTTAAATCAATCAACCATCATTCTATATTTATGGGGCCAGATTCAACTAAACAGTTGCACAAGCAGGAGTCATTTGAATCCTGCTAGTGTAATGGCCCCTTTCCATCTCTCCTCCACTTGTGCACCCCCAAAATGATTTCTGGTGGTCAGAATAACCACTAGAACAGTGTGCAAGGCATGGGAGGGAAGGGAAGGGGAGAAAGTTCTGTCTGGCATGTGGAAATGCTTGTCCTGATAGACTGATCATAATAACGTGACACTGACAGACCCTCCAAATGTCCGTATTTTCCAGGGTAGTCCCAGATTTAGAGAAGCCACCCCAGTTTCTGATTTGATCCCGAAATGTCCCACTTTTCCTTAGGACACCCCTATTTTTATTGGAGAAATGTTAGAGGGCATGGGGTAATCAGACCCTCGAGCCGTCTGAAGGCAATCCTGTATAGCAGCCTTTCTCAACCTTGGGTTCCCAGATGTTTTTGGCCTACAGCTTCCATCATCCCTATGTAGCAGGACCAGTGGTCAGGGATGATGGGAGTTGTAGGCCAAAAACATCTGGGGGACCCAAGGTTGAGAAAGGCTGCTGTATAGGGAAGGTTTTTTTTTAATGTTGAATGTTTCATTATGTTTTTAGAATCATAGAATCATAGAGTTGGAAGAGACCACAAGGGCCATCCAGTCCAACCCCCTGCCAAGCAGGAAACACCATCAAAGCATTCCTGACAGATGGCTGTCAAGCCTCTGCTTAAAGACCTCCAAAGAAGGAGACTCCACCACACTCCTTGGCAGCAAATTCCACTGTCGAACAGCTCTTACTGTCAGGAAGTTCTTCCTAATGTTTAGGTGGAATCTTCTTTCTTGTAGTTTGAATCCATTGCCCGTGTCCGCTTCTCTGGAGCAGCAGAAAACAACCTTTCTCCCTCCTCTATATGACATCCTTTGATATATTTGAACATGGCTATCATATCACCCCTTAACCTTCTCTTCTCCAGGCTAAACATACCCAGCTCCCTAAGCCGTTCCTCATAAGGCATCGTTTCCAGGCCTTTGACCATTTTGGTTGCCCTCCTCTGGACACGTTCCAGCTTGTCAGTATCCTTCTTGAACTGTGGTGCCCAGAACTGGACACAGTATTCCAGGTGAGGTCTGACCAGAGCGGAATACAGTGGTACTATTACTTCCCTTGATCTAGACGCTATACTCCTATTGATGCAGCCCAGAATTGCATTGGCTTTTTTAGCTGCTGCATCACACTGTTGACTCATGTCAAGTTTATGGTCTACCAAGACTCCTAGATCCTTTTCACATGTACTGCTCTCAAGCCAGGTGTCACCCATCCTGTATTTGTGCCTTTCATTTTTTTTGCCCAAGTGTAGTACTTTACATTTCTCCCTGTTAAAATTCATCTTGTTTGCTTTGGCCCAGTTCTCTAATCTGTTAAGGTCATTTTGTTTTTTTTTTTTTTAAAAGAATTTATTGATTTTACAACAAGCAATAAATCACCAACATTGACCCAACACCAAACTAAATATAGACAAATACATATACACCAATAATTCTTCTTCTTATACCATACAAAAAAAAAAATCTTGGTCGAATCTTGGCACAGACTTCCCCTGCCTTTTCACCTTCGGTTCTAATACCAAATATTACTGTAATAACATCATATACTAAGAAAACAAAAAAAAATCTTAATAAATCTTGTTTTAAATGTGCAATAATTTCCCATTCTTAGCTTAACAAAAATTTAATCATATTGTAACTTCATGTTAATTCCACACCAAATTCTAATTCTTAACACATTATTCTTAATATAAATCATCACAAATATCCTCTTTCACTATAACTGCTATTAATAACATAAATTTAAATATCTCTTTTCTTAATCAAGAAGCTTAAACTCTTAACACACCGGTTTCAGGTTACCATAGTATATCATTTTTTCCTCTTTACCCTTAATACATTTCACCCTATCCCCCTTCTGTCCATTTTCTTTGGTCGTCTTGCTCCAGAACCGCTCCTCAAAGTGTCCTTTTTCCATACAAATCCACAGATCCAGACAAAGTCCAAAACAGTCCTTGCATAGAGCATCAGGGTACGCACATCCTCTTCTTCCAGCTTCTCCGGTTCATCATACCATTCCTCTTCTATTTGTAGACATAATGCTTTTTTCACCGACACTCCCGGGCTCTCACCTCGAGAGTTAGATATAACAATCTGTTAAGGTCATTTTGAATTGTGATCCTGTCCTCTGGGGTATTAGCCACCCCTCCCAATTTGGTGTCATCTGCAAACTTGATCAGGATGCCCTCAAGCCCATCATCCAAGTCATTGATAAAGATGTTGAATAAGACTGGGCCCAAGACAGAACCCTGTGGCACCCCACTAGTCACTTCTCTCCAGGATGAAGAGGAGCCGTTAATGAGTACCCTTTGTGTTCGGTCAGTCAGCCAGTTACAAATCCACTGAATGGTAGCCTTGTCCAGCCCACATTTTACCAGCTTCTTTACAAGAACATCATGGGGCACCTTGTCAAAGGCCTTGCTGAAATCAAGATAGGCTACATCCACAGCGTTCCCTTCATCTACCAGGCTTGTAATTCTGTCAAAAAATGAGATCAGATTGGTCTGACATGACTTATTTTTCAGAAACCCATGCTGACTTTTAGTGATCACAGCGTTCCTTTCTAGGTGCTCACAGACCGTTTGCTTAATGATCTGCTCTAGAATCTTTCCTGGTATTGATGTCAGGCTGACTGGGCGGTAATTGTTTGGGTCTTCTCTTTTCCCCCTTTTTGAAAATAGGGACAACATTTGCCCTCCTCCAGTCTGCTGGCACTTCGCCTGTTCTCCAGGAATTCTCAAAGATTACTGCCAGTGGTTCTGAAATCACCTCTGCCAGTTCTTTTAATACTCTTGGATGTAGTTCATCTGGCCCTGGAGACTTTTTATATATGTTAGAAGCTGCCCAGAGTGGCTGGGACAACCCAGTACGATGTGTGGGGTATAAATAGTAAAATTGTCATTATGGAATGGGACGTCCCTATTTTCATCAGAAAAGTATTGGAGGGTATGCACTGAATAGCTCCTGTTACTTGTAGTTCCAGGCCCGCTGCTCCATAAAGCACAATGACACGATCCGGGTATGAGAATAATTGCTTTGACCTGCACGATCCTGCACGCTAGCAGGAACTGCAGAGAATTATTAAGTTCAGCTATAGATTCTGGGGAGTCTGGATCAATATCTGCACCAACTCTTTGTTTTCAGGTCTCTTGTTATCTTGGATCTTCCTGCTGCCTAGATGTTGCTGGACTCTAGGTACCACCAGTCCCAGCCAGCATGGTTAATGCTGGTGGAAGTTGGGAATTCAATAATATCTGAAGGACACCAGGTTAGGGAAGGCTGTGCTGGAGTTCTCGGAACCTATTAGTAACTCTTCTTTTTCCATGTGATAAAATTATAAGGTGCTTGTTGAGGATCATGGAACTGTAGAGTAGTTGTAAGGGTTCATGATCTAGTCCAACCCCCTGCAATGTAGGAATATTTTGCCCAATGTGGGGCTTGAACCCGTGACCCTGAGATTAAGAGTCTCATGCTGTACCAACTGAGCTATCCCAGGGAGATTGTGTGGCTGGGGGAGGATAGTACAATGGCATGGGGAAAGCACAGGCTGTTCCATATCCTTTAGTTTTGATCTATTTGCTAGCTATGTTCACATAAGGACTTAAGAAGAGCCCTGCTGGATCACTGCTGCATCCTGCTCTTACAGTGGCCAATCAGATGCCTGTAACGTGAGGCATGCAAGCAGAATCTGAGTGCCACAGCACTCACATCCTGTCATTTCCATCCACTGGTATTCCGAAACATACTGCCAGTGGAAGTTAGCTTCAGTTCTTATTTATTAGCCAGGAAGTAAAAAATGGCTGAACCAAAGAATTGTAACTTCTCTTCCAATCGACATTTAAAAAAATTTTTTATTTCCCTTTTTCCCCTACAGGCAATGATAGGCTTACAACTATGTAAATAAATAGGCATATGTAAATGCACAAAATTATCCCCTCTCCCCCTTCCAACACTTTGGAGATTCAATAGTGTTAAAGGCTTCCTTGTGGGAATAAGTTCAGTTAAAACAGCGTTCTAGTTAATGGTCTTGCACTCTGTTTTCCAATGAAAAACAAACTTCTGTCATTAGATGTATTTTGTAATGTGGCATCTTTATATCTTATTCACTTGTGTTCTTTGTTTGATAACAACCAAAACAACAGCTGCTTCCTCTTCATTAGTTGTGTAAATCCCATTAGAGTCCTTGGCTTTAAAAATAGCTTTGAAGGAAAATAGGTATAGTAATTATGCAGATGCTGGATCTATCCCATTCTGGATATTTTGAGGGTCTGAATCTATCATTTGGTCAACTCTCATATGCCTGAACTTCACTTGGACCTCCACAAACACAGATTACAGAAATAATAGAAACATAGGGCATGGATTATATCTAGGATAGCTCAATCAGTAGAGCATGAGACTCATCTCAGGGTCATGGGGTCCAGCCCCAAGTTGGGCAAGAAGATTCCTGCAATGCAAGGGGTTGCAAGAGATGACCCTTGTGGTCCCTTCCAGCTCTGTTTCTGTAATTCTGTGAAAAGTATGCAAGCAGAGCAGCTTGCACAATGAAGCTTTTCATATATTCTTTTCCTACTGTGTTCCCCAAAATGCCCCTTCTGAGGGTTTAGAGCAGTGTTTCCCAAACTTGGGTCCCCAGCTGTTTTCAGACTACAATTCCTATCATCCCTGACCACTGGTCTTGCTAGCTAGGGATGATGGGAGTTGTAGTCCAAAAACAGCTGGAGACCCAAGGTTGGGAAACACTGGTCTAGAGACCAACAGAAAAGATATGGTTTAAGATGCTGGAACCTCATTGTTTGGATTCTACTACTGCAGCCTTCTTGCAGACCTTTCCGTTAACCTTGGGTTCGCGTTGCGCCGACGGGAGGGATCAGAGGAGTCAAAAAACACTTCGAGGGGATTGCTTCAGAGAAAAAGTTTATTCTGCATGCAGAAGGTAAATGCTGTGTTCTGTGTTCAAGCACACAAGCAAGTACAAAAGCTAGTCAATTTTCAGACAGTTCTTATAGAGGCCTTTGCTCATCTCCCCACCCCAGGAATCTGCCCTTGTCCATATAAGGAACATTTCCTGTTGTACATTTCCTTGTACATATAAGGCAAAAGGACATTTAGCCCTGAGTTGGTTCCTGTGCTAGCATGCGCACTTCAGCAAGGCCATCCTATCTGTCTCTGACCTAGACAGTTCCTACTTCCATGTGCAAGGTTGACCTTCTACTGTTATCTCCAGACTCTTAGTCATAGCTTACACAGTAATATGCCAGTCAGGAGTGCAATGCAGATCAAAGTTCACAGCAAAAAGAAAGATTTCATACAGAAAAGCCTCCACTCAAAAGAGTCTCCATAGGAAAGTTTTTTCCTCTTAATTTTTTCCTCTTTAAAGAGTCTCTAACAGTACATTCAGGTAAATATATCCAGGTTAGCTAATTAACCCCTTCACTTCTATTTAATTTACAGTGGCACCAACCCTACTCCCCCCCTACACAAAAAACCTTGATTCAAACTGCCGGTCATTACTTGTAAAGCCCTCTGCAGTTTGTGAACAGGGCATTTAAAGGACTGCCTTCTCCCGCATGATCCTGCCATTCAGTCTGTCAGCAGAGATGCTGCTCCATGTCATCTCACCACCAGGAGTGGTAGCCACTTGAAATTTTGGTAAATGGTACCTGGGTAGGCTTTGGAACTCTTATCTCCTGGGACCCTCATTGAACTCCCACTTCACAGCCTTTCTAATTATCAGTCCAAAGCATGTTGGTTTTTCAGGCCTTCGGGTTGAAGGATTTTTGTTTCTCTCCTGGTTTGCCATTATTATGAGTCTGCAGGTATATGCGTATCTTGTGCATTGTTTTAGAGGCAGAAATGTTTTTTGCTGCTTAGCTTTTGTTGATATTAATGCACATGCTCACATTTGGGCTTTCAAATAGGTTATAATATTGTGTGATTTATGTGTTTTATTGTTCTTTTCACGTGTACACACAATTGTATTGTGATTTTAAATTGTTGTAAACAACATCAAGTGGTACATGGACACCAGAAGAGTAAGGCAGAAAATTTTATAGAATAAAATGAGGGAATTTCTCTTTCTGTGTGTGTTTTAAATCTTGTTTTATCTGTGCATTTATTTGTATTTTTTTTTGCAAGAAAAATAATGTGATGCTACTTCTGCACCACTATAAAGGAGAAAATGAATCACTGAAAAAGAGGACAAAGAGAGCAAAGTTTAGCATAAAGCTTGTATGTGCTAATTTATATGTATTTATGCCATTTTGAAAGAATTACTCACTATACTGGAGAAGCCTAGCTGCTCTGTGTGCATGTTCAGTCTGCTGTCCAGGTGCTGAATGTTGACAGGCGTCTTCAAGGTCCTTGCTTTTTCTTATCACAGTTCGTTCTCTTTAAACCAGATTGGACCAGACAACTGTGCAAATGCACAATTGCTTCTGCAAAGTATGGCACAAGTCTTGAACCAGGACCTCCAGTGTCCAGCCTTCAGCTCCTATGCCACTAGCACTCTGGAGTCAAATCAGGCTGCAGAGCAAAATAATGTCCTCTAGGCTGCAATACTTGGTCGAGTTCTGCAGGTGCCCCATAGCCTGACCTTGCAACTTGTCTGGAAGTTTGAGCAACTCCAGTCCATTCCAAATGGATAGAAGACATGACAACTCTTGCAACATATGAATGGGTAGCTTACACACTGTATATGGACAGATATTATGATATTTGGAAAGCATTTATAAAAATTATAGTAGGTTATAAATAATTGTATATGTATTAGAACAATTAATTCATTTATACACCATTGCATTAAATAAATATGTATAGAATTATAATGGTGCTTTTTTCTTTTTTGTACTTTTAATGCACTTTTTGTTCTTGCATTGATTTTTCACATTATTTTGTTTAACTGAAATATTTTCAATAAAAAAACTTCTCTCTATTCAGAGCCCTCAACTTGGCTTCATCACATCTGTCTAATCCAGTATTTTATATCCAACCTGTGTACGACTATGTTTCCTGCCTGTCCCTCAGTTCCTGATTGCCTGAACTGGTTCTTGATCCCCAGCCTGTTACTGACCATGCCTTTAGCTTCTGGCCCATCAACCAGTGTCAGACTGGTTCCATGACAACCAGTTCCAACCTTGACCCAAGATCCAACATGCATGTACACACATATATTCCAATTTATGTCAACTCAGATGTGACCTCCATTCGGTCTTCTTCTTCTTCTTCTTCTTCTTCTTCTTCTTCTTCTTCTTCTTCTTCTATGTGCATGCATCATCCGTATGATCCAGTTCTAGGGATAAAAACACAAGATGAGTCTGCTGAATCAAGCCAGCAGCCTATTGCAGCATTCTGTGCCAACGAGATGCCAATGGGAATCCTACAAGCAGGAACTAAGTGCAGTGACCCTCTCCCCATCTCCTATTTCCAGCAATTGCACTCAGAGGCATACTGATTCCAACAATGGATGTAGAGCATAACTGTTATGACTAGTAGCCATTGTTAGACTTATCCTACATGAATTTGTCTAATGCTATTTTAAAGCCATGCAAGCTAGTTGACATCACAGCCTCTTGTGGTAGCAGTTTCCATAATTTAACTGTATGTATTGTGTGAATGTAGTTTCTGTTGTGAATCTGCCAGTATTCCATTTCATTGGATGCACCTGAATTATTTAATATTTAAGGGCCTGATGAGAGAGAGCTCTGCTTGTGATTCTGTGGAGCATGATTAGCTGGTTGGCTAAATGCATTAAGTCCTCTGGAGAGTCATATCTAAACAAAGCATTCTGTAATCACCAACAGAGATTAGTTAATGTAACACCAGTGCAAACAGGGATGCTCTAATCCATCACCTTTCAAGAGGTGGTTTTAGTTAGTAAACACAGACCCCTTGCGAGAGGAAAATAGCTTTCCGACCACTGCTCTCAAAGGTCCCACAGTGCCACCCCTTGTAAAAAATAAATCAATCTCCTCTTGGTTAAAATTCACTATGGGAAAACCCGCATTGAAAATAACAGGAACACTTCATTGGAGTGCTTAAAGTTTAAATGGTCATTTGACTCTGGTACCATACAGAACAATTAGACCTGAACAATGAATTGAAAAAAGGCAAAGCCTAAAAGGTCATTTCTTCTCGTGACTTGACTAGCTCAGATTATACCACCTGGTTGTTTTGTACAGTCCGCTGGGTGTCCTTGTGCTTCTGACTGTTTGAGGTTCTGCTCCTGACACCGAACCCACCTACTCCTGGCTTGCTCTCTTGCTGCTATCTTCACAAGTTGATTGCCAGGTGTCCTCAGCCTGTCATCCTCTCCCCATGCTGTTCCCCAGCTATTGGCCTGTTCTGCTGACAGCTTCACAATAGCTGGCTGCTGCCTTCCTAATCTGGGCTGAGCGACAGGTATTGCTCTGCTGCCCAATTTGCCATGTATCACTAATATATTTCCCCCCCAGCACACCATTTTGATGCCATTCCTTTCCCCCCTGGAACATTTGTCCATGCATTTCCTTGAACAAAAATGACTTGGGGGGTGGGCAGCCGAGCACAGTCCTTTTACAAAAGCCTCTGGCACACTATCTTTGGTTCTTTTTAAAAAAATACTTTACATCACAGAATTATCCCCCATAGAATGCAATGGGAATTTAGCCCAGGTAAATCAGTATAGGACTGCAACCTTAAAGATAATCATCATCCTGCCCTCCCATCCGCTGAGACTGGCTTCGCTTTATGGGAGAATAGCTAAGTGCCTCTCATAATGCCAGGTGGGGTAATGGTATTATCTACAGTGCTCTGGCCTTTAATTGCTGGCTGGAACTTTGCTAACTTCTTGCTTAGGTTTTACCTGCCAATGCTTGTGCTTGGAGATTCATGCAATTTTTTCTGGTTATATGTTAATAAACATAACATTCCAGCAATACCTGTTGTTGAGTCTTCATTCCAGCTGTGGGGCAATAAAAGATCTAATTAATGCAAAAGAATGCAGTGCTGGCATGCATTAATTTACACCTTATTTTGTCTGTTTTTGTCAATTGGTGGGTGTGACTGATATGCTAGCTTCACATTAAGGAACACAATCCTTGCATTAGCCACAGCTAGAACTTTCAGCGAGCGGGGGAAATGTTTAGTTTGGATTTCCAAGTGTTCCAAGTGTTTCCAAGTGTTCTTGATTCTTTCTGACTGACAGTGAATGAAATTGACACATTTGTGGCCAGAGGTACTTGTTGCCAGCTGAATCTAGCTGACAACAGTGTAAAAATGGGTCACATCTATAAAAAGATCAAGCAGAAATGAAGTATATTTGGTGTACTCCAAAGAAACTTTGTACCATGTCTGTTGAACTTCCAGCTATCATCAACAAATGTCCTGAGATTGGCTAGTGTAAGACAGTTTTTTCCAGCATGTGTTTTATGTACCTTTTGCTAGCATATAATATCTCCCTGTAAGACACAAAGTTGGGTTGATGTTCTGGTGGTTCACTGCACCCATTACTCGAGATACTATCTCACTGTTCTGCTCATCGGTTCTTCTCTCTCTCTGTGTGTAGAATAACATTGTCAGAAACATGAGGTTTGTGAAAGTGTAGCCATAGGACTGCAAGAAACTTTAAAAAGAACCTCTTACACTTAATGGAGGTAGCAATACTGTGGTCTGCCTTATCCAACTTGGGGACCTCCTGATTTTTGGGACTGCAACTTCCATCAGCACAGTCAGTAGCAGGTTAAGGGAGGCTGCTCTAACTTTAAACTTCTAATCCTGGGAAGATTTGCATTACCAGCATCTGCCTCTGGTGCTGCTATAGTAAAGGTTTTCTTTCCCTGCATATGTACTGCAACCAAAGTGGTGACTTATATGCAAACAACAGATTATGGTAGGTTTGAGGTGGGTATCAAAATAGCTTCCCTGGAGCATGTTCTTCTCTCTTTCTACATATGTCAACTCAGTTATGGTGTTACGTTGGGTCATGTCACGCATGTCTCTTTCTTCACCCACCAGAGTCAGGATGGATGACATGGCAGTGTCATGCCATGAGTAAGTCATGCTACCCATTATGGGAAAGGGGTAGAATGTGACGGAAGGCATTTTCAACACCTGCCCTGTGTAACATGTAGTTTGGTCCTAAGGGACCACTCTTTCCTTATATTGAGCTGATTCTTGCAGTATCTGATAACAGGGTGGTCACTGTGTAGTGAGAATACGTGACACCCATCTACTTCTCTGCAGCCATGTTAGCAGTGGCAGGAATGTTGTGCAGAAGAAAAATACCTCTGAAACGTTTACTTTATAACATAATAGAGAGAACACTTGATTTTGAATGGAGGATGTTAAATAAAGGAGCCCTTGGGAAATATTTTTGTGGGGTCTGTGGGAAAAATAGCTTGAGATAATTCTCTGAAAATAGAAAATTAGCGCTAATACGCCCAGGAACCTCACCAAAATGCTGGAGAGGGTGCACCTCCACAGGCACATACTTCCACATGTGGTGGGAGTGCCCCAAAATCCAAACATTCTGGACAACAACCACACGAGAAATATGTAAAATAACCAAGCAAGTGTTAGAAATCACCCCAGAATTGGTCTTACTAAACATCTTCCAAGACAATAATGCCCACTTACAACACAAAGAACTCATAATCCATCTACTCTCAGCAGCCAGAAACATCATAACCAGACACTGGAAAGACCTGTCAGGAGTAAACATGGACCAATGGTACCAAGTAGTATGGGAAACAGCCCTACTAGAAAAACTAACCAGTAAGTAACCTGAAACTGACACGGGGACAAACAGAAGAAGACACCTTCACCCCGGTATGGTTCCCCTTCATCACACACACAGCCCAACAAGACAATGACAAAAATCTACCGACAGCATACAAATCAATATGGCTAACCTGATCCAAAACACCCACCAACCCCACTCACACAGGAAACCAAAGATCACCACAGCCAACCACAAATGAACAATCACATCCCACGCCAACCCCGACCTCTCTCACCGCCAAAGGAGCACAAGCAAACAACAGAGAACCTACATAAACAACGCTGACACCAAACCCTACTCATATCAAGTAAAAAAGAAACATCGTCACCCCACCCCACCTATCTCCCCGTCCCACCCACCTCTCTCCCCCCTCCTTTATTTTCTAATGTCTCAACAACACTGATTTGTAAAAATGTTATATGGAAAAGTACGAGAGAGACATTGTACTACCTTTGAAAATCTTTAATAAAAATCTTAAAAAAATAAAATGAAATAAAAAAATCACAGAATCTTCAAAAAATGGAAAAGGTATTCTGAGACACTTTACTGCCCTGCTGCTCTGTTCAGAGTTACTTACAACTATAAAAAACTTTTTTTTCTTTGAAGACTACACCTGGTCCTTGAAGGGTAGCAATTCAGAACTTACTCAGTAGGCTTTCTTTACTATTGTCAAAACCACAGGGCATGCATTCTGCCATGATCATTGCAGGGCCTTTGTAGAAGAGAAGGTTTGTTTACCTGTGAAATAATCAATGGCATGACTACATTCCCTGAAGACAGTGAGAATGAGTATGCTACATGATTCATTGAAATGAGAATGAGCAGTGTTTTATCAAGGCACAGTGCCTCATCTGCCTAACAAATACACTTTGTGTTAAGCTATCCTTTCTTCCTTCATAGGCATTGCAACTTGAATTGCCGACAAAACTAAATCCACTCTGTAAGTTACTCTGTAAGTTACACTGCTGAAGGTCTTTACCATTGCAGATGATAGATAAGGAATCAACTTCTGTATGGCTTCATTCACTTCTGGAGCAGGTAGGGGTTGTGCTGCATGAAAAGGGAATTCACACACTTCTCACTCAAGAAAGTGTGTAGGGTCCCAATCCCTTGGGCATTTGAGAGACATTGAGACAAAGGTGCTTGTACAATGCACTGGTTACTTGTTCTTCTTGTCATTCTGTTAGGGGACATGTCATACCTTTGAATGCCTGTCAAGGCAGCTACAGAGATACAACTTGCGAGGGTAAGCAATAGCACTAGTGGACGCAAGCTTTTGCTTACTGCCATATTGTAATGTCACAAAGGAGCATAATGAGCTGTCACCAAAACTGAGGCTCACACATCTTCTCTATGAGGAAGCTGGGCAAGTTTTAGTGTTGTAAGTTACAACTTGCAGCAATAAATTGATGGTTTTCACTTACACTTGTCATGAGTTACAGCTTTGCAGTGTATGGCTACCTCAACATCACTTGTCTCCACAAGCTGTAGCATGCCTCACATGCGACCAGTCTCCATCAGTTAATGAGAAGAAGAAATTGCATTTAGAGGATAACAAAGGAGAGGGGGGGATAGGTGAAATTCTCATGGGTGGGGTGCACTGTTTTGGTCATGCTTACCTAACTTTAGAGATGACCAAGGAGTGTCTATGAATATCCTTTCTTTCATTCAGGAAACCACCTCACCAATTATCTGCACTCTGCAGTCTTCCCTTGTGCCCAAGATTCAATTAAAGCCCAGGGAAAGACAATCCAATGGGAGCTTTTCAGATCAGGAAGTGTTGGCAGCCAAGAAGAAGAAGAAGAAGAAGAAGAAGAAGAAGAAGAAGAAGAAGAAGAAGAAAGAAGAAAGAAGAAGAAGAAGAAGAAGCAAGAAAAAGGTAAACTCAAAAGCCCACTTCCAAGAAAATTCTAAATAAAATTCTGGGATCGAGACAGATTATTTTGTCTCTTTGGCAAGGCAAGAACACTTTCAAGAAATTGGAAGCCAAATCTGTGCATTAGCACAGAAATATGAATAATATGGTTCCCAAAATAAGCCCAGGCTGGGAGTTCAAAGAAAGAAAAAGAAGGATAAAGATTGCTTAACCCTTTCCCATTCCAACAATTTTTCTGTTGAAATACTCTTTTTCTGCATAACCATAAATTTGAGGCTATTATTTGGTTTTTAAATTTGGGTTTAGGTTGCAGGTATTTATATTAAATGTGATAAGGAGTACTTATAGTGTACAAGAAAGGAACTATATTTTCTGGGCAGTTGTGTATTACCTTTTAAGTCTGTCTTTCTGTCTCTCTTATTCACTAGAACTTCTCCTTTGTCATGGTGCTTTATGGATCTCTGTTCTCTTTGTGATCATCTCACCCTTGGCCTGGTTCTAATGTGCTTCTCCACCAATGTTATGATTTATTTACAGGTAGGTAGCCGTGTTGGTCTGCCATAGTCAAAACAAAATGTAAATATCAAAAAATCCTTCCAGTAGCACCTTAGAGACCAACTAAGTTTGTTCTTGGTATGAGCTTTCATGTGCATGCACACTTCTTCAGATACACTGAAACAGAAGTCACCAGACCCTTATATATAGTGACCCACACCCATCAGTCAATCACCCATTCCCACCACCCTTCTGAGTAATACCCCTCCCCACCCTCTCACTATATATAAGGGTCTGGTGACTTCTGTTTTAGTGTATCAGAAGAAGTGTGCACAGCTCATACCAAGAACAAACTTAGTTGGTCTCTAAGGTGCAACTGGAAGGATTTTTTGATTTTATATTTTGTTTTGGTTATGATTTATGTCATCTTCCAGAGTGTGGCTTGGCCCAAAATATCCCCCAATCAATTTCCACACCTCTATATTTTCCAAATATAAAGTAACAAGAGCCACCAGTAGACCAACTTGCTCATATGTCTGCTTTAGGCACTGAAGAGGACAGAAACATACTTGAATCCAGGAAGAGGAGTAATTAAAGCTCAAAGTAAGAGAAATAGCTGCATAAAAAGAGAGCACTTTATTTTAATTGTCCAATTTAATTAATTCATTCGGTGTTCACAGCAGCAGCATTGATCATAATGAATTAATTTGATATTAATGCGGATGTCATATGTACTTCCACAGGAATTCCAGTGTAATTCAGCATTAGCTCAATGTACCATTAAAAGAAAGTGTTAACTATAAAGAAAAGGTTTGAATGGTGCACTTGAGTTTACTTTATATTCTTTTTTGCTATTATAGAATATTTATGACTTAGAGGGAAAAGAGTGTTTTGAAGCTGTTAACGAGGCATAAAATGTATCCATTTACAAATTTAACATTGTGTAAATTGGCTGGATTTTGCCCTTTTATAATCTAAATCAAAGAGAATTAGCTAAGATAGCGGTACTTCAAGCAATCAAAATAAAAGATTGTGGGAGGAAATGCATTAAAGCTATTATAAAATATGATCACCTTTGGGTTTTTGTGCTTCACTTGTGAACTCTAGATAATCTCTACTGCTGTAGCATATTTTTAATAGTGCTATAGTTTGCCCCCAGTCTATTCTATAATAAAAATGTGGACCAAATTATACATTTGCTAAGAACAGTCTGCTAAGAACAGTCTTCTTGAATGAAAATTCTTCATTCTGTTAGGAAAATGTCTTACACAACAAACAAGCAATGATTCCAAGAAAACATGTGCCAAAGCCATTGTATGGTCTTTACCCAAACTGCTTTTTACTCTGCTTGACAATCTACCACATGGAATTCAAATGTTTATTTATACATTTGGTTTCATTAAAGATACAAAAAGGACAATTAATATAAATGGGGAGAGAATAAAATAGAGACATGTAGCTGTAAGAAAACACAGGTAGATGATAGTGGAGAAAACCTATTTTCAAACTATAATGTACTCAGAGTGGTATATAATATATAATCATAAGCAGAAACAAGCCCCAAAACAATAAAATAATGATCTTATACAGTGCTTTTTTATTTAAAAAAATGTTTAGGGGTACTCTCATTTTCCTACTCATATTGACATACTGCCCTTCAATGAGACCAACTTAGATTCACAAAATGTTTAGGGGTATGCATACCCCTGTGTCCATCCCTCCGTCCCCCCGAAAAAAGCACTGATCATACAGAACAACAGCATCAAAGAATTAAACAATCAATACAGCAGAATATAACAGATGAAAACTGTTTTGTTTTGTTTCAAATTGTCTAAAATGGGACATGAAAGAGCTGGTTGAATCTCCCCAAGGAGGGCGTACCAACTGATCTAAATATGTTCAAAGCTTTTGACTGCAAGAACTTTTTCTCTAAGTTAGAAGAGTAAAAATTGAAGTTCAAATGTAATATCAAAATAATAATATAGTTATCAGAGGTGCTCAGCAAGCACAAGATTTGACTTGTATCTGTAGCATTTGGAAGAGGCATATTTCACATCTGCTGTTTGTTTCCAATTAGATTCACTAGTTGGGTCTGAATCGGCTCTGAAAAATCTGATGCTCTGTTTTGCTCCAATTGAATATGGAGAATATAAAAATGACTACAGACCGCCCCCCCCCCTTTTCACATGATTGGGTGAAATTTGCAGGCAAAGCAGCACCTCTAGAAAATATTAAGCCGATTTTAGGCATATCCATCCAGGTGTTTTCAGGCAGGGAATATTTAAAGAACCAAAATAAAGTATTTCCCCCCCCAGACAAGTACATATTTCAACTATGTATATTTCCAACATGGAAGGATTTGGAGGAAAAACCACCTCCTTTGAGGGGATGAAGTTTGCTTAATTCCATAAATTTTGGCTCATATAGTTCTCTCACAAGGGCAGACTTTGACAATTTGGAGGAGGGAAAGAGAAATCACATTCTCTTTCCATGTTGTAAAATTCAAGAAGCATGATAATCAGTCCTAAGGATGGTTATTTATCAATCTCTATAATAGTCTGGGAGGTATAGCTCAGGATGGTTCATATCAGAATTTATAGAAATCAAATTCCTCATGCACCCATAGTTTGATTCCAGTAAGCATTGTTACTCTTAGAGCCAAGCCAAAATTTTAATTCATCTGTTTTGAAAATGCAGATCTGAAAGAAGACTCTGATGTGTTGGAAAACTTCCAACAACTTTAAATAACTGCTTGAGAATAGGAGGTTTTTCCTTTTGCTTCTTTGTCAACCATTACTATGACTATGGTTTACAGGTCAGGTGAATGAGTTCATCTTCCATTCTCCCTGTTTAGGGAAGTTTTTAATGTTTGATGTTTTATTGGATTTTTAATATTTTGTTGGAAGCCGTCTAGAGTGGCTGGGGAAACCCAGCCAGATCCGTGGGGTATAATAATAATAATAATAATAATAATAATAATAATAATAATAATTCTCAGTCTGTGTTCTGCCTTTTGTGGTTTGTTTATCAAGTGTTTCCTTAGGACCTTCAACCATTTTGCCATCACCCCAGATTTAGGGATGAAAGGATGTCAGTGAAATTGTGGGCTGTGGTGACTGAATAGGCAAAATCACTGAATAGTCTGTTAGACTAGAAAGAATGAGAGTGTCAATTTTCATCGTTTCTTGTGGACTAATGTATAATACAGAGTAAAATATATCTAACTATAGAATCCTATATACAGTATTTCTCCTCAGAAGAAAACTCTACTGAGTTCAGTGGAACTTACTCATGTGTAAGTAAGTAACAAATTCTAGTCATATTCTCATTGAACATTTAATAACCTGTTTTACACCTTAGTAATTGGGACTAAGAAGTATAAAAATATTACATACTTTATATCTCTTCCATATCTATGTATGAAGTAAATTAAATCCCTTGCCATTGTGAAGAAAGGAGCACGATCTAATAACATCAAACAAAGTTGTGCTTTACTGGGTTTCAAAATGGAATCTTGGTGAGAGAAAATTAAGTTAAAGGATCAATACAGATGGATTATTTTAGACAGAAGACATGGATTTATGTCTGTTCTCACACTGCTTACAGGAATGTTCATTATCTCTCTCTGGCTGAATTTTTAACAAAGTATTTTGCTGTATACTTATACAAAACTAGAGAGAGCAGCTGGATCCTGGAATTAGAGTACTCCAGACCTCTTGGATTAATTTTGCATTGATCTTCTCAGACAATGAGCCAGGATTACCTCCTCCTTTACCAAAAGGAGAAAAAAGAGGAAGATATAAGAAAATAAAGTTTGCATACTTCACTGGCTTAATATGTTCATATGGAGATAAGAAGAAAACAGAGAAAGGTAAGAAAAGGAAGTTTAGAGGCTCTCCCACCAAATGTAGGACTTAATATTTCAACACAGGGAAAGTGTTTAAATTGTGTGTGTGTTGTTGGTGATAGTGTTACATCCCTTTTCCTTAATCCAGAAATGCTTAAAGATACAGGAATTGAAATATGTAGGTGGAGTTTGTGGCCTGTATGGGTTGTTTTTTTTTTTTAATAGAAATAATGCTTCTGTAGAAAGTAGTGCTCTGAATCACTCACAAACTTTATGAGGACCTCATTGATCAATACTACTTTAGAAATTATCGGGATCAGCACAAGGAGATGGGCAGAACACAACAGTCATGAGGTTCAAACAGCCATCATAGAGCCATTTCATTATGCGGTGTGCTGCCACAGATGCTCTGGTTGCTAGGGACACCAGTTGGAAGTGACCTTAATTTAATAGTAAATTAGGCTGAAATGTGCCCAATGCTTAAGCTTTATGGATTTCAGAAGAGAACATTCCTTTTGCAGACCCAGAGGTGATGAATATACATTCCATTTAACATCAACCAGGATTTGCTGTCGCAGCAGTAGCAACTGGCATTTTCATGTTTCCTTCTCCCCACTCGGTTCCGCAAACTCTGACATGGATTGTACAGATGGGGAAGCTGAAGTAGAAAAATTGCCCACTCTGCTAGACAAAGAGGGTTGTTGGAATTCAGATTAAGAAGTCGTGAGGAACTGATGCATTAAACAAAATGTTAAATCAGTCAGCAAAAACACATCTGCTATGCCCAGTGCAATGCTGTCCATGTGCCATGTGCTCATAACTCATGGGGGCATCTATTAGTGAATTTGTAAAGAAAAGATAAAGTTTGGAAGGTCTAGAATCCTCCTTACCTGTTTTTCCTTTAAACAGGAAAGTGATTTCAACTCACCAGGATGTGACAAAGTATATTTGCTTTTTTTCTTGTGGTTGATCATTTGAAAGGTTTCTGTCAAGTCAAAGACAACCTCTTCCATTCTTAAGAAATTGGTGTGGCGTTGCTCCTGTCAATGTGCTTATAACATGCTGGAGATAGAAAAACTAATGCAAGCATCTAATAGAAGTAAATATGACACTGTGAATAGAAACAAGTTATGGATTTTTTTCCCTAAACTGCAACTCTGTGCCTTCTAGCAAACTTCGCAATGCTTTCTGATCTGAGTAGTCAATACTTGGTTTGAAAGATTTGCATATGTGGGCTTCTGAGCCATCAAAGGGAGATGCAATTGTTTTGTAAATTATTCAGCGTTTTGTTGGATGGCTTTGGACTTCTTTAATGGTGGAAAGGAAATGTAGTGTTTTCAAATGAGACACTTCAGCTTTAAGGCTGGGTAACCCTGCTGTCAGTGGTGAAGTATATATTGATTTTATAGAACATATGTGCTGGAACTGCTTTTTAAACATGTCTCTCATAACTTTGTCAATGTGAAAAAGTCTGGAACTTGTTTGGTGCCAAAGAAGAACTTCTTCCATTTGTGTAATGTGTCAAACATAGTGTTGCGGTATACAGGGTCATAATAATGTCCTTCATGCCTGACTGTGCTGCTGACAAGACTGAAGTAGGATTCATAAAAGCAGGAACACTATTTTGTATTAGTGTGTGCACCAACCAGAAGATTCAGTTTGAGCTCCTATTTGGTGCTTTGAAAAACAGCCCACCTCAGTCTGAAGCACTTGGGAATGTGCCCAAGATGAGGGTTTTTTCCTTCACATTCACTATTGGGAAACCAAAAATAAGATAAATAGGGTTAAAACTCCCCATTGACAGAAGGAAATGAAATTTACAGGCATAGTAGCCCCTCCAGGGTAGAAAATATTCCAATTGGGGTCCATGGACACCTTTAAAGTTGCTGAGTGCGGGTTTAAGGAAACTTTAAATTTTTGGCAGAATAGGATGAAATTTACTATCCCTGCAGCCACCTTAGCCAATGGATTATGGCAGCTATATTGGGGGATCAAAGTTGAAGAACACTTTACTAAGCCAACTGCTACCAGCACTGTAGTACATTAAGAAGAAAGCTTTAAGAGTGGGGGTTAGGGGTTAGTACACTATTTTGGAATTGGTGCTTGAGAGAATAATTACACATATTTATGCATGCATGCCTACCCTACCCCTATGTATTTGGCAGTGATGAACCATTACCCTGGTAGAGCATATGCTTGGATTCAATCCCTGGTACATCCCTTTAAAAGCATCAGGCCATGGGTGAAATGAAAGTCTTCCACCTGAGACCCTGGAAAAGTGCTGTCTATCAGAAAAAAACAAACAATACTGGCCTAAATGGACTAATGGTCTGATTCAGGATAAGGAAGTAAAATTCATTAGTATGTCCATTAGAAGAAGAGTGACTTATATGGGTATCCATACATTATTCTGGATAATCATTCCTTTCTCTGAAGATGGTAAGAGACTTTTAAAAAATCATTGTTTTATCTATGCTTTCTAAGTAAACAACTTTCCTTAATCACAAGCAGCCCCCTCTTTCTTTTTAAATAGCAGACTAAAAAGAGCTACTCTGGTCAGGAAAGAAACCCAAACCCATTATGAAGCCTTGTAACACAGTACTTCAAGTCCAAGGAAGATACAACAGCAAAGCAAATATTAATTCACCTTCAGATGTAAAACGAAGGGATGTTCTGACCAGCATTTATGTTATATAAATGCTAGTGAATATGTATGGATCCTTTCCAAAGTGACAAAACATCAGCATAAAAAGTAAGAAGAGTCTTCCACCCACCACCTGCTTTTATGTGATCTCCCAGCATATTTTCAAGAGTAAGAGACATCCTGTAAGTGTAAGTAACAGACTTAATAGACAATCAAATGTGAAAAGAGATTGATTTCATACTGCCATAGTTGGGACTGAGAGTACCAGAAATGACTCCAAGCCATCCATGTGAATGTTACTTATAAATTTCCCAGTCATTATTCCCCCCCCCTAAAATGAGGGAATATGATTATGTCTTCTTGTCCAACTCTCAAAGGTATTCTTGTTATAAGTGGGATACTTAGTATTCTCTCTATGGACCATTCCACAAAATAATATCATTTCTTTGGGAAGATGAAAAAATAGTTTCATTGCACATGAAAACAAAACTATCTGATTGCAGTATCCTTTATCCCATGGCTAAGTGACCCAGTGGTGTTTTGTGCCTCCTTCTGAGATGGGGTGGCCCCTGCCTGCTTGAAGGAGGCAGCGATAAAACCACTCATCAAGAAACCCTCTCTGGATTTGGAATAAGCAAGTAACTACCGGTGAGTTTCCAATCTCCCCTTCTTGGATAATGTTCTTGAGCAGGTAGTTGTGGACCAGATCCAGGTGCTCTTGGAGGAAACTGATTTTTTAGCTCCCTTTCAATTGGGGTTTAGGCACAGTTTTGGCACAGAAACTGTATGATGAACACTGTTGGGAAAGAGACAAGGGAAATGTGTCCCTGTTAATTCTCCTTGGCCATGGTATCCTTCTGGAGCAGCTGTCCAAATTAGTGGTGGGTGGCACCATTTTGCAGTCCTACTTGTCATTTCTAGAAGATGGTGCTTGGAGAGTGTTCTTTGACCCTGTGGAGTCTTCAGCATGGGTTTCCTCAGGAATCCATTTTATCCCCTACACTGTTTAACATCTCTACACTGCATGAGTGAGGTTGTCTGGAGTTTTGGAGTACACTATAAGCAATATGCTGATAACACACAGCTCTATTTCTCTTTTACATCAGCAGGTGTGACGGTGGGTATGCTGGACTGTCTAAATCAGGGGCAACCAACTTCCAAGAGACTGTGATCTACTCACAGAGTTAAAAACTGGCAGTGATCTACCCCTTTTTGGGGGGTTAAGGTCAAAGTCATTGAGCATTTCTTAGGAAGGCCCATTTTTTAGCTTCTTCGGAGGGAGCCACTGAACTAGCAGTGATCTACCACAGACGTCCAGTGATCTACCGGTAGATCACAATCTACCTGTTGGACATGCCTGGTCTAAATAAATAAATGGTTCTAGTCTAATGCTACAACCACAACACCACACACTGGCTCTGTTACAATAGACTAGTCTTGCAACATTTCTAGTTGTGAAGCATGCTAGTGCAGCAACCAAAATGCGGAGATAGCAGTCACCATAGTTTTGGTGAGGTCTCATTTTGGAAAGGGGATGATGGATTCTCTAGCTGGCTGCTCCAAATATACAGAATACAAGTAGGTAGCTGAATCTGCTTTCTACAACTGAACTGGGAGTGGGCTGAACAGCAGAAACTTGGATTTTGTTGATTTGGGGAAGCAGGGTTAGGGATAAGAATAAGGTTGGGTGCAGTTGCTTGGACCTACCCTCCTTGCCTTTGTGTTTGCTTCTGCATCATGTAAGTAGTCCTTTATAGGCAAAATATAAAAAATAAGCAAACTTTTCCAAGGAGAGAAAAGACATCCAGTTTTTTTCCAACAGAAATTCACCCTGTACTTCAGAAATGGGGAGCCTGTGGCCTTCCAAATGTTGGTGGACTCCAACTCCCAGCAGCCCCAGGCAGTATAGCCAATGATCAGGGATGATAAGAATCCTAGCTCCATCTACAAGGGATAGGTTCCCCATATCTGATGTACAGGTTAATACCTTAAAAAGTTAAAAATTCTGGATGAGCTCCTGGCAAGGCTGTGGTCACACAGGGGCTCCTTTTATGTGGACTGAGAGCCAGTGTGGTGTAGTGGCTAAGAGCGGTAGACTCGTTATCTGGTGAACCGGGTTCGCGTCTCCACTCCTCCACATGCAGCTGCTGGGTGACCTTGGGCTAGTCACACTTCTCTGAAGTCTCTCAGCCCCACTCACCTCACAGAGTGTTTGTTGTGGGGGAGGAAGGGAAAGGAGAATGTTAGCCGCTTTGAGACTCCTTCGGGTAGTGAAAAGCGGGATATCAAATCCAAACTCTTCCTCTTCTTCTTCTTCTTCTACAAGTGAGTTGCATATTTAGTTGTTATCTGCATGATGGAGACAGTTTTGAAGGTGTTTCATTTTAAGCACCTTGAAAATGAAAATGATGGACTTACTCTTTGTTTTATATGTTAATTTTCATTTTTCATTATATGAAAATTTATATGTTAATTTTTATATGTTTTATATGTTAATTTTCATTTTTCATTATATGTTGATCCTTTGCATATAGCTTATTTTTTATTTTATTTCCCCCAGATATTCCTTGAATGTAAAGAATATCTAAATCAAAGGAATTCAAAATGTAATTTTCACTGCCTTGTTTATATGTATAACAACAGTTGTTTTTTAACAGCTTTAGCTTATCTTCTTCCACTCCCAGTTTGTAATTCCCCTCCCTCCTCCATGTCCCTCATTATTCATACCACAAGGAACATTTGTCATTAATCGTTCTGCTCAGAATACTTATTTCCCTTTTCCCCCATCCAAGTTCATTGCTAATGAATAATACATCTCTTTGCCATTTCACATCTTACAAGCTCTATCTTACTCTCAAGTAGTTAGGCTGACCTGAAAGGGAAGACAAATTAGTTGCACTCAACTGGAAGCAGAATACATACAACTTAACAGAGCTTAAAAGCAAAAAAACTAGCACAAAGGAATGAAATTAAATGATGGGGTTGAAGCAGAGGAAAGCCCTAGTGGTAAAAATTGATCACACACATGGAGGGACAGAGTGTTGTTTATTTCACAAAGAGGGACTGAAGGACTAAAATAGACCACATTTAAGCATAGATTTGAAATAAAATGTGGAAATGGGCTTCCATGTGAAGAGGAGAGAAAATAAAGTAAATATGAGTTAATTTAAAAAGAATAGTCTAGTGCAGCGTTAGCACAGATTCAGAATGTTATCACAGCACTTATTCTATGTATTTATTTAGATGATTTATATAGGTGGTTTGCAGCAAATTCAAATAACATAAAATTAATGCATATGATTCTTAAAACAATACAACCTCCCTAAAATACATGGCAACATATAACAATTCCATAAATACTGATTTACTAATAGCAGCTACAAAATCCATTTATCTTGATCCTCCAAACACCTGCCAAAAAAGGTGAAACTTAACCAGCTGTATAAACCTTAATACTTTCCACATGTGAGGAGCCAGCACTGAAAAGGCCCTTCTCTGTGCCTTCAGACCACACGCTTCATCTTGTGTGCGGGCCACCAAGAGATTCTCATCTGATGAATTTGTCTAGGGTGTTGGCATTTCTATTCTTTTTCCATATTGCCTGCACATTTAAATGCTCTTAACATTTAATTTAACAAGGATGAAGTAGTAATAGCACCTTCTAGGCGTAATGCCTTTCAGTTGAGGGCTAACAAGGAGCCACATGGTAGTGAGAATCTGGCATGAGAAGACATGATACCAGACTTTGCACTGTAAAGCACCTTCTGCCTTAAGGAAGAGGTGGAGTTGCAGGCTTCACGACCGCCCCACATGCACAGGGGGTGGGAGGCCAGCCCTGTGCGACTGGGGGATTCCCAGCTGTGTCACACAGGTTGGTTCGGGGGTGTGGCCTGCCCCATAAAGGCAGGACGCAGCCAAAAGATCTCCCTCTTTTTCCGGCTTCAGCTGCTCTGGTTTTCCCACCCTCCTTCCCTTTAAGGTTTTCTTTCCTTGACTTTGCTATGGACTTTGGTTGGTCGCTGTTAAGGGGCCTGGTAGGAATTTTTCCACTTGGCAAATTGGCACCGGCCACTTGCTTTTCACCTACCTCATAGCAATTCGTCACAACTTTCAGGGTAAGGACGGTAGGCATTGGAATATTTCTGTAGAAGAGAAGAGGGGAGGTAGCGCCATCACCTGCCCCACATATTGACGGGTATTCTGTTAAAGGATTCCGGGGGGGGGCGCGGCCCTGTCCGAAGCCTAGGCAGGTTAGGGCCTAAGGCACGGCCCCTATTGGTGACTCCGGGGGAGCTCCTAGTTGATGTGCATCAGCAGGACCCCCCTTACTGGTGATTAACCCTTCCTGGACTTCCAGCAGACGGGCTGGGGTCAGATATAGTGGGTTAGATCCAATGCCTAAGCCAAAACCGCTCAACACCTGTAACCAATAAAGTTGTGGCCTTTTTTCAGCCCATTAACCTTAATAATTGAGTCATGTCTCATTATTTCTACCCAGGGGGAGTCGGGAACTTGCCACACACTTGGATTAAGTGTTACTTTTGCAGGCACAGGCTTGGAACACCTTCTTTCAGCTCCATCTGGCATGCCAACTGTGCCTTACCTGGAGAAGCTGGGCAAAGCCTCGGGTATTTATGCCATAGTCACCTCCAGGTCAGATTGCCAATTACTACACAGGGCTGCCCTTGAAGACAGCAAGTCAGTGGGCAAAAGGCTGAGGATTTGTCATTTTTCATGCCAAGACTGTGTGACCATTTGTCCAGGGAACTGTGCCTGCCTTGTAGTGAAGCCAATTTTATTTCAACAAGTAGTCTTCTAATTTGGTCTCTTTGATTACATTTTAACTGCTGTTTGTTTGTTTGTTTTTTGCAGCTTTGTATTTGATGGAGGCATGAGAAAGGGGAAATTAGCACAAGGACTGCTCATTTTATGTTTGCGTCCAGCACTGAGCAACCTGCTCAAGGCTATTTCATTCTGCAGTAGCCTTCTTCAGAAATTATATCTCATACATTTAAAGCATGTGTGCAGGGGGGAATGGAGCAATGCATGCTGGCTCAGCTCTCTGCCTTGCCTGTCCTGCTGTCCACCCCTGGCTCCACCCCCATATCTCCATTCATTGGGCAAGTAATCTGAAGCAGGAAACTATTGCATGGAGGAGCCTGCATGCAGTCAGCTGATGTGTTTGGGGTGTTCTTCCAACCATTGCAAAAAATTCAGGAGTGATTCCAGTGGGGACTAAGCTTCCTTTCCACACAGCTAGTAAGAACCATGATTTTGGAAAGCAAATTTCAAGTGCTTGACCGCATGACCCTTGAAAACACTTGCATCTTCAGAAGTATTTACATCAGAAGCAGCTCAGGGTTTATTGACAATTTAGCCAAACCTTAGAAGCCGATGTGCTTTCAGAGAGGATTCCGAAGTGTACAATGTCTTTATGCAAGTATTCCTTGGTATATTTGTATCCTTTGAGATATGCATTCCAAGCAGTTATAGAGTCTGTCTGTGAGGTGAAACAGGCACAGATATTCATGTGGAAGAATTGCCTACTGATTCTGTGACCTCTGCAGAGTGTAAGGCCAGTGGATATCCCATCAGCTCTTAAGTTAACTAAAGCTTTCTTTGCAATCTAAGTTGGTAACTACACGCATATCTCAATTTTCCTGAACTGCAACGAGTGACATTGCCATCCTTAGAATAGTTGCCAGGCAACCATGGAAGAAATTGCATTAAACATTGTGAATAGATTTGTGAATGTTCTTCAATCCCACCCTTGTGTTGGCGAGGGCTCGTATTTCTAAAAGATATTACGGCTTCAAAATTTAGGAACTTCCAATTGCTTTGCTGGGAATGAATTAAAGATGGAATAATCACTAGAGGGGATATTCTTTGAAATCATAACCTTCAAAATAAAATCTGGGATTCAAAATAGCTCTGTCCCAATACCCTAACTTTGCAATATTTTGCATTGTGAGGTGGGTTCACCTGGGTAAGTTTGGGACCGGCTGGAGCAGGCAGAGCTCCTGCTGAGCCCTTTCCTGATCCACACAGGATCTGGTCCAAAACAGAGATCTTTATGGAGTGGAAGTCCTTCCTATCCTTCTGTGCTGCTTTCAAACTTCCCCACACAGAGTAATAGGGCTGTACATCAGTAAGTTATCCATGTAAGTTTGCTGCATAGGGTGATAGAGCAAGTACTGCTACACTTTATTCAATGTAATTATAGGAGTTATGATTATCAAATCAACAGATGCATATAAGATTATTTTATGTATCCCTTTATATTTGCTTTTTGTTACATCTGTCCTAACTGCTGATCACCCTAAAGCCATTGAAACAATGCACATAATAGGCCTTAGACTAGTTATAGTAAAAGAAAAATGGATGGCACATAGTTGCTGAGACATAGTCACACTGGGATCCTTTGGGGGAAAGAGCAGGATAGAAATCATCTTGGATACATATGTACTTAATCTATATGTATATTGCACGTATAGTTATCTGTAGATCTGAAACATAAACAGTTATAGATGTTTGAAAGGGTATATAAATAAATAAAAATAAGACATTTATCAAGTATAACTATAGGAAAAGACACAAAAAGTATCTGGACTAAAAACAAATAAAACCCAGTTAAATATTCAGGAATAAGATTTACCAAAAGACTTAATATTAAATTATGCTCCCTTATATGAAGAATTTGCAAAGTTGATGCATCAATGGTTGGAACTGAAATTGTTTATTATGGGTAAATGATAAATGATATATTACCCAAGTTAGATTTTCCATTTCAATTCATCACAATTAAAATACTGAATAAGCAATTACAGATATCACAAAAATTATTGTCCAAATAAGTGTGTGTGTGTGTGTTACTTATTCATCAGGATTTTTAAAAAGGAATTTCACTCTACCAGCAGAGAGGAGCTCTGTCTTAAAACAGCACTTACGTTTTCAGAAGAGTCCCCATATGCCTGCAACAAGCTAAACTGGAGTAGATGTACCTCCAGTGGTGTCATGCTGGCAGTAAAGTTCAAAAAGGGATGCTCTAATAGTTTGTTAGAAGTGAGAGAACAGCAGGAAGGAGCCAGTGGGGCATTGGATGTGGTGGAGCAACCAACCATGGGATGGTCCCTATCACAGAACCTGCAAACTTATGGGGCAATCCAAATTGGGTCTGGGGAGGGAACACATGTTGAACCTTCCGCTGCATCTCAGGTCCTACTGGTTAGTGCAGACCAGAGCAGAAGGTACAGGTGCCATTCCCCCTTTCCACTATGTAAGGTCTAGGTCCAAGGAGGAACTGCAAGTCTTTGGATCTGGTAGATCAGAAGCTACCAGTGCCCCACCACTGCCTTGTCTCCCAACATTAATTGGTTGGGGTTTTTCTTACTGCTGGTGGAAGAACCAGTGGTGCTATATTTCCACCTACCTGTGGGAAAAGATAGCAATCTTCCAGTGTGATCCTATACATGTCTATGCAGATATAAGGCATTGAGTTCAGTAGGACTTACTCCCAGGAAAGTGGATATAGGATTGCAGCCTAAATGGGGAAAATCTTGGGTTAAACTATAAGATTTTATTCCCTCGTCCTCTTAATTTATGGAATGCAATACAAAAGGATAATGGAGGATTAGCAAGTTACATGCTAGCATCTGCTAGATTTGGTTTATGGTAAGTATTGGGGACCACTTAAAATTGAAAAGATAAACTAATATATTGCAAAGATGTGAAATTTTGCAGCAATGGCTAAACTGATAAATTATATAGGAATTAGAGAGAACCTTCTAAAATGCGACTGCTTTATTGATAATTCAGCACCTTTTATTAGATGTTGTAGAGACAGCCTGTTACGCCACAGAACTAATATTAGTTTTAACCTGAATTGAAAGATAACAATGAATTATAGGGAATAATTGGATTCAAGACTTCTGTTTAACCTCCTTGAAATAGATCTTATTTGAAGTAGATTTTACAGATATCGCAATATATGTCATATTTATAGGTGAATACAGAAGGGTATGTGTGGAAAATGACTCCTATCTCTTCCTCTCCCCCAAGCCTCCAGAACGTTTCTGCTGAATGTGGGGGCTGTGGCAATGCAGGGCTGAAAGGAAAGGAGGATCTTGAAAATTGGGCAGAGGAACCTGCTCCCTAGTAAATGCACTTGGGATTTGGGTACCAGGTAGTCTCTCTTATTTTAAACTTAAAGTGTGTTTTTCAACATTCCCAGCGCTGTGGCTTTGTTCCATGGGTCTGATGGAAATAATGAGACAGTTTCTACTAGTATGAGATTATGGATTTAAATCCCTTTGTGGTAAATTTATGTTTACTACAAAATTTATGTAAATTTAGATTGGATATTAAAGGCCTGTGACTGATCACTGAACTTGACTGTCATGAGTTTTGATTTAATCTAATTTAATTTAATTTAATTACAAGTTTTACTTGCTGAACATGGCTGCATCATATCCCTCAACAAGGAATTTTCAGCATTACACCTGTATTTTCCTGTACAAATGTTGTGGAGTCCAATATACTCCATTCACCATTTTTGCTGGACCAGTCTCCATTCCAAATCTAGAGATACTATAGATTCTAAAGCAAGTTTCCACTGATTCTCTCTTCTACAACTTTCTAAGTTCTTGAGCATCTACTTCACAGAGGCCCAATAAGAATTTATAAACAGCAGTTGTGGGATTTAGCTTTCTAAGAAGATCCAATAATTCCCTCCAACAATTTAGGAGATGTTGAAGTACTTAGAGCAGATGGTTCATAAATAGACACCAACCAGTGTCAGAATTTAAGTTTTTGCCCTTCAGCACTCACCAGTAAATGATATTCAAACCGCAATATAGAGAATGACAAGAATTATCTATCCGATATATAAATTCCACACATTTCTTCTATATGAAAGGCTGTATCACTTTCTTCAAAGCTGGGTTGCCACATTAAGTTAATGCGGCACAAGCATATGAGTCAAATTGTAACTGATGAGACAATGTACGCCCTGTCTCTCTAGTTGCTAATATTATAGGTGGTATAGTTCCTCTCCTTTTTTATACTTAGACTTCAGAATGAAATGAGGGATATTCTTATACCATCTTTGAATAAGTTCCATCTACCCGCACTTGTGATGATCAGCCACAGTTCTTAATGTTATGTTAATAAAATATAAGCTTTAACCAAATGTTCTGTGTCTCAGTTCTTCTTCCAGGTATGTGAGCAAGCAATTAATGGAGATCATATATTCCCTTCCCTTTTGAAAGAAGGACACTACCCAACTATTCCTTGTGAATCACGGTAGCTGCTCTTTATCTCAAGATCAATTCTGCTGCGTTACTTTAAATTCTTGTTGGTTTTTCTAGTGGCGATTTAACACCCAATTGCTGAGGTCAAATGTGACTCCTGTAGCAATATCCACTTTTTAATTCTGTGCTGTTCAGTTCTGGTGCCCTGGGCCATGAGTTTTAAAGCTTTGTTAGTTCATTGCCTTTTAAAGTTTTTGTAGCATACAGTGATGTTCATATTCTCCTATGTATAAGGTTTCAACACTCTTAATTATGTTTTCCTCCCACTCTGTCCTCGTAAAAGGAGCAGTTAATTAATGTTGTACTACTAATGGATGTAGGTTTGCAGTTCATGTTCTGCAGAAATCTGAAAGCACAATGCAAAAGGGTTGGTGCAGATTGAAGGAAAGTGAGCTGACTATATTTCTTAATGGCATCACAAAAGCTCTACTCAGACGTTCATTAAGGAGCTTAGATGTACATATGAGTAAGTGAGAATATACACCAGCACACTAGCTTTGCCCAGCATCCTGGCCACCCATTTTCTGTTCAAGGGTAACTGTTTGATCAAGATTGCTTTGTTATAGTGTTTTATTAGTACACACACTAGACATATATTGGTGGGGAGGTGCAAATGGAAATCAAGTTAATGAATGTTGTACAACTCTGCTCATCCCAGTTCTGGAATTAATTTTAGAAATGCTTCTAAACCAGTATTTAGAAGGGGCAGAATGGTTCTTTGGAACTCTGCAGGGACGTATGCTCTCTATAATGCATGCTGTTTGGGAAGCTTTCCATTGCACATATATTGCAAGAGGATCAGATTTTGAAGTGCTTGAGAAGACCAAGTCTTTTCTTCTTGAATGCCACTCCTGACTAGCAGTATCCAGGTATTCATTCCAGGATAAGCCACCAGGTCGGTGGCTGCAGAATGATCAGAATGAGCAACACACTTGCCTTTTAAAGGCCGATGGTGCGGCTCTTCAGCAGTGCTGCAGTTTGGCAACTCTTTCCCCTTTTGAAGTTGGTTAAGTATTCTGGGGTAGCTCCTAATGGGAGTGCTGCTATCCCCCACTGCACAACACAGCAATGGGCGGATAATGCAACCGGGTTTGTTCAGCTTTAGAATGCATTGGTCAGAGCAGGCAGATTCATTGCAATTTCAGAAGGAAATAGCAATAACAATGAGCACCCTAAGACTTCTTAATGATGAAGGGTCATTGACAAAGCCACCAGCTTGCAGGGATTTCACAAGAGAGCTACTCTAAGGCTCTGGCAATTTCATCCCACTCAAGGCTTACCACCAGGGATGGTAGAATAGTGGCTCAGCAAACCATTTAAAGGGAGTATGTAAAGAACAGCATGGAGAGGTAGTTGGCTGTTCCCTTCACTGAAAATTTTCATTAGCCACATTGACTAGAGTGGATGGGAGCAGGAGCTCAACATCTGGAAGGCTGCCACTCAATGAGATGAGGATGTTCCATAAATTAAAGGTGCATTGCAGATCTTTGTTGTTGTTGTTGTTGTTCAGTTGTTGAGTTGTGTCCGACTCTTCGTGACCCCATGGACCAGAGTACGCCAGGCACGCCTATCCTTCACTGCCTCTCGCAGTTTGGCCAAACTCATGTTAGTAGCTGTCCATAGCTTCCCTGAGTAATTCAAGCCCCTTTGCCATGACAAGGCAGTGATCCATGAAGGGGAGATCTTTGTACAATGTACTAAAATGGTGGCCCCTCCATTGAAGTCTTGGGTCTTTGTTCCAGCATCACCATCACTACCAAAGCAGTAGAGGCAAATGGTGATGCTGCCATCATGGCAGCTAGAATAAGTGGAAGCATATTGAGCATCATCCACTTCTAATAGGATAATGGGTGGCACAAAATTATACCCTTGAAATTTCTGTGGGTTTTAAAAAGAGGCAAGTGGGATTTGCCATCATATATCCCACACTATGGGTGCAGGTGGTTATCACATTTGCCTGACACATTAAAGGTTAGAAACTATGCAAACAGTGGAACTTGATTTCTGCATTGCTGTGGGTTGGACTAGGTGACCCTCGGGGTTCCTTCCATGTCTACAATCTTATGATTTGCCCAACACACACACACACACACACACACACGCAAACACACAAACACACAACCTCAATGAGGTGCTACTAAAGCAGCATTAATATGTGTGAAGTAGCTCTCATTTAAAGAATAGAGTTATCAAGGTATTTGCATCCTTTGTGCCACAAGTGTCTTTTTGCTTTCTTTAAAATAAAATAAAAATCCCCGTCTGCAAAAAAAAGCAACTTCATAATAATCCCTCTATTCCTTTGTTAACCAGTTAAGTGGAGGATGCTTATCCCCCTGCTTTTGCAGGCACTGGTAATCTATTGCGACATTATATGAATTCCATTATTTTTTTTCTAGTGTGTTAACTCAAAAACGCCTTGAGCAGAATGCCTGAACCCTGGGACAAATATGGTCAGTGTTTGTGAAAGTGAACTTATCAATAGGGCCATAGCTCTCTAAGATTTAATGGATTTCAAAGTCATACAGGTATTGAAAAGATTTCCCAAGGAAGTTCACTAGTTATGTCATTTTAATGAAAGCTTTCACAACTAATGTCCAATGGGAAATGGTCTGGTTTCTGTTTGCAACAATCAAGGGCAATAAACAGTGGGAGAATGAAGAGCTTTGCAATGGATACCAATTCAGGGATTTAGAAAAATGATCTGGCTTCGGGCTTACTTTATTACAATCCTTCTGACCTCAATTTCCCCCTTTCAGAGTTTCTGGCAGCTTCTTGCTGCCATCTTGAGATTAGACAACAATTTATTAATTTTCACTGCAATGCAGCACATTTTAGTTTACAGAAAGGCTGCTGCTTGCTATCAGCAATAAGTTTCATGGTGTTTGTGATCATAAGTGCATGCTTGCACACAAAGCACACACAGTTTGGTTTGTCTTTATACTAATATTTCTGAGATAGTGTACCTGGCTGTCCCCCCACCCCACAGGCCTGCCCCACCCCACACCTTTTTAAAAGGTGCCAGAAACTGGTGCAAAACAGATAACTAATAAATTATTGTACCAGGTTTTCTAGTTAACTTCAGCATATGTGTGCTTTTCTTGAAATTAGCATATTTTTGTGCCCACTTTTTTGGAAGAAGTGAAATCATTTATGTTGCTCCAAAATGACTACAAATAATATTATAAGAGGAGGCGATGTTTGCTGATTCATTCTTCCACCTGCACCCCCTAAGTCACCACCCACCTTGTTCTGCAGGCAGTGGCATATCAGGCATTGCCAGCGCCCGGGGCAATGCAAGTATTGTGCACCATAACCCGTCCAAGTTTTGGGTTGTTTGTGTCGAGGATAATTCACACAAACACCTCATCACATGAAAATCATAGGACAAAAGTCACACATATTTATGAACCCTAAACCCCTTTGAAATCAGTGTGCTTAACTGAACATGACTCAGTTTGTTGAAACTGGATTTTGAACATTTCCTGATCGACGCTTCTTTTGCCATACATTTAAACCCCAGCACACAGAAGCTTTCACTTAAATGGTTCTTGAAGTTTACATCTTCAAAATAGTCCCAATCATACTTACATTTAATGGAGGCTTTGGACACAAAACAAATCAATGAGCTTGTGGGGGGTGGGGATCTGTATAAGCATGTATGAAGTGGTTTATGTCATGATTCTCTAATAACAACAGCATTGTGCTATGTATTTAACTAAATGAGAAAATCCATATCTATTTTAAGAGATGGAGCAGCAATGCACTTGGCCGAGAGATGAGGAAGAAGTGCTTCAGTAGTGGCTGTGATTCCCCATCAAAAGAAGATATATGAACAAAAATAGGGAGGTTCTAGTCCTTAAATCCAAATGGACATTAACTAGGAGAGCGCAAAACCCTACAGCATGAAAATCCGGCATTAACCAAGCATGATCACCCTATTTCCCTTCCTTTTGGCACGGCCAAATCAAAAGCTTATTGAATGAGTGCCAGCTCAGCAGCTCTCAAAGGCTTTTGCCATCTGTGAATGAGTGGTTGTCAGTCTTTTATTCATTCCCTGTACATAGGCCAGGAATTCAATCCATATCTTAATGGCAGCTGAGTAGAATGACTTGTGGTTCCTGCATACAGGAGCAAAGTGAAATAACAGGTCTGAACAACATGCCATAAAGCTGTTTATGAGGTAGTCACAAGTGTCACTTTCCACGAGGGACAATGTGATAATTCAGCACCTTTAAATTATCACTTGCTGAATCCAACATGCTGCAGAATACTCGTGAACAAACATCAAAGTTGTTTTGGAGATAAAGCCAATTCTTCTAAGTATGTATTTGAATACAGTGGTACCTCGGGTTACATACACTTCAGGTTACATACTCCGCTAACCCAGAAATAACGCTTCAGGTTAAGAACTTTGCTTCAGGATAAGAACAGAAATTGTGCTCTGGTGGCGCAGTGGCAGCGGGAGGTCCCATTAGCTAAAGTGGTGCTTCAGGTTAAGAACAGTTTCAGGTTAAGAACGGACCTCTGGAACAAATTAAGTACGTAACCAGAGGTACCACTGTATGTACAAGTATATTTGCAGTGTATTCGGTGGGCATAGCATCAGAGAGAGTGTAATGATGAAAAATGGAAGTGTCGCTGGCAAACTACAGCTGGTTCACTTGGGCCCCAGTATACTAATTCCAATCTTGTTCTTATGGCTGGGTGCAGGCACCTGCCGCCACAGTAGTGGTGCACAGAAATGTCCCACAATATTTCCATTGCCCCCCCCCAAAAAAGTGGTGAAAAAAAGAGTGCAGAAATTAGGAAAATGTGCATACAAATCTATGTTTCCTATGCCACCTTTGGTCAGGCAAAATATAGGACAGGTTGGGGGTGGGAATTGGGGGTGGGGGCTAAAAATTACAGATGGACCAGGCCCATGCAACCCCCTTGCTCTCTGACTCCGAGTCTCTGACCCTCCCACCTATGTCCACACAAAAACTCCCCTCCACCAGGGACATGCTACCGTCGCTTCTCTCTGATCCACCCCCTCCACCTGTGCAAAACCCGATACTTCACCATAGCAGGCCCACACACTGGGTAAAACCCTCTCTTGCTCTCCACAACTCGCCCTCTGTCTGCACAAAAGTTGCCTCTCTCAGACTCCTCTTCCTAGCCCACCCTCTTCCTGCATCCTGCAAAAAATCTCACTTTCACGGGTCTCCTTCTCATGGACCTGCCCCCTGCCTACACAAACTTCCGCTTAGGCTCTCCCCCCCCCCACTGGACCCATCCTCTGCCCCCACAGTTTTAAGGAGGAGGGTGAGCGTGGATACATGGAAAAGTCATCCTGTTTGAAGTCCAAACAGGACAGGGGACACTTTTCTCCAAAAAAAGAGACGATCGCGTTTTTTTAGGGACGGCTAGCAACCCTAATGCTTCCTGATGCCCACCCTATGTAGCATATGTGTGCTGTGGCATGCTTTCCTCTTTCACACCATGCACCCAGCATTACTAGCTGTGGAGCATAGGAATTGTATTTAAAAGCAGAAAACTTTCAAACTCTCATACTCTTCACTTCCATTTGCTACACTGCCAAACAGTTTGGATATGTAATTTTGACAGCAGCTCAAGTTCCATTAAATTTGGAATGGGATGTGCCTTTCAAAGCCAGGGCTACAAACAATTTGCCTGTGCTAAGCACCTTTGGAAAACACCACCACAAACCCATACGCCAGCGTAGCTCCAACTGGAGACCTTTCTCTTAACCGTTAGCTGTAGCTGTACTGTATGTATGACACAATGGGATGTGTGACTCAAAAGCAAGCTCTTTAAGCCTCCACCAATAGGTACATTTTTTTTTTAATCAATATGACTTTGGAGACATACAAGGGACCACTGCAAATCCTGCAGTGATTTCATACATTTTGTTCAACTGGTGCCTCTTGTCAAGCTGGTGGCTGTATTGATTAGAACACAAGTGACTTGCCACACAGTTTCATTGTGTAGCTTCCTGGCTTGCTTTTTCCATAGCAATTATGATCAAATCTAAGATTGAACTAGGTGTGCCACCTTTTATGATCAGCGTTTTTGAACTTTTTACAGGCACACAGAAGGTTAGAAAGCAATGAAGAGGCGGTAACTTGAAAAAGAAGAAAGAAATCATTCTTTTGTCAGCTATGGCATAGGTAGCAGTTGATTCTAAGGTAAGATTCTTGTGCTGCCTTCTGTATTAGCAGCAGCCAGACTGCTGATACAATGCAATACAATGCATGAATGTCACATTACGGGTTCGCATCAAACAGAGTTTTGTTGTTGTTGTTGTTGTTGTTGTTGTTGTTGTTTAAAGATAAGAAGAATCATATCCTGCTTTATAATCTATACAAATAAAAGTCAAGTCTTACAGATCCTGCCCCTCCCCACAGGTAAAAATACTTTTTATAAAAAACCCTCCAAATTAAGGGCCAGAAGCCTGGGGGGAAAGAATTTTTTTGCCTGGTGCCTAAAATTAAATTAAGATGTGCCAGACAAGCCTCCATGGGGGGGGGGAGAGTATTCCACAAGGAGGGGGGCACCAGTGAAAAGGCTGGTTCTCATGTTGCCACCCTCTGGACCTCCAGTAGAGGGAGCAGATGAAGAAGGGCCTCAGGTGATGATTGCAGTGTCTGGGATGATTCAGGTGGGGAGAGACGGCTCTTATGGTATTGGGGTAACAAACCACATAAAGCTTTATATGTCAGAACAAGAACTTTGAAGTGAGCCCAGCAACCAGTACAGTCATTCCAATTGGAATTCCTTCACAAAGCTTGCATCAAGTAAAGCTTGTATTTCTATTATGACTAAGCAGGCCAACCTTCAAAGATGTAGGCTTTGGCTAGGTTCCTTTGGAATTCTCAAAGGAACAATGGCTCAAAATAATTCTATAAACAGTGTTTATTGAGAAGGTTGATCTTTTTGAAAATCAATGAATAATCACCACAAAGTGCTCAATATTTTTTACCAGCATCAAGCAAGACATAATATCAACAGAAATGGTAAATCAATTCCAAATCTGAAATAGCAGCCATCAGTTAAAATCCATCATTACTGCAGTGAATGGCTTGATTTGTTGGCACATTAACCTTTTTCTCTTTCTTAAGGTCATTAAATAATCAACTGGTGATTAACTCCTGGTAAGCACTGCTTTTGAGTGGATTATATTCAGCTAAGGTCAACATTTTCCCCTGCCCCCATTACTTTGAACAAGGACATGTTTGAGATACATAAAAACAAAACCTTGAGATTATGCAGCAATTAATTGGATACAGTTCCAGGTAAAATAATATGCAAACATTAAGAAGGAATTTCATCACAAGGCCTATTGTGAATTACCTTTTGCACAATTCCTGCTTCAGTCTTTGCTTTTGGCTCACAGTCCAGTTAGCTTATAGGATACAGGGACATAGACCCATGGCAATATAAACTAGGGGTGGGGAAAATCCTGTGTTGTCCAATATTTTGATGACCAGATCAAATCCTACACTGCACTGTACCATGAGCAGATTTGTGCTGGAACACAGCACACAGGAATGGGGAGGCGGAGAGTCTTGCTTCACCCTGCCCCATCTTCAGCTAGAGGCATGCCTAGGGTCACCTGCACCCTTGGCAAGGGGCTGTCTCAGCAGGAGGACAGAAAAATCCACACACCTTTGTGCCATGGCGTGAGAAGGAAGTAAGTTTTCCCCACATTTGATCTCACTGAAACAGCAGCGTTGCATTACCACACACGTCATACACTCCACAGTCTCCAGCAGTCTACCTTCATACTGCCTTGCCATTTCTCCTACTGCTCAGCTCCCAGCTCTTGTCTAAACTCACAATCTTACACAGCAGAGGCACCTTCTTCTGAAACACATTGAGGGGACCCAACATGATGTTCTGACATCACTCTGCACCCAGCTTCAACAATGGGGGCGTCGGCTGCTTCCAAAAAACTCCACAAAAGTAGAACCATTGAGGGGGCCCACAGTGTCTCAGCCCTCTGGAGCGCGCCTATGTTACGCAGATAACTGGAGACAGATTTATGGGGTGATTTTTGCACTGCCAGTGGGGCCTGCACTGCCAGTGGGGGCTGGTTTCACCAACCCCTAGCCCTTGGGTATGCCTCAGTCTTCAGCCACACAAGTAGGGACGGAAGAGAAATTTGGTTGGTCTACATTTTGAAGCAAACTGACCTGGGCTTACATGTATATTGGAACTCAAGTATCAATCAGATCCTGTTCTGTATTTTGTAGCACAGTTTTAGTTTTCCAAAAGTGTGCTCTCCCTCCCCCCCCACAAAAAATGTATGTTATGTGGAACTGCATCTTTTTATGAGGAATGCATTGCAAAGCTTATTTAAAGAAAAGCATTCTGGGTAAATATTGCATATAATTTACACAATATAATGCATAGAATTTAAATGTGCCTTTTTGTACAACGTCCACTGGTCCATCCAAAACTTCTGCTTGTTTTGCAGAGTCCATGGAACTTATATCAATAGCACTGCAGGTGGACTTTGGGTTTACCTATGTGAGTTCTCAGGATGAAAACTGAGTTGAAAAGCAATATGAATGAACCATGCATCAAGTGTGGGGAACCTTTAACCCTCCAGATGTTGCTGAACTACAACTTCTATCATCTCTAGACATTGGCCACACTTGCTAGGAAGTTGCATCTCAGATTTGGAGTGCCCATCTTGCCCTATATAGTGAATTATTAATTATTAGAACATAATTTTAAAAATTGTGGGGGAGTGGAGTGGGAGTTTGTGGGGGTAAGTGGAAAAAGTAGAAATCCTGCTCTTAAGGCAGCCGGGGAAGTCTTTGATTTCAGGACCATGTAGAAACCAGCAAAAAGGAAAGGAAAGGAAAAGCTTTTGCCTAAGAATGAGCAAGGGCACAATATGACTGATCTCTTGCTACTATTAATTTTGCTGAAAAATAAGGAATAAAAAGCAACTATGGTAAGTAAATTAAAGAGAAGTAAATGAATGCAAGCAGCAAATGAGACAATTTGTCCACAAGCCTTATGAGAAGCATTTATGAAGATATTTTTTTCTTGCAGTGCTAGCTTGTATTGATTTTTTTTTCCAGAGAGGAAATTCAAGCTAAGACTAATGTTAGTAATATTGCACCATCCAGCCCATTCCATTAAATTGCAGGTTGAACTACATTTGCCATTTATCTGTAGCATTATTTGCAACATTTTCCACACACTGATTTCATTCTGAAGTTTAATTCATACTTGCTCTTTCCCAATATAGCATTCAAATTCTATGTGCTTCTCCTAACATCGTTTTTTTGTTAAATAACATAAAAAAGCAGCTTTAGTAAATCTGTTTCTCTGATGGCACCATGTTGTGGTGGATATACTTCCTAGAAGCAGGCATGGCAGAAAGCCACTTAAACATGGAACCATTTCCCTTTCCCCAAACAATTTCCGTTCCCCAAAACAACAACAAAGGGTTTCAGTTTTCAGACTGGATGGATGACAATTGTCACTTAAAATATTTGCAAGAAAGAAAGAGAGAAGTAGCCCAATTGGAGAAGATACTCGGCACACAAAAGGGTTATCAGTCAGGTGGTTCATGGAGAAATCATCCTGATCATGCAGTAAATGGGGCTATCAACAACAATTTTGGAAAGTAAAGGGTTTTTAAATGGAAAAACTAGGGCACAAATATGTGGGGTGCACACACCTATGTGACGTGAAACTCCATAATATAAAAATTGATTTGAAATTATCTGTCCAGTGCCTTGAGCCACAGATTCCAAGTATTGTAAGTGGCATTTAGATCTTTCTTCACAACCAGGCAACCTAGTCTTTACCCATGGAGCTACCTGTTCTATGATCTCCAAGAGGAGGAGAAAGAAGGGTACGGGGTATGTAAAAGGGGGGGGGGGAATAGAGGGGTGTTTCTCAGTATTTCCCCACCCTTCTAATGTCAGGTGAAACATTAAAGATTCTTTTGAGGTTCCACGAGGAGATTATCTCCTGTTGGTTCCTGGTTTCCCAGAAACTGAATTGTCCTGCTTACCCAGATGTCCTTATTTACATTACTGTTACAAGCCACCCCAATCTCTGTCAAGCAGTAGCAAGATTCCATAGGTCTTGGAACTTAAACATGGTTTTTGTTTCCTTGGGGGAAATGAGGCACAATGGAGGCTAGTATGCTTATGAAATAAGATTTATTCACATACATCACAAGTGTTCACAGCATTTACATCTCAGGCCACCCATTGTGCCCCCAGTCAGGGTGATAATGCCAGCTTTCCCAGGACCAAAATCCAGTAAGTATTTCGGGGAGACGGGATCAGACTTTCTTATGTGTCCCATGCAGCCAGCATAGCGGTAAATGGATCCAGAAGAAGTTAATGCCAAACATATAGACATAGTCACAGTTTCCATTGTTAAGGTTGCCTGCTTGCTTGGCTTGTCCTTGGTCCTTCATATCAGTATTCAAATTGACAGCCAGCAGGACCAAAGCATAATAAACTAGACACATTCTTGCCCCCCTTAATGATCATAACCCCTGAGAAAATGCAAATCTAGATTATAAAATTCCCTGACTTTCATTTTAAAGGCAGTAATTTAATGCTGTCCTATCAAGAAACAGGAAAAGAGGGCAAAATGGCCATAGTGTGAGATAATATGCTCTTTGCCCTATCCTAAATGAGAAATATAATGGGATTATGAACCAAACAATTCCTTACTTGGTATCCATTAGGTCATTTTATTGCAAGTCATCTTGATACACAGTAACACTTTGTTTCTCTGCTCCATTTTGCAGCAAAAGCGGTTTTGAAGTAGCAGAGACCTAGTGAAGTTATGCTTTAAAAGGCTTGTGACCAATGAATGTGCAGGCGAGTAAAAGCCTTGATCAGGTCTGCAGCAACATCCCGATTAGGAATAAGAGACAACACTTTTGAGCACAAATGTGAGATACAACGAGCAGCTGAAAAGATCAGCTCTGAGTACTTTCCAAACTATAAAGCAAATAGTAGTGATTCTTCTTACGATCACCAGGCAAATTCCTGGTAGGGGCTTTGGTGATTGTAAAAGTGTTGCACCAAAGAGCCTCCAGGAGGCTGTGCCTGCCACCGCAGGAAACAGCAGCAATGTGAGCAAGCAAATGGTGGTGGGATGGTGTGTATCACAACCGTTTTTCATAGAAATAAAGCACTGGTTTTAGAAGCCTTGTATAGAGACCCAGATTTTTTTCAGCTTCAGTGCAAGGAAGGGCCTTCTTATAATATACTATGTTATGATTATTATTCTCAAACTTTGCCCTAAGCTCCCACCTCTCTCCCCCTTCTCTCCCTAATGTCTCAACAACAACAACCGATTTGTAAAAATGTTATATGGAAAAATAGGAGAGAGACATTGCATTACCTCTGTAAATCAAGAAAATATTTAATAAAAATCTTTAAAAAACAACAACTTACGATCACAGAAATAAGGTGGCTCCAAAAAAATACTAACTTCAGGTATCAAAAGGCAGGGTAAAGAAGTACGACTTCAGAATTCACCAGAAGCTGTATAATGAAAGTGTCTGAATCCCCTCTATGGTGAGGGAGTTCTGCAACATAGCAGCTGCCACAGAGGATGTCCTCTCCCAGCCCACACATAACACCCCTATGCTTCTGAGGGCAGAGGAACTGCTGATATTAGCACCCAGGCAGGTCTGTAGGGAATGAGGCAGTCTTTCAGGTATCTTGTCCTGAGTCAAACAGAGCCTTAATGTGAGCACCTTGAATTGGGCCCAGAAATGGACTGGCAACCAGTGCAGTTGTTTTAAAATGGGGGTTGTATTACATCAAACTGGGATCCCAGCAGGGAATCTGGTCATTGCATTTTGAGCCATCTTCAACAGCAGCCCTTTGCAGAGTGCATCGCAGTCATCCAATCTTGACTCCCAATTTATGAAATTCCTTCCCTCATGAGTGCTCAGTGAGAGCTGAAGAGTTACTTATTTGCACAGGCTTCTATGTGAATTCATCCACTTTGCTGTTTTAGTCTGATGGTTATATGTTAGCTTGCATCATTTGATTTTAATGGAACCCATTCTGAATGCATCAGAAATATTGCTTTAAATAAGTACATTATTTCTTTTAATCAAGGTCTGTGTCTCTTACAGTCTATCATGGTGGATGGTTGGAACAACAATTGGATTTTAATATAGGCCTATACCTGGAACAGTATTTCGGTTTCCAGCGTCTACAAATTGAACAAGAGAGTGACATTGATCAGAGCCAGGATTTGATATTAAAAGGAATTTCTTTCCCTTTGGTACTGCATTAACCATATCAACAATACTGCCAGGGGTGAGGACTTAGTGCCTCAAAAACAAAACGTGAAGATTCACACATTGCCTTCCTATAAATCTTGCTTAGTTACCTGAAATATGCAGCTGCAGCTTCCTTGCTGCTAGGGAGTTACTGATGCTCGATTCCCATTTGGGAAAAATACAGTAAAGGTATCAAAGTACTGCTTTAAGAAGAGCTGAAAGTGCAAGTCTCTACAGAATACATAATGGATAGGCCTTTCTCCTAAGAACTCCCAGCACTTTTGTCATAATAAAATTAATTCCCCAGAACACTAAAGGGTTTAGATTCTGGAAACATATTTTCCGCTTCCACATTGAAATATTAAGGTGTGAGTTGCAGGAACATGTCCTACTTTGAGTTATTAAATCTATTGACCTCAGTCACCTCTTCTGGGAATTGCGGCATCTGTTGGTTTTGTTGTTTTTTTTGGTCAAGAAGAAAAGACATATTATATATGCCACTGCATGTCCTGAGTGTTTCTTTGGTGCCATTTTGTGGTATTTGCTGCCTTCCCTGACATTATCAAATGGATTGACATTTCAAATATTTGCGGTGCTCAGCGGGCACTAATTCAATGAAGGTGAACCCTGGGCTCCTCACATTGTGGCACAGCAAGTGGTGTGTGTCTTTTTAATCACAGCTGCTGAAATAAGATCAAAAGGCAATGTGTTGTGAAACCCTTAAAGCTGCTGTCACAGCAGAGAAGCCAAATGGGAGGGGCCCACACAGGAGGCAGAGTGATGGAGAGCACAAGTGAGCCACGAGGCTATTTTACACTTCTATTACCATAGCCAGTGCCCAAATGTACATAAGTTATTGTATGTAGATGTTCAGAGGAAAGGCTGCTCATATTGCTTCTAGATAATGAGTATGTATCACCTAGCCAGCACTGCTGCTGCATTTGTGTCAATAAATTGAATGAATTCCTATGAACTGAAACAAGCCGAGGTCATGCATTCATGGATTGCACGCAATATAAATTAAAACACAGAAATGGAGATATTTTTTTCAAACCAACCTCCATTGGTTTAGGAGTTGGGATAGGGAGAAATTTGATTCAGTCTGTGTTTAAAGGAAAAACAGCCTAATTCACAGTTCATGAAACAATATATGAACCAGGATGCAGCCATCCTTTGAGCTTCTCACTTCTCCAGATTTTGCGATGCAATTCTCCAGCCAAGGAACATGTGCAAAAATGCATGTCTATGTATAAATGCACATATTACTAAAAATAACACAGAGTGGATGCCCTGTGCAAGGACCTCTGTTTCTGCAATGGGACATTCCTCCCCCTCACGTTTGCCCCCCACAGCCCTAAATTGGAACCACTGAGAACTGACTGTATATGCCTTGGTGGAAACCTAAGATTTATAGGAATCTCTTGTCTCCAAAGCTTTTTATGAGGGGACTTCACCTTTTAAGCAACAGCTAACATATTCTATAACATATAACCCAAAAAGGCAAGGTTTGCTTTTGAGGGAAATACAGATATGTCAACATAAACCAGAACTACCTCACTTCATTTCATTGGAAGGGTTTCCTGATATATTCTGGTATGTCTGAAGGCAAAACTTTGCTCTTAAATTACATTGCCATATCTCCAAGAGCAGACATTGATTATAATAAGAATGGGGAGTAGAGGACGCTCTAATGGAAAAAAAAACATTTTGTTTCCCTCCACCCTTGTCTGTATTTCCTGATTGTCTACTTTTGTTCCTAACAATCTAAGAGTCAATTATTGTTCTAGCAAGATGTTCAGCCTTCCTCCCTTATTATCTGCCAACCAAGAGCCTCGTGGTGCCTTGAGGACTAACAGATCTGTTATCTTTAAGATGCCACAGGGCTTGTTCTTGTTGTTTTTGCTACAAATGACTAGCCTTTTGGTATCTGCCAGCAGTATCTTTCATACCCATCCAGCACTTAAAACACCAGAGAGGATTACATAAGCAGCTTCATTTGGAAATTGCACCCGCCATGTGCATAAGCACTGAAAAAGGAGAACAAGCAAGCAGAAGAGCACCAAGCTCTCAGGAGTTATGTGTATTGCTGGATGAGTGGCTTGGCACCTGCAAGGAAGCCTATCAGCTAGAAAACAGGTGTTGCAGCCCTGCTGCTAGAGTACCAGAGGACATCCTTATTAAAACTAGAGGCAACAAAAGGCCTGTTGTAAGGCAAGCAAAACAAAAGACATGTGCACTGGGGCTAACATATGATGTGATGGAAGATCAGCCAAATCCTACCGATTTCCTCCAAAGAAAGAAAGATGTTACTGTGGAGGGGGGGTGAATAACTGCATCCATTATGCACTACTTAGATTGGAATTTTGCTCTGTCTCTTGTGGGGCTCTGCACAACATGGGCTGCTTAAAATCAACTTGTTCAATCTCTGAAGATCAATATATAAGGAACAAATTTGCATGTCAGCTTCACTTGCACATTATTTTCATGATCTGGGTTGGATATTAGGGATATCTACATCTCGTAAATTTGGAGCATCTCATAACTTTGGAGCTTTGCAATTGAAACCCTCAAATATGAAAAGCTTTAGATTAACCTTAAAAAAACCCAACGTTATATGTTGTTGTCTTAAAAGAAAGGGGGGAGTGCATTCCTTTTGTACTCAATTCATTATTACTTATTCTCTTTCAGTAACATCTTTACTCTTCTCTCCTAAAAATTTATTGACAATTTCTACCCTGTATGCACTTTCAAAACTTGAAGTATTTTTGCCACATCCCAGATGAAATTCTCCCCAGTGCCTGCTGGTTTTGTCCCATAAAAGCTAATTTTACTCTTAGCAAACTGGTTCCATTGCAACTTAAGGGGAGCCTACCTTAAAGGTAAAGGTAAAGGGACCCCTGACCATTAGGTCCAGTTGTGGACGACTCTGGGGTTGCGGCTTTCATCTTGCTTTACTGGCCGAGGGAGCTGGTGTACAGCTTCCGGGTCATGTGGCCAGCATGACTAAGCCACTTCTGGCAAACCAGAGCTGCGCACGGAAATGCCGTTTACTTTCCCACTGGAGCGGTACCTATTTTTCTACTTGCACTGCGTGCTTTTGAACTGTTAGGTTGGCAGGAACTGGGACCGAACAACGGGAGCTCACCCCGTTGCAGGGATTCGAACCGCCAACCTTTCGATCAGCAAGCCCTAGGTTCTGTGGTTTAACCCACAGCGCCACCTGCGTCCCGAGAGCCTATCTTAGCTTATCCCAAATGTTCCCCAGTGCCTCACAAATCTAAATACTCCTCCTCAAACCACATTCTCTGCTTGTTTTACTGACCCTGCACATAGCAATTCTGAAAACTAGACTTCAACATTCTTCAGTCACGAAAGTTTAGTGGGCCCTCGGCATAGTTCTGTCAATGCCAACTTTTGGCATCCTGGATTCTTGCCCATCAACCAGTCACTCTCGCCCTCCTCCCAGGCTTGTTCACTCAGTGGGCACTGGCATTTTTCAGTGGACATTGCATCTTGGTCAATCTAATCCACAAGTGCCACTTCCACTCACACCAAACACACAATTCCAGGGGAGGAGGTGAGTGACTCCCATCCACTGCTCCTGCTTGCTGCTACTGCCACTAGTCACTCACCCATCACATCAAGATTTGTTTATCCTGTAAGTGGCAGTGCTTGGGGTGGGCGGCGGCGGCGGATGATATTCAGGACCACCAATCTGTGGTGGGTTGCAACTATGTAAATGTGACCACGAGGAGGGGTTGAGTAACTGACTGTGGCAGCTGGAAGGAGCAGTGCCAGGTGGGACACCGACAGCATTGCCAATGCCAGGCAGAGGCCCTGATAGAGGAAGAGGGGCTTGTGATGAGACCTTCCAAGCCCCAAGGTTGTCAGCAGGTGCCTGTATCAGCTTCTGATGCCAGGCTTCAGGGCGTGGTGCAGAGTTAAATCCTTTCCTTCTGCCTTGATCCCAATGAAAATACACATGCACTGCTATTTTGGCATTATTAAAAACAAATAAAGCAGTTAAAATGTTTTAAAGTGCTTCTCTAATGTAATGTTCTGGGGGGGGGTATTCATTACGCAGCTGCTGTTCGGATGATTAAGTATATTTTCATCTACAGCCTTGATAAAAATTAAAATGCATTTTGCTTTTCTTTAGCTACCCTGCTGCAAAATTCCATTTCTTTACTTCGTGGAATGAATTGCCATTGACCTATTTTTATCCCTCCCTTATCACGCACAGGAAGAAGCTGCATTACTTGAGAAGGCATTGTTATGTTCAGCTTGGTGGCTCTCAGCCATCTGACTATGCTGTCTGTGTCTTAATAATGAGCATTGAGGTCACACACTGAGGATAGATTAACTCTGGGAGGAAGTGACAGAAAAAAAGTAAAGTGATATAGTGGCGAATGTGCTAGAACGCTAGAGGCAGAGCAGGGTGCCTTCCAGCACAAGCACTCAGATGTCATGGTGATGAGAATGATATAAACAGATAGATGGAGTCAAGGCAGAGGCACATTGCTGGGCAAGCAGAGAAACACCTGTGGCAACCAAACTTTTCCAGGGTTATCGGCTGCTATTTATTTTTGTTCTGCAGTCTGTTGCTTAAGGGGAAATGTATCGCCACTACCTAAGTTGCATAGCAGCTGCTGGCTGCCTAGTTACTGCATTTCTTTTCATATTGCTTTTTAGATGGTTATAGGTGGTAAACAAGGGATCTCTCTCTCTCTCTCTCTCTCTCTCTCTCTCTCTCTCTCTCTCTCTCTCTCTCTCTCGTGTGTGTCTGTCTGTTTCCCTAGGCAGAGATGATATGCATGTAATATATATATGGAAAAAAACCAATATTTCATCCATTGTAGTGACAGCTGGTGCCCATTGGGATTGGTGGGGCAGAAGTCAGGGAGACCAACGGAATGTGGAGCCAGAGCCAATGACAGGCAGAGCCAACTGATTCCTATTTTGCTCCCATAATCCTTCATGCTGAGTTACACAATGGCAACACTCCACACTTCTGCTTGTCTCACACCCAGTAAGCATGAGTCTGAGTGGTTTCCTGCTTGTCCTGTGCCTTCTAGGCATGGGTCTAAGAGGTTTTGCCTTTGCCCCACTGCTTTCCCCCAGGAAAATTCGCCCTTTGGTGTGAGTAAATGGGAATTCATGGAAAAACCAACTGCTGTTTGTTCCATGTCAGGGCTAAACTGCAGGTTTCCCTGGGGGAAAGTGGTGGGGCAAACGAAAGTAACGATGAGCCCTGTGACATACCCTCGAACATTTCTCCGATGAAAATAGGGACGTCCCATTCCGTAATGATGATTTTACTATCTATACACCACACATCTTATTGGGTTGCCCCAGCACTCTGGGCAGCTACCAACATATAGAAAAATATAAAATTTTTTTTTTTAAACTTCCCTATACAGGGTTGCCTTCAGATGGCTTGGGGGTTGGGTAACTCCATACCCTCTGACATTTTCCCAATGAAAATCAGAACATTCTAAGAAAAATTGGGACATTCCGGGTTCAAATCAGAAACTGGGATGGCTTCACTAAATCAGGGATATCCCTGGAAAATACGGACACTTGGAGGGTCTGCTGTGACTAAGGAGGAGCAAGCTGACAGGCAGATGTGGAAATGGGGTTTGGTTGTTGTCAAGATGAGGTTGATGGGGCAGTGCCTCCTTTGCCCTAATGCATCAGCCTCCACTGAGCAAGACTTTGTGTACAAATTGACAATGTGTGGGGGCGGAGATGGAAGTTAATAAGTCCCTCATGAATTTATTCTGATCTGCAATGAATGTATGAACTTGGATACTGCCCTGCAGTTGCTCAGTCTGTGTATTTGCCTCCAATAAAATTCACCAATAAAATTGTGTCCTTCTATGCTTGCAACATCCAGTTGTGGCTTGCATTTGAGGAGCAACCGTCACCATCAAACTCTGCAGACAGATGGTGAGCGCATCCCTTACATTTTAAGTGTAGTGGAAGTGAATTGAACACATATTCACTGCATTCCAAGGCATTTATTTTCAAGGCAACAAATGTGCATTCAATTCACCTCCACCATACTTAAAGAATCTTATGCCCGCCTCTACCCAGAGATTCATATTATTATATTGTTATTGTTATATATATTGCTTTATTTTATGCCCCATCAATGTACAAGACACTTTACAAAATAGCACAAGGAATAGTCTATGCTAATAATTTGAATCTGCAAAGAGAAAGGGAAAGAAAGGGAGAGAGAAGCACACCCAGAGATGAATGCAATAAAAAAAAACCAGAAACACAGTTGCTTACAATTGAGCTTTGCTTCAGCTGAGTATACGTATAAGGGAATTAATCCAAATGTTAATTGTTTTTCATTTTTATCCCTGTCTTCTTCCTAAAAGGAGAACATATGGCTCTCCTTTTTATTTCTGCCTACTTTACAAAGTCAGAATATAAGAAGATCCCTGCTGGATCAGAACAAGGGCCTAGCCAGGGGGGGTGACTTTTTTTTTTTTTGCCCCCAGGTACCAATTTACCTTGCTACGCCCCTGATGATGGCTATGTTCTTCCTTCACTGTCAAAGGTGGGATGCCTCTGAATACCAGTTGCTGGGAACCACAAGTTAGTAAAACACTGTTTCACTCAGGTCTGGCTTGCAGGCATCCAATGGTTGTCCACTGTGAGAACATGGCATTTGACTAGATGGGTCTTTGACTTGATCCACCTATCCCTATCTAGTTCAAAACAAAATAAAAAAAATCCTTCCAGTAGCACCTTAGAGGCCAACTAAGTTTGTTTTTGGTATGAGCTTTCGTGTGCATGCACACTTCTTCAGATACACTGAAACAGAAGTCACCAGACCCTTATATATAGTGAGAGAGTGGGGAGGGGTATTACTCAGAAGGGTGGTGGGAATGGGTGATTGGCTGATGGGTGTGGAAAACCTGTTGATGACTGTTAACGACTGCAATTAGTCCTAAAGGAAAAAGCAAGGGGTGAGATGGCTAAAGATAGCTTTGTCATGTATAATGAGATAAGAATCCAATGTCTTTGTTCAGACCAGGTCTCTCCATGGTTTTGAGTTTGGTAATGAGTTGCAATTCAGCAACTTCTCTTTCCAGTCTATTTCTGAAATTCCTTTGTATTAAGAATGTCCTGGGAGATTGAAGTGTTCTCCTACTGGTTTCTCTGTCTTGTGATTCCTGATATCAGATTTATGTCCATTTATCCTTTGGCGTAGGGTTTGGCCTGTTTGTCCAATATAGAGAGCTGAAGGGCACTGTTGGCATTTGATTGCATACACTATCTAGTTCAGAATCCCAGTCCACACACACTGACCGGCCAATAAGTTGGAGACAGCAACCAGCTCACAGTCACACATTGGACTTCAGGGCTGATTAGTAAATTGGGCCCAGGTCTTTTGGCAGTGATCATCCTGCAGTCTCACCACCACATTGGACTAGCTGTCAATGAATCACCATCTCAAGCAATACTTTTCAACTGTGACATCCCACAAATGCAACTGCAAGGTGCTAAGTGAAAGATTACTGAGTGATGAGACATACATGCACCCCTGAATGCTTTGTGTCAGTAAATGATATGTGAAGGAATTTCAAGTTTCCAAATAAAGATACTTCTTCTTGATGAATTAACATCAGGACTGTTACCAGGGTGAGCCATAATGTGAAGCTACATTTACTGAACATACAAGTTCAACACTGAGCCGCCTTCATTTATTTCCCTAGGAAAAACACAGCTATGTGGTGATGCCACTGAGGGCAAGCTAAGCTTAGGTGATACTGTCACACAGACAATTGAATACAGCTGCATGGTGGCAAACTAAGCTAACCCACCATGAAAGCAGTAAATAGACTCACATCATCTGAGTGTACCTACCAGCCTCTTGAATGTGTGTTGTGGCAGAACAACTGTGGAGCTGCATGATAGGTTTTCAGGCAGGGGTTGATCATGGTGAGAGTTTCCCAAGCATGCCTTTTTTGGAAACAATGTTGATGGAATCTTTTGAGGAGTTGGAGATAGCGTTTATACCGTAAGTGGTCCATGTTTCACAAGCATACAGTAAGGTTGGTAGTACAATAGCTTTGTAAACAAGCATTTTGGTTTCCCTGCGAATGTCCCAGTCCTCAAACACTCTGCACTTCAATTGGGAGAAAGCTGCACTCACAGAGCTCAGGCAATGCTGGATTTCAGCATCAATGTTGGCCCTTGTGGAAAGATGCCCAGGTAGGAGAAGTAATCAACACGTTACACCATTGAGTTGGATTTGTGGCACTGCAGAGGGCTTGTTTTGTGCTTGTTGTTGCAGCACTTTTGGTTTTTTTGGATGTTGATCAATAGGCCATGCTTTTAAAAGCTTCTGCGAATATATTTAGGATGGTTTGGAGGTTATCCTCTGAGTGTGCACACACTACGTTGTCATCAGCATACTGAAGCTCTAAGACAGAAGTTACGGCAACCTTACTCTTTGCTTTCAGCCTACTCAGATTAAAGAGCTTTCCATCTGTTTGATATATGATATCTACTCTGGAGGGGAGTTTCCCTTCGACAAAGTGTAGGATCAAGGCAATGAAAATCATAAATAGAGTTGGGGCGATAACACAACCCCACTGTGAATGGTTGACTTTGAGAGCCATTGTTATCTGTGTTTGTTGCTGTCATATTATCATGGAGGAGCCAAAGGATGTTCACAAAATTATCTGGGCAGCCAATTTTCAGAAGGGCATTACGATTTACAGTGTGATAGGCCTTAGGTCAATAAATGCCATATACAGGGGTTGGGTTTGCTCTTTGCATATTTCTTGAAGCTGCCAAGTGGTGAAAATCATGTCCACTGTCCCCCTAGAAGGTTGAAAACCATTTTGGGATTGAGGAAGGATAGCCTTGGATATTGTTAGGAGACGGTTTGCTAAGATCCTTGCAATAATTTTGCTGACCACAGCTAAGAAAGAGATGCCTCAATAGTTCCCACAATCTAATGATCTATTGGACCCATGATAAATATATTTTAGTGTTGTGCATGGGTCTCTGCACAGTTGCATTGAGAGGAGCACCACCAGTTGGTGCAGCCATGAGGCCCCAACACCACTGCCCTGACTCATAGCAGCCCCATCAGGTATACACCTGCAACACCAGTGTCTAGTGGACAGTTCTGCAGCTCCATCTCAACACAAGATTACTGTTGGTTGGAGCCCAAAAACATCTGGAGGTCCCCAAAGTTTCTTACTCCTATGTTCAGATACATAGGAGCTTGTGAGCATATGCTTTTATTTCTACCAAACTATCATGTATTTTCTGGTACTTTTCCAGATGAAAGTGAGAACTGCAGCCACAAAGAATTGTACAGAGGCACAGCAATATGCTTGCCTGACTTTACACATTCTTAAATAAGCTTCATCAATAAAGTGAAACAGTTTATGAGCAGATATTTTCTTCCCCATCTCTCGGGTTTTCAATTTCATTTCACTGGAAACTGTATCCACATATGTAACAACCTTATTATTTTTCATCATTTTTGATGGGAGATATATATATATATATATATATATATATATATATATATATATATATATATATATATACACACACTCCTCTCTCCAGTGGCAAACCTCACCACCATGCGGCATGTTGTGTTTATTGTAGTGGTAAATGAAGCATGCAGAGCAGCATCTGAAAACAATTAAAACTAATTGAAATGAGCCATGGCCTCTAGTACTCCCATTAAGTTCCCCCCTCCCCACTTTGAAACACAACCTTAGCTGGGAATTAAAGAGAAACCGCCCCACTTCCCTCTTTGTTGAGGACTGGCTGATGAGCTCAGCCCCTTTCCTGGGCATCAGATGAACAGATTGGTTTTTCTGCCTTTCTTTCTTTCTTGAAGGGACAAAGATGATGCCGTTGACTGAAACATGCCATGCTGGAGCAGAGGCAGGGAACTGAGCAAGACACACACACACACACACACACACACACGCATCTAGTGTGGGGCGGAGAGGAAGCCTCCTCTCTGCAGCAGCAGCTGCTTTATGAATTAATAAAGAGACATCAGCATGATTATGCACACAAGGTCCTTTCATTCATAATTCATAGGACCATCCATCAGGCAGCTGCACGTTCAATGCAGGAAATCAAGGTTAGGCCTATTTTGCTCAGCTCTTTGAATCACAACTGAACAGCGATGCTGGGGGTGGAATTGGGAGATAGGATGTTTATCAAATAGGGGAGAGTAAGGGGTGAACATCTGATGACCAGGTGGAAAGGAGTATGATAGGGCGCTTTTTAAATATATTGTTGTACACCACCCCAACCTCTGAGTGGTGCGAGATTCCAGAGGTTCCAAATGCTCACTCAGGGTTCGTGTTTCCTTCAGAAATGAGGTGCCGTGGAGACCATGATGTCTTCATGATAAATGGTTGATTTACACAGAAATACTACCTGAGCCTACAGTGAAGAGGTTTGTAGCATTAACACTCCAAAAGGGTCTTGTTTCTCCCATAACCACAGCCTTGGATTCAAACAGAAATCAAAGATTGCTCTCAGATGTTGCTCTGACTCTCTCTTGCTGCTTTGCTTCTCGGTCACTGCAAAACTTTACTCCAAACTTTTGGCTTTGTCTGTTGAGGGCGTTCCACACACTTGCCATCTAACACCTAGCCCTTTAACCCCACCATCAACTCACCAGGAAACTAGCTTGGCTATTTTTGGAATTAGAAGGTTTGATTGACTTTTAACACATGCTAGATCCAAGGATTAGAGATACAGCTTAACCCCTCAAATTCATAACAATCTATAACCTGGATGGTAATTGGGTTGGCAGCAGTGGCGTAGCGTGAGGGGTGCTGGGGGGGCCAGTTGCACCGGGCGCAACATCTGGGGGGGCGCACTCGCACCGACGACGACGACCCCCTCGGCACCCGCCTCCCATGACAGAGGCGTCCTTCTCTTCCCCTCCCGCACCTGACGCCGCTGCTGCTGAGGGAGCTGCTGCTGCTGAGGCGTTTGCCGGCCGACGGCAGCCGCGGGGAGTCTCCGCGGTGCCTTCTCCGCAGCAGCAGCAGGAGGCGGCGGCAAACGGGGGCGCAGGTCGCCGCCGTCGCTGCCGCCATATCCAAAGGCCGAAGACGTCGCTGGCCTCTCGCGCTGGTCCGGGTCGCCGGCCGGCTTTGGGGAGGCTCCGCCTCCGGCTCCTCCCCGCGCCCGCCCAAAGGCAGGCCTCGCCGCTGCCGAGAGAGGCACAGGGGCCCTGGGGGGCAGGCCGAGTGGGGTGGCTCAGAGGGGGGAAGGAAAGAGGGACTGGCTTCCTCCGTATCAGGGAGGGCAGCTGATCTGTCTCTCTCTCTCTCTTTCTTTCTTTCTCTCTCTCTCTCTCTCTCTCTCCACCAGCCCCCTCTCCCTTTTCTCCCTCCCTCCATCTCTGCCTCTCTTTCTTTCTTTCTTTCTTTCTTTCTTCTTTCTTTCTTTCTTTCCATCTCTGCCTATCTTGCTCTCGCTCTCTTTCTGTCTCTACCGCTTTCTCTCTCTCTCTCTCTCTCTTTCTATCTGTACCTCTCTTTCTTTCTTTCATCTCCACCTCTACCTTTCTTTCTTTCTTTCTGTCTTTTTTCTGTCTTTCTTTCTGTCTTTCTCTCCCTTTCTTTCTTTCTTTCTTTCTTTCTTTCTTTCTTTCTTTCTTTCTTTCTTTCTTTCTATCTCCACCTCTACCTTTCTTTCTTTCTGTCTTTCTGTCTTTCTGTCTTTCTCTTTCTTTCTGCCTTTCTCTCCCTCTCCCTCTTTATTTCTATCTATATCTACCTCTATCTCTGTGTATCTATCGTTTAGCTATATTTCCCTACAGTATCTCTGTCTCCTCCCTCTCTGTTTCTCTCTCTCTCTTTCTTGACTTACTGTAGTTTATTAAATTGTCACATAGCTCCATCCAGATCACATAACATTTCTCTTGTTTTTTCCTTTGACTTCCCATATCGCTTCCCAAAATCTCTTTACTGCTTTATTGTTTATAACAATACACCCGATATTAACCTAACAATAGGAAAAAATATTGGGGTTTCACCCCCCCCGTTGCTTATTATGCTAATCCATCTTGTATTGCCAAAAAATCAAAATATTTACTTCGGTAATCCAAAAAGGGTTCTTCTACAAATGCCTCATTCTAGGGGTCTGGAGGTTCATTCTCTCTCTCTCTCTCTCTCTCTCTCTCTCTCTCTCTCTCTTTCTACCCTTCTCTATCTATCTTCTATCAATCTATATTTTTATCTCATTCATTCTCTCTCCCCCACTCTTTCTATTGTGATCTACCTCCCTTTCTCTCTCTATCATCCCTTTCTCTCTCGTTTTTTTCTCCACCTCTACTGTCCATTTATCTAATTATCTATCTTAGATAGCTCAGCCAGTAGAACATGGGACTCTTAATCTCAAGGGTTGTGGCTTGGATCACCACATTGAGCAAAACGATTCCAGCATTGCTGGGGGTGGACTAGATGACCATTGTCCCTTCCAACTCTACAATTCTGACTCGAGTGCTAAAATCCACGGGTTAGGGGGCGCAAATTACTTGCCTTGCCCCGGGTGCTGACAACCCACGCTACGCCACTGGTTGGCAGGACAGTTAAATACCGAGTGCCATCTCTTCAAGGTGTTTGGTGCATACAGGTTATTGTTTAACAATGCAAGTTCTAATCTGATGTTTTGGAAAGACCAGTGAGGCCACAGAACAATGATTAATGCTCTTGCTAATTCTCCACCCCCTGCCACGGACATAACAGGTGTGTTGACAAATTCTTGTTCCCATTAACTACTCTAGATAAATAATTACTGACCAGGAATAATTATGTAACTGGATTAGTTGTTGTTTGCTACATGAAGGAAAACTTTGTTTCTGAGGAGTCAATGTAAGCTACTGAAGTCAGCGTAGCAGCACGCCTGCCATAAGAGGTGGTGCAGGAAGCCTAGGTCCAGCCACAGACTCCATAATGAATTACAGTAGTAGAGGCCTTTTACTCACGCTACTAGCTGATTTGTTTTCCCAAAGCACTCAATAGTGGGATTTGCATCACCCAGCTGAACCGATAATAGGTGCCAAAACACTTCCAGATTGGCCCCATGCTGGGGTGGCCCAGGGCTGATTTCAGTTGTGTGCCTATGCCCTTTGACCCTATTAATCTTGCTTACGCACATACACAATATGTAAACTTTCAAATTTAATAAATAAATAAAAAGAAAAGCTAGCCAAATGCACCAGCCATTGTGCTATAGCAATCATTAGTTATAACCGCAACCTACCTCATACCTGAAATATGACTTCCTTTTCATTCTGCCTGGTTCACAGTCTTGCACGCATCTCCAAAAGCTTCCATAGCACGAAACAAAATCCAAAATAAATAAATAAATGGTAGCACCGAATCTATATTTTTGTAGAATTGATTCTAATAGTTCCAGATTGCACCCATTGTCCTCTGCTCGCCAGTCAATTGACGTCTTGCTGTGCTTCCACAGACTATAAATAGCACCAAATCACTTCTAGACTGGCCCCATGCTGGGGTGGCCCCGGGCTGATTTCAGCTGTGTGGCTGTGCCCTTTGACTCTATTAATCTTGCTTATACACATACGCAAACAAACAGCTGGAGTTTTCACTTGTCCATTTAAGCAGCTTGCTGCCTGCTGAGTGTTGACATCTGGAGCTGATCATTACAATGCTTCCCTACCCCCTGCTCTCTTTCCACCATCATATCTTCACTTTGCATAGGTGTATCATTTTTAGAGGTTTGGATCACTTAAAAAAAGAAAGTACAAGTTACCAGTTTTCCAAAACTAATATGTACCGGTATTTGTAATGATATACAAAGACAAAGCTGTGCCTTTGAGCCAAATTAGATACTTCACCAAGTATGCATTTGCTGAGCCAAACTGAAACCCTACATTGAGGTCCCTTTCAGTAACATCTAGTATAATTTACCCATATAATGGCATGACATGCTACATTTCCTCCTCCTAGTCCACATCATTCATTTCCACTTATGCTGGTGGGACTGGAACATGGAAATGTGGTAAGTGATGATGCTGGGTCATGGTGCATTGGACTAACATGATGGAGGGGAAACGAAATGTATGGCTATAATGTATTAGCAACAGCCATAGCTCTTCAGCTTAAGTGATTTGAGGGGATAGCTTGAAGGTAAAAGGTAAAGGACCCCTGGACGGTTAAGTCCAGTCGAATTCAACTATGGGGTGCAGCACTCATCTCTGCTTTCAGCCCAAGGGAGCCGGCGTGTGTCAGCTTTCCAGGTCATGTGGCCATCATGACTAAACCGCTTCTAACACAGAGAATACTGTGACAAGTGCCAGAGCGTATGGAAACGCCATTTACCTTCCCGCCACAGAGATACCTATTTATCTACTTGCACTGGTGTGCCTTTGAACTGCTAGGTTGGCAGGAGCTGGGAGAAAACTACGGGAGCTCACCCCATCATGCAGATTAGAACTGCCGACTTTAAGATCGGCAAGCCCAAGATAGCATGAATGGTCATACGGCTGCACCTCTGCAAGATTGCTATGTATGTAGCACTTTTCTGCATGATGGGATCTCTACAAAAGCAGGGTTCCAGATTACATGGAAACCCACCTAACTGTATCCAAGGGTAGGTGTGCTGTAGATGTGCAGCAGAATATGCATATGATGAAAGCATAGTCTGCAGTGCCCTACTATATTAAAGATCATTCCATGTGCCCAAACAAGCACCTGCATAGGACGTGTGAATTTAAGCTACCTTGTGGGTTCATCAGTTTATGGAATAAGTCACACCAGCTGGAGTCAACAGTGTGTGGTCCTTGAGAACATGTAAATCTTCAGGCAGACTGATGCAGTTTGTGAGTTGACACCTCCTCACAGAACATAGAATTGTAGAGCTTGAAGGGACTCCAACGGTCATCTGGTCCAAACCTCTGCAATGCATGAAGATGTATCCTGTGGCTATCACAATTTCTAGTCACGGATCCAATGTTCTGAACGGCAAAAATCATATGCCTCTCAGAAGCCATGCATGCAACACCATAGGAAGGTATAGGCCATTAACACAAAGAGAATCTCTAAGGGACTGAAGCCCAGCTACAAGCGGAGGGACTAAATTAAGGGCCACAAGTGAACATGCACCATTCCTATGATCATTTAGCACTTTCTCATTCTTATAGCATTTTCTTTAACTGACTACTTCCTACTAGTCATGATGACTGTGTACTTCCTCCAGTATCAAGGCTGTAGGCCTCTGATTATGAGGTGCTGGGAATCATGAGCAGGAGAGTCCTACCGCACTCCTGTGGGCTGCCCATAGGCATCTGGTTGGCCACTGTGAGAACAGAGTGCTGGACTAGATTTGGTCTAATCTGACAGGGTCCTTCTTAATATTTCCTATCCAAATTATTTTATTGGTCCCTTGAGATGACACTGGAAACATCTTCTTTTTGTTTGATGTGCATGGACACTCACATTTATCAGATGTATTAGCTATGAGAACAATCCACAGGACCTGCCAGAATCCTAATTGAACAAGTCCTGGCTGTGTTTAGAACAAGTCCAGGCCGCTTCTAATTGCCTACTGTGATTGCTCAATTCTGCTTCAGAGGCTTCAAAGTTCTATACTTATCAAGCCTGGTCTCACCTGTAATTTTTACAGTATTTCATTTCCCCACAGCAGAGAAAGTAGCAAGGGTAAAAGTATTTCCTTTTGATTTGGTAAGAGACCCTTGCTGAGAAGCCTGAAAGAACCAGTTATTGCTTTTGACAGAGGAGAGGGAGTCAGACAAGATTCTCTGGTGTAAGAAGCTGCTGAGAACCAATTCCCCCCATTTAAATGACCTTACATGGTTCAGTAACAATCTGCTGCAGGAATCACTGACATGCATGATCATCCTGTGACTTTTAACCCCAAGGTAATAGAGATTAAGTGCTAGTCGGATGAAGACAATGTTGTCTGCTATTGCCACTTTAATAACTACACTATATTATATAGTGAGGGATGATGGGGCTTACAGTGCTAAGCTGCCTTTCTGTTGTACAGCTACGATGCCTTCATAGAAAGTTGATCTTATAATGACGATGAACTACCACCACACATTGCTGTTATCCCCCCCCTTTAGTGCATCTCAGTGATAATAAATAGTATCATAGATGAGTAACACAATAATATTTCACCAGTAATTTTTCTAGTGCCACAACAGAATTCTACAATGGTATATTAGTATGATTTTATAAACAGGAATTAGTCAGCAATAACAATGGTATATAAGACAATGGAAGCATTGATGATTAATCGGGTCCTCCATTAAAGAGGGCACGTGTTGCGGTGTGACCTGGCCACCTGACCAGGTGTTGTGGGTGGGTAATCCTGGAACAGCCACAACCCCTGATAGGTGGGTCCCACATTGTCTGGGCACAATCTGACCAACTGGGTGCATCAAAAAAGGAGCAATGCGGGACCTATATAACCCATGCGAGCCTTACAAGCTTCCTCTTTGGGGCTAGCGCATCGGAACATGGAACATTGGATCGTGGACCACTGTTGCTCAGAGACACTTCGATTGACCTTTGGTGATCACTTCCCCCCTTTTACCCTTAATCGTCCCTTTAGTTTCCCTTGTTAATTATCCTGTTTCCCTTATCCCTTACCCCGTTTTTGAAGAATTTGACTTGGGGGCTTAGCCCCCCCTCTGGGCCTGGGGGCCTTCGCGAATACCTCCTCCCACCCCCCTTCTTCCTCCCGGGTTGCGGAGAGTCTGTTGGAGGGGTAGCTTTAGTCCCTTTGGGAACCGTTTTCTAGCAGTCGTTGTGTTCCCACCTTCGCCTCGGTTCACCGGGCATTTGCACCTTCAGCCTTGCTGGTCTTGGCTTCGCTTGAGGCTGGTGGAGCGGGTTCGGTGCCGGTGCTCTGTTGGAATCGGGGGGGAGGTGGGGAGAGCCTTTGTCAGCGAGCCCAGGTTTTTTCTTGTCCTTGCGCGCATAGGCTCTGAACGGCCTGGGCTGCGTGCTTGGACGGGAACTGCCATTTTGGGTTTGTAGATGCCTTCTTTGGCCGCCATTTTGAGCACAATTTTATTTTGGCACAAACACCAATTTCCGTTGGGCGCTATTTTGTTTTAGTCCGAGCGCCATTTTCATTGCGTGTGTCAGGGTTGAGCCAGATGAGGAGGAGTGGTGACAAGCCCCCCCTGGCGAGGCTGCACCCACGGAAGAACCTGGGGAAATGGAGGAGTTCGTACCTGGAGAAGACTGGTGGCGGCACTCCTCGGAAGAGGAAGAGTCAGATGGAGAGGGGGAAAGACCAGAACAGGAGGAGGAGGAAGTCGAGCCAGAATCAGGCCCTTGTGAGGAGAGAAACAGGCAGGGCCCTTCCCCTCCTCCCTTCTCAGCTGTAGAGCGTAGAGCTGAGAGACGCAGGGAACAATTAGAGGCAGCTGCAACTCGTAAGAGACGTGGTTACAGGCCAGCTACTTAAGAAAGGCTGGCTGCTCCCTTCGCTAGCACCTGCAACTGCTATGCTGAGTGCGTGGTTGCTCTTGCTCGTTCTGTTCCTGACTCCTGGCTTGTTCCTGACTCCTGGCTTGTTCCTGACCCTTGGCTTGTTCCTGGCTCCTGGCTTTTCCTGACTGACTTGGCTGGTTCCTGACTTGGACTGTTTCCGACTTCGGCTTCTCCTGACCCCGTACTGATACCTGACTTCAGCTGGCTTCTGACCTGGACTGTTCAACCTTGGCTTATCTGACTGACTGCTGCACTTCAGCACGCCAACTTGTTGGCGCCCTAACAGCGTGGTAATTTAAGCCTAGCTAAACTTTAAGGCCTTTTACCATACCAGTTAAGTGCATTCCAAACTTGGACCTGCAGGGGTGGAGGGTTACTAGGGGCGCTTCTCAGGCCTCGCGCTCCCCGTCGCAGCCAGTTATTCCTCAAAATACTCTGGATCATATGTGCGTGTTAATGTCCAGAGTAGGCACAGATCCAGCAGCTGTGAGCAGAATCAACGCTGATCTGGATACGCTAGCGTGGCAGTTTCCGGAGCAGCCCGCTTCTCAGCGTGGTCCTTCAGCCGCTACTACATCTTACAAGGTTCAAGCCCCCTTGAACGCCAGTGAAGCTAGCAAAATGCTGGATCAATCAGGGGTGCTATTTTCTCAGATGCAGCAGCAGCAGCCTGGTGCATCGGTTCCTGCTAGCCCCACAATCAGGGGGAGCAGTGCGGCAAGTTCCAGGCAGGTTTTTTGACAGGAGCCGCTGGGCTCCCAGTCAGCCCTGCCAGCACCAATAAGTCCCGCAGCTCCCAATATTCAATCGGGGAATAGGCCTTCTACTTCTTGGCAGGGTTCCTCACTTTCGTCTGTTTCTCCTTCTGTGCAGGTTTGTTCACCCCAAGCCATGGAGGCGGTCAGTATTCAATCATCTGATGAGGATCTTGCAACGCCCACAGTTCCATTGTGCGGTGACAGGAAGCGCAAGAGTGGCCGCTCCAGACACAGGGCCAAGAGGCGCAGGGATGCTGAATTATCCTCTTCAGGCCTGCGATCCCTCCATCACAGGGTGTGAGTGCCCAGCAAGGTCAAAAGAGACCTGTGCAATTGGCTAGAGTTCCTTGTATTGAAAAGCGGGATATCAAATCCAAACTCTTCTTCTTCTTCTTGAACGATATAATGGAATATCCTTGTGGCAGGACACTTTAAAATTGGAAACTGATTTCCAGCTCCATTCGGATGCTGCCAGCTCATTAGGATTTGGGCTTTATTTTAGGGGCCGCTGGTGTGCTCAGAGGTGGCCCGAGCACTGGCAGGGTACTGCCATTCTTTGTGATATAACCTTTCTTGAGTTTTTCCCCATTGTAGTAGTGGTGCACATCTGGACCTGTGAGTTCCAGGACAAGCGTGTCTGCTTCTGGTCTGATAACCAGGCAGTGGTGAGTGTGTTGGCCAGGCAGTCTTCTCACTCCGAAAGAGTCTCCTCCCCGTTGCACACATTTGTGTTGCGATGCGTCAAGTTTAAAGTTGTGTTTTCTGCCTGTTTTATTCCTGGTGCCAGTAATGAAATTGCTGATGCTTTGTCACATTTTCAGATAGAGCACTTCAGAACTTTAGCTCCAGCAGCCCGGCAACTTGTGGAATATTTCCCTCAGCACCTCTGGAGCCTTGGCAGCAAATTTTAATGCAGTGAGTAATCACATCCATATCCTCATCCACCCTCCGATCTTACAAAAAGGCCTGGATGGACTTTTTGGCCTTCAGGGCCCAGTGCCCTGGAGTACAGGAGGCCCTTTGCCCAAATACGCAGGAGGTGTTGCAATATTTAGCACACTTACGCTTCTTGGGCCAGGCCATGAAGTCAATTCAAATCCAATCGTCAGCCTTTCAAGGGACCCCTGCTCTAAATTTGTAGTGCGAAAAGCACTGGAAGGCTGGGCTAGGCTGCAACCACCAGAAGCCCCAGTCAGAAAACCAATTACTTTTGATATGCGTTGCATTATGCGCAGTAAAAGGGACCCAGGTGACGCTGTGGGTTAAACCACAGAGTCTAGGGCTTGCTGATCAGAAGGTTGGCAGTTCGAATCCCTGCCACGGGGTGAGCTCCCGTTGCTCGGTCCCAGCTCCTGCCCACCTAGCAGTTCGAAAGCACGTCAAAGTGCAAGTAGATAAATAGGGTACCGCTCCGGCGGGAAGGTAAACGGCGTTTCCGTGTGCTGCTCTGGTTCACCAGAAGCGGCTTTGTCATGCTGGCCACATGACCCGGAAGCTGTCTGCGGACAAACGCCGGCTCCCTCGGCCTATAGAGCGAGATGAGCGCCACAACCCCAGAGTCGGACACAACTGGACCTGATGGTCAGGGGTCCCTTTACCTTTACCTTTTTATGCGCAGTAAATTCAGGCAGCATTTTCTATAACTTTCTTTGGTGCACTGCATGTGGGTAAGCAGATACTTGAGGCACCACAGGGTGGAGTTTCCAGGGGTTTACTCCTGAAGGACATCCAATTGGCTAATTCTGAGCTGTTGTCACCATACACAATTCAAAAACGGATCAGTTGGGCAGAGGCGCCTTCATGAGGCTGCCAGCCACTGGTGAACCTGGCCCTTGTCCAGTTAAGAATGTCCGGAAATATTTGTCCCTTCGCCCTCCTGGGGATGGCCTGCTCCTCATTCACGAGGACAGCATGCCTTTGAAGAGGCATCAGTTTGCTGCGGTAATGCGTATGGCAGTAGCAGCATGCGGCCAGCAGGCCACTGAATTCGCACCTCACTCCTTCTGCATTGGGGCAGCTACCACAGCTGTGCATTTGGGCCTGTCGGTAGACAGGATCAAGGACCTGGGCTGTTGGAAATCCAAAGCTTACAAAGGGTATGTTCGGAAACGGCGCTGAGGTGCAGTCAGTAATTGTGTTTTGTTCATTTGTAGGTCCGCCTCCCTTGCACATCTGGATAGTCGGGCACAGCATTGTCCACTGGGCCAGCAGGAGGGCGGCAGAGTCTGGAACTGGACATCAGCTCGGGCTTCCCAAGCATGTACGGCTTCCTGGATTTCCAGATGAGGAATGCGTTGGGGGGAGCTTCTCCCAATGATTCAGAGCAGGCTGTCTATTGCGAACATGCCTGCTGCAATGGTGCTCCAGCTGAGCAAGAACGCTGCATGGGTGCAGGGAGATAGTCGAACCAGAACCTATGCAACCACTCACTTGATTGTAATCAATAAAGCTGTGGCCTAAATTTCTGCCAAAAACCAAACCAAATATCTGACTCCTGTATGAATTTATTTAAGGGAAAGGTAAAAGGTCTAAACACGCAAAATGTGGTCCAATATACAATCTGCCACAGATCATTTTGCTGTCTAACTACTATCACTTTTGGATATCCTTTGCCAATCCAACCCTCACAATTTGGGGCTTTGTTTGTCTATTTTGTGTCAGTTTCTTCCTCTTCCTACTCCTGCATTGCACTGTTCATTATATTTTGAGTTTCATGTGGTGAAACTTTACTCCCCACTGCATTTGAGGGTTGGAGTTATTTCTCATCCACCTGGCCTTTTATCCTTCATACCTGATTTTGATTCCTGGCTTATTGTTTTTCTCTCAGATAATACCCCTGCTTTGGTACTGGGGGACTTCAATATTCATGTGGATGATCCACCTGAGTCTACTACTTCCTTTTTTTCTTTCTCTTATTGCTTCTTTTGATTTGAAGTCTCGGATAAATTTCCCCACTCATACTGGGGGTCACCCTCTTGAGCTTGTTTTTGCTCAAAACAGCTCTATTTCTGATCTTTCTGGTACTGATCCCCCCCCTCCCATCACTGTGCTATCTTTCTTAGTGTTGCTCATGTCCCTCCTTAATGGCAATCTGTTCCTATTCCTTTTTTAATGCAATCTATTGATGTGGCAGCTTTTTTCTGAAATATCACCCTCTTCTATTTCTTCTGTATTTTCTACTGGTTCTAAGCTGGCTTGCTTTTTATTTGTCATATTTGCTATTTATTTAATATTTCTATTGGAGGTTCATCATCTACTTATCCTCTTGCTCTTGGGGTCCCCAACAGCTCTATTTGGGTCTTCTGCTGTTTTCTTTTTACACTTTATCCTTGGGCCAACTTATTAGTTCTCCTAGATTTCAATATAAGGTTACCAGATTTTTTTCAATGATTCCGGGGACACTTTTCAACTTCAGTTGGAATGGATGGATATTGTCAGGGGACTGATTTGTAAATCCGGCGATTATCCCCAGGAAACAAGGATGTCTGGTAACAACAACAACAACAACATTTATTAGGTTTGTGAGGTCCATGCCTTTACACAAAACACCATGGTGTTTTGTCTGGTAACCTTATTTCAATATCATTTGTATACTGATGATACTCAACTTTATCTGTCAACTCCACATGTTTTCTCCAGCATTCAGACCTAGATTTCATACTGCTTCTCTGATTTGGAGCTTAATTGGCTAATACTGATCTACTTCTTTTTCCTCCTAAGAAATCTTCTTCATATACATTCTTTATAACTATTGACAATGTTATTATTTCTCCCATGGAGCAGGCATGTAGCCAGAGTTTTATTTTTGATTCAGCTTTGTTCTTTGCTCCTCATATTCAGGCCCCCACTACGATCTGTCATTTCTTTATAACATTTCTAGAATCCATTCTTTTCTTATTGTCTCTTCTGCTAAGACTTTTAGCTGATGCTTTGGTTATTTTTTGTTTAAACTACTGTATTCTTCTTCTGGTTGGTCTTCCACAAACACATATTAACTCTCTGGTTTCCATTCAAAATGCCACAGCAAAGTTTTCTTTTCTTGGCTCATTGGTCCGACCATTGGTCTGCAGTCACTTCATTTATTTGATAAGCTTTTTGTCTTTTCTTTTAAAGCTCGTAATGCTTTGTCTTCTTCTTGTCTTTCAGCCTTAGTGTTCCACTATAGCAGACCCTCCAAGTATCTCTATTTTCCAGGGACAGTCCCAAATTTACAGAAGCTGTTCTAGTTTCTGATTTGATCCCAGAATGTCCTGCTTTTCCTTAGGACGTCCCTATTTTCACGGAAGTAATATTGGAGGATATGGAGTTATCTGATTCTTGAGCCATCTAAATGCAGTCATGTATAGGGGATTTTTTTAAATGTTTACTGTGTGTGTGTGTGTGTGTGTGTGTGTGTAGCCTCCCAGAGGGCAACACAATCAGATGGGCGGGGTTATAAATAGTAAAATTATTATTGAAATATACTTTGAGTCGCGTAGTGATTTCATGCTCTTTATTGCAGCTTGTAAACAGTGAATGAATGAATGCTCCCTCAAAACCTCAGGCTTTATATACATTATTTACACAATGGGTCCCGTGTGATTGGCTGACTCTGCTTCCCTCCTAGAGCCTGATTGGGCTGCTCCTGCAGGCCAATCAGTTGTTGCATTCTAGGATCCTACCTGCCTATTGTTCTAGGATCCTAGCTCAGTACATAACAATTATTATGGAATAGGATGTCCCTATTTTCATCAGAGAAATGTTGGAGGTATAGCCCTAGCTGGTTTCTTCATTCCTCTAATCTTATGCTTCTTACTGGTCCTAGGGTTTTTTGTTCTTTATCATGTCTTCATCCTTTTTCTCTTACTTCTTTGATTGCTTGGAATCATCTTCCAGAACAGTTGTGGGATTCCCCTCACTTTGTATGTTTAAATCTCTCTTGAAAACTCTTCTTTTCCTGAGGCCTTTGGGTATGGTTAGCTATTTTTATTATACCTAATGGAATAGTGTCTGAATTGTGTATGTTAATAAACTATTGATTTTTGTTGTTCTACAGTTGCGTATACTCATTTTTTAGATTGCATGCTCCCCAGGGTACAATTTCATATTTTAATTGTGTACAGAGACACATACATAGATGCTACCATGTAAATAAATGTTAACAACAACTGTCATAATTTGCTAGTGAGAAAGCTCAACTGTGGAATGCCTGGCCTTCATCTTTTGCCCCTATTTGAAAACTAGTGGGGGAGGAATATTGGAAAGAGAATATCTAAATGACCACAACAATAATAATACAAAACTAAGGGGCAAAGGCAATTGTCTTGAAGGGGTTGTTTAATATTAACTTCTCTTGCTACATTATTGTGTTCATTGGAGCCTCTATGCCCAAACATCATCTATATATATAAAAATGTTCTCATTGCATGTGCGGGTGTTACCAACTTGCTCCGTAACCGCTGGACCAAACAGCATCAAATTAGGACACAGCATTCCATGACCATCAGGGAATAACATAGGATAATTAAATTTCAAAAAACCCACACCTGACATACCTAAAATAAAGAATAAACGCAAAAAATTGGTGTGCCTATTAGATGTCACCAGCAACAGCACTGACATCACAACCAGCAACCAATAGAAAGGCGCCACCCAACTCCCGAGGCGACAACTTACAGCCGCCGCCTCAAACGGCTGTCCGCCATTTGCGGCCTAACTTTCAGCTGCCGCCTCAAGGGGCCCGACAATGCATAACAAGCAAGCAGCTTTCCGCAGAGAGGTGGGGCGGGGCGATAGAGCTGCTACTACATGACCAAACCTCAAGAGACAGCTGGGCTTTGAGGCCAGGCAGTGTTGCTATGGTAACGCAGGGCAAAAATGGAGGCCACCAACCCCCCAAAGAAGAAGAAGTCATCTGCGTGTGCGTGGACGCCTTCCCAGGCCACAGCAATCGACAGCCGCTTTCCAGAACGCGAGCTCCATTTGCAATTATACAGCAGTAAGCAACAGAGTTTTGGATTAACCAGGGAAAGTGCAGGGGAGGGGAAGGTAGCAGGAAGAAATGGGGGGAAAGACGGAGGCAGGTGGAAATTCAACGGGAGAAGCTGTGTGGAGGGAGGAAGAAATGGGAAAGATGGAGAGGAGGCAGGTGGAAATTCAACGGGAGAAGCTGTGGGCATGGAGAGTTTACATATATATATATCTTCCTTTTCCATTTCACAAAAAAGCCACCACAACGCATGGCCGGGCCAGCTAGTTAAAAATAAAAATATCTACTGCGAGAACTTTTCTGTTATACATTTCTGTTATACATTCATTTTCTGTTTGTGTTTTCTAACATGATTACAAACTTTCCTATGGAGGTTGTGCTTGGCTATGGTGTACTTTTCATCATGTGTAACTCTGTGCTTTCATATACTTATTTCAGGTAAGTGTAAGGTAACACCTGATGTTGAATAGCTGTTTAAACATCTGTGCAATGTTTTGATCTTCTAGAAATAGGCTGCTCTGACATTTCCTTTCTGTGGTTTTATGCTACTTGCTTAAATATGCACCATCTACTTTTTTATTTTACAGTGTAACCTACTATAAGTTTTATGTATAATTGTCAGTTGCTTTTATCTAGTGGTCACTTACTTCTGGTTTTCACATAAATTTTAAAGTTTTCATTCTCCGTCCCTATGTAGTAAAGTAAATAATCTCATAGAAACATGAAGTCAGGCTCTTTTCAGGTCTCATCTTGGTATATTACAATATACTTGGTATATTGTTTTTTTTTATAGAGCTTGCTTTTCTCATTATTCTTATCTTAAGAGATCCTGTGTAGTGTCTGGCATGGTTCAACATTTGGTAGGACTGCCAATCAATGAATTAATTTGTAACCTCTTAGTTACCTGGTCTGGGTTCTGGAGGCTGAGGTATAAAACAGAAATACCACAAAAAAGTCCTTACCCAAACAATGGCCATGTCGGTGACAGTGGGGCATCTATATGAAAGGCAAACTGTAGCAGAGAATAGAGTGCTTAAGAGTGGGGAGGCCTGGGATGAAATCCAACAAGGTACTTCCATTGGCACAAGGACTTCTGGTTGTGCAACAAACCTCACCCTCTACCTGCTTTCCATGTGCAACCTTCATGTACCCTAAATCTGTTTTGGGGGGTTCTCCCAACCTGCTGAAGGAGATTTAGGGAGGGTGTGTGGGCATGCAAGGAGAGGAGGGCAGAGGAAGGGGAAGTTCTGTTGCACAGTTAGATGTCCTTGGGCTGATGGAATAACCTTGCTGAATACTGCCCTGGTTTGGTTCCTCTTTCAGCCATGAAGTTAGATGAGCTTGGGCCAATCACCATCTATAGGGTAGCCTATCTTGTAGGGTTGGTATGTGAATAAAATGGGGGGGGGCTTTTACCTTCTTGGAAGTAAGCTGGGGTTACCTCCTACCTGTAGAAATGGATGGTTCTAAAAAGGAAGGTCTGGAAGATACTTTATACTTCCAGAGTTTTTTCTTTCAAGCACAACAGAATGAATTCTGGCTCGCCATTCTGCTGAAATGGAACACAGAACACACCTCCTCTTTGTCCTCTTAAATCAACTATTGGTTCATTTCAAATTCATGATGGACAAAATTTCTTGTTCCAGATTGCTGACCTAGGGTGAAATCTGGCCACAGGAGATTAACTTATCTTTATTCTACATAGTCTTGTACTGGCAGGACGGACCATTGCATTATCTCATGTTGCCATTTTCCCCTCACCCCCACGCCTGCACACAAAGGGCAAGATAGCGCAGCAAAATGTTAAAAGACAAATTGTTAGGATCTGATGCCTGCTATTCCCCTAGCACTCGTATATTGAAGATTCAGCTCACATTTCTCAGGTGGATGAGCTGGACTACATTGGAAATCATCGTCAGTATCTGCCGATCAGCAGAAGACACACTTCACTACCCTGCCGGCTCATTTCCCAGGTTAACATACTTTCTGATCCATAAATCTCTGCTTTGGTAGATAGACCAAAGGAGGGGTGGCGGAAGGTGATGTAAATGCAAAATGTTTCTGCTATGTAAGCGAGACACAGCTCCAAGTGCTTGGAACCCATCTTTTGGGGGCTCAGTTTCACAGGATGGCGAAGATCTAAATACCAGCTGAGTTTTATAGTAAATGCTCTGCTGACACTATCAAGAGGGCAGCCCAGGGAGGGAGGTGTTGTTTCCATGTGGTGTGTAAAAATAGAATTGTCCTCCTTGTCTAGGGGGAAAAAAACCTCACTGATGTCCTGAGAGACAATAATGAAAGAAATAAATCAATGGTGTAAAGGAAGACAAAAAGGATGAGCCCATAAAACAATGGATTTCCCCCCCCATCCCAATCCAGAGTAGCACTAAAGCCATGCCTCAGAGAGGAAATAAAATTACTTTTGCTTGCCTAAGTGAGAGGAGGAAGCTCAGTTTGTTGCCAGCTCTGGAAATATAGGAATATTTGCTGATTCCCCCAACAAGGTATGCTAGCTGCCGGTTCCGATTCACTTGCAGATTGAGTGCAGAGTATCTAGAATGGATATTGCACATGAAATATTTGCTAATTTGCTTTTTTTCCCCTTTTGCTCACGGTGGGACAGATGTTATTGATCAGCTGAAATTTCCACAGCAGATTAAAAATGCCATCAGCATTAATGTGCAATACAAGCTCTGGCCATTTCAATAAAATTCAACCCTGCTAATGTTACATTGACATAATGCCTACTAACACACAGTCAACGTAGGGGAGTGGAGGGGAAATATAATACTTGTACAGGCCTTCACTATACAATATGAAAAGCAATAAAATGGGACATAATGGTGCTATCCAAGAAACCCTTGCTTCCTCCCTTTAAATCCTGTTGCACATTTTAAAGACCAGCAATTACAGACAATTTGTCTTGAGGTCACATCCTGAAGAAGCAAATAGTAGGAAAGGACATTTTTATTGTCATTTGGCACAGACCTTCTGTTTCACTGCTTCTGATTGAGTGCTTTTGAAACTTCATGACTTTTTCACAGATGTGGGCACAGAGATATCAAAATACCTATGTTCCTTCCATGAATAGCTCTTAGGCCAGTAAATGTGCCTTAATGGAACCAACAATGCAGCAATAAGGTGTGGAAAGAGAAATTTAAGAAAGAGCTTGTCCTGAGTGTATGATTTTGCTGTGTTTTGAGAAGTTCTTAGGCAGGTGTTTGAGTTCGGAGTGGCCTTACCTTGTTTTAAAAGTGGAGACTTATGTCTTGAGGATTCTCTCTGTGCTGCTTTTTGCTTTTCCAAATGTTGCACAGAGCACAGGTTCCCCCCCCCCTTGAATTATTTCTGCCATTCTCACTTCTACATAGCCAATCTGCATTTGCACACTGGTAAAACTCTGTGAGAGAGCACACACAAGCTTCTCATCTGCTCATTGATACAGCAACTAGGGAAAAAAATGGTGTCACAAACATGATTGCCTGTAGTGATTGCCTCTTTTTCACCTGCTGCATTTACAAACAAAGAACCCCTTTGCAGGGCACAAGCTCCTATGAGTCCTTACTTGGCTGTGCTATTGATTTCAGTGAGGGGTGTGTGCATCCCACAAACTTTGTCCTGGTGTAGTCCAATTGCAGGATTTGGCCATGTGTCTTTCTATTTGAAATAACTGCACAGAAAAAATGGGGGTGGGGAAGATTTGGAATAAAATCAGCACCTTCCTGTACAGCTTTTTGGGAGAAATACTATTGTGTGTCACTTTGAAAAGAACACAGAATTGCTTCCTAATTGTTTATGGTTCCCGATTATTTCTGTTCTGCTTTATTATCTGCATTGAAGAAATTTCCCCAATGCCCAAGAGTTAAATGTTAATGGGATTTGTTTGTCTGGCATTTCCCGCTATTTTTTATTTTATTTTATTTTATTTTGGTTAAGCTTTTGCTACCAGGCACAAGCCATTGTTTTAGTCCTTTTAAATGGTTACTTAATGTATGTGAAGGAACAGCTTTTGAAAGGTAATATATCATGGAAAAGTAGATCGAGCCACTGTGTGTTCCCCAAGGGATAACAGGCTGCTCTTACATTACGCTGAAAACGATGGCGCCTATATATATACAACAGGAAAGTATGAATGCCTTACTTTATCAAGTAGAAGAAGTAATTCCAGCTGGGAAAAGTTGGTATGTTCCCAGGGCTCAGAATCTACACTGCAGAAGAAAAGAATGCTCTTTATAAGGTGATGATGCCAAATGATATTGTACTGTACAATATAAAAACACAAGAAGGCTTACTAAAGTGTGCCAGAATTTGGGTTGCAAACATAGGTGTCAGATGGGGTAAAACCATTTCTGGAATTCCTTGCCCACAACTGTGAGCTGTGACGAGGGAAAGCATAGAAGAGGCACTGCCACCACAATGGAAAACAGCCACTGCAATCAGAACCAGCATCACAAGTCAAAATAATAATAATAATAATAATAATAATAATAATAATAATAATAATAATAATTTTATTGTTTATACCCTGCACATCCGGCTGGGTTTCCCTAGCCACTCTGGGCGACTTCCAGCAAAACATAAAAAACAATAAAATGTCAGTCATTAAAAACTTCCCTGAACAGGGCTGCTTTCAGGTTTTCTAAAAGTTGTGTAATTCTTTATCTCCCTGACATCTGATGGGAGGGCATTCCACAGGGAGGGTGCCAATGCTGAGAAGGCCCTCTGTCTGGTTCCCTGAAACTTTGCTTCTTGCAGTGAGGGAACTGCCAGAAAACCCTTGGAAGTGGACCTCAGTGTCCGGGCTGAATGATGGAGGTGGAGACGCTCCTCTAGGTATACTGGGCCACAGCCGTTTAGGGCTTTAAAGGTCAGTACCAACACTCTGAATTGTGCTCGGAAATGTGCTGGGAGCCGGTGAAGATCCTTTAGGACATTCAGGCACTTACTAAGGTGGTCATGTCAGTAGGAAAATCCACTGTGAATCCCTGGTTCTCTGGAGTCTCCTGGTCCTTCTGGCTTTCCCCCTTGCAGCTGCTTCCTGTTAACCTGAGCCAAGCAGGGCTGTGGTTCAGTGGTAAACCACCTGCTTTGCATGCCCAAAGGTCCCAGGTTCAATCCCCCACATCTCCAAGGAAGGTTAGGAGAAGGAGCTGCTTGAAATTCTGGACAGCTGCTGTTAGCGTATGGTTTAACTCAGTAAAAGGCAAATTCCTATGATCCTCTGAGCAAGCGTACAGTGAGAAGACAAAATTGAGGAGCAAAGAGAAGGAGCAGAAACCTGCACACATACCCTGTTCTCTTCCTTGTGGATTCAGCTCAGAGGGAGAAGCGAACGAGTGGGCTTGTTGGCGAAAGAGATGTGCACATGAAGGTAGTGTTTACATATCACCAAAATAGAGGACCCATAACAGATGCACATTTGAAAATATTTCCATAATTTAGGTGGAAAACAATACATAGTGGGGAAGACTGTGAGCTGTGTGTTCTTCAGAGCAGACTCATTGAAATTAAGGAACTTAACTTAACCAGGTTCATTAATTCTGTTGGACGTAATTCAAAGTAGCAATAATACAAGTGTTACACCAGTGCAAGCATTTCTGATCTCCCTTCTCTCTCTCCCCTCCCCCCCCGCCACAAACGCTGTTCTAGGGGTTCTCCCACCCACCTGCAGCAACCTTTGGGATAGGGGAGGAAAGCACCATTGGGCTGGTGGAAGTCCTTGTGCTAAATTCTACTAGCAGAACTGGGTACTTGAATCCAGCCCAATGGGTCTACTGTGAACAAAACATCATTGAATGCCATCCTATGTGTGCATTACTGAGCTCCATGATGAAATGCAACAAAATGCATTTGGATCAGCTCTGCCAAACAATAAGCAGAAACAAACCTGTCTTCTTGGTTACCCCCCCCCCAACCCAGCTGCTTTCAATTGTCAGAAAGGTTGCTTGTCCATCTAGCTTGCAGCTGCATTTTAGGATTAAAATATCAGTTTAAATTTTCCCATTTTTAATTGATTTTATCTGTTTGTCCTGTTAAATTGCTTTGAAAACATTTTTGTAGCAACTAAAAATCTTTTTCCTATCAGCAGAAACCAGGCACAAGGAGTTCTTCTTGCTCAACAGGACTTTCCCCCTCAACTCTCCCCCATATCCCCCCCCCAATTGCCTGGGGTGTGTGTGTCAGGAGAGCCCCTAGGGAGGAAAGGGGGAATTGTTTCATCTGGCTCTGATCAGATGAGTGGGATGTTGAATTCATCCCATTGATAATAGTCGTCATCATCATAATCTTCGCTGACTTCAGCAGCTCTCCAGATTCTCAGGTTAAGGCACCGTCTGATCCTTTAACTGGAGTCACCGGGAATTGAATCTGGGTCCATCTACATGCTAAGCTTGCACTCATAGCACTGAGCTCGTCCCAACTTCATCCAGCAGGATTCAAATGTGATAAATAAACATAAAACAAAAAGCCAGCCAGAAACCTTTTTTTTTTTTTTTAACCTGGAACCTTGATTCATCATCACTTCCCTCCTCTCCATCTGGAAACAGGAATGCTTTATTTTAAGAGTGGCCTACAAATGAGTTATAAAGAATTAATAACATATAAGCGCACTAGAGAGAGTGTACAGCACTGCATAAAGTACCTTAGAAATTATTTATGGTATATTTACAGGGTGGAATAGTTATAACACATCAGCATTCCTGCACTTACTTTATTTTAAGGGGGGTACATTTCATTATAAATGCCTTGTTAAATAATTATGGAATGCTGATATCTGCATGGTTGCGAGGAAAGGTTTACCAAAGAGTTATAACTGGTCCGGAACCATTGCAAATGCATTTACTGTATTTTAAGAGGTGGTGTATTCGATTATAAGATGCTTACAGAACATAAACACGCCATTTGGAATGAAATGTGAAGCCTGCTTTTAATAGGAAGTGCATTTTGTGCTGGAATTCTAGCTTGTGTTGTGGGGCAGTGGGTGAGGGGAGAAGCTGATGAATGCACCATGGAAGCCTCTTTGTATATCTGCCCCATCATGCAAGTAATATGTGAAGGGGGCTGGAGTTTGACTAGACATTCAATCTAAAGATCCTTGAATGTATCAGCATGCAATTGCATTCAGCCCCTCCCACTGGCCTTCAGCTGTGGAACAGATTATTGGGAAGAAGCAAAGGATAGAGGAACTGCAGTAGGAAGGGAAAATAAAACAATATTAAGAAATATTGCTGTTTGGATATAGGTGTCTTCCTGGTTCCATGCTGCAGGATTATCTGCACACAATTTGCACAATGCGTGTTCTCCATCCTAGAGAGCACGGGTTGCGGTGGGGGCCAGAAAATCCACCCTTCCAGTGTGGGTTGGTTCTGAGTTAGTCGCTGTTTTGATTGGGGCATTTCTTGTTGTTGGGGAGAAATTAATGTTGCAATTTTGGTTGTTAGACAGTTAGAGGATTTAAATCCTTGGCACGCCCTGTATTATTTCTCTTTGCTGCTTGCAACGGATCGCCCGCCCTCCCCTCCCTCGTTTTAGGCCTCTGCGTTGACCTTGCTATGCCTGTCATGGGGTCGTCTGCCGTTGGTGCAGGGGCCTGGTAGGAATTTTTCCAGTTGGCTGATTGGCTGGTGCCTTCTGGTTTTCGCCTACTGCGTAGCAATTAGTCACAACTTGTAAGGTTGGCGGTTAGGCATTGGTTTCGTGTTCGTTGCTGGAGGGGTAATGATTGGCTGTGTCTGCCCCTCCAATGCTGCTGCTGCTGCGTGGGAATTCCGTTAAAGGAATCCAGGGGCTCGCAATGCTTTTGTCCGTATCCCCCGGTCGGGGGCCAGGGCCACGCAAGAGCCCCTGGGAGCATTTGGGGAGAGTCGTTGTGTCTGACCCCCCAGCTCCTATTCTCTCCCCAAAATGCTTTCCCTTACTGACGGTCGTCAGTTCTGTCCCCAGTGGGTCAGATAGTCTAAACCAATGCCTACGCAACCACTCACATATCTTGTATTTTAATAAAGTTGTGGCCAAAATTTATGCCAAAAACCAAACCAAAATTAATGTTTCTGGTGTGAGTTATTTACTGGAGGGTGGTTGGGGACCTCAACACGCAAATACTACGCACTAAAAGATAAGTTCACGTGAGATACGTCTACACAGAGATCAGTTTATTTGTATCTGGAGATCGAACCATCATGATACAAAACTTTAACAGTATAAAAGTAAGACAGGATAACGTCAGTAGAGGTTAACTCATACCCAGAGAGAACCGCAACATGAGCTAACTTAAAATGAGGAATTTCCCTGGCAACATGTCCTATTAAAAGTGGGGAAGTCCCTCTTTTAACAAATATTGAAATACAGTTAGATGAAATGAAATGTATTTATGTCAATCTGCATAAAATTATGTGAAACCCAACTCCATACATAAGAATTGGGCTGTTAACTTGTTCAGCTCTCAGTCTTCCATCCTGAGGTTCTTTTAAATGGACTTTCCCATCCAGCAGAATACCATTGCATGGGAAATCAGTTAGAGAAGCAGAAAAGCAGACATAAATAACTTGCAGGGAGGGGGAAAAATACCCGGCAGCTACTTACAGGACAGGCCGAAAATGCTGTTAGCAGTGACAGATTACTCTGTCAGAAGAGTGTGTGATTCACTCCAGACAGAATGGTTTTTGTCTCAATCAGAATTGACTGAGAATTGATTCAGACAAGTCTGCAACATTCTGAGAACTGTTTAACTCAACACTGCAGGCTTCCTTTCTGGTTAAACACCTAGGCTGAGCTGTTTTTCCTAGGGCTCTCCAAATCCATCTGTTTGCAGTTGCTGAAGTATAAATATTTCCATGAACATAATCTATCCTTTAGATTATGATCAAATGTGTTTCTAGTTGTGTTTTGGTTTAAATATTGTCAAATGTCAAAAAAAGGAAAAGTTGTAGTAATTTATCTGATTCTTCCCTTCCAGCATGAATACCAGATGATATTTAGACGGAAACCTGAATATGTGGGGGGCTAGAAGTAGCGAGCTGGGCAAGCATATGCCCTTGGTGTCCCAGCATGCACCAGCTTCATTTCAGAATTGGGAAGGCCTCCAATTGGCCAGAAAAGCACCACATGACTCTGCACTGGGAAAAGTGATAAGGATGACATATTCAAGGCACTGAAACATTTATGTGGAAGACCATCACAACAAAGAGATTTCTGGTACTGTTCATCATGTGGTAGAAGATGCAAAAACAACTAACGCAGTCATATAATGTGAAACCTGGGCAAATCACATGGCTGGCTGCACTACTAGACAGCTCACGGTGCAATTTAAACTAATACACGTAGCATCTATATAAGGGATATAGAATCTGTGACTATCCAAATGTTATTGGAACACAACTCCCATCTTCCCTGGCCATGACAGCTGGGACTGTTGGAGTCCAGCAGGCTCCCCATCCCAAATCTACATGGAAGTTGTGCTGTGTAAACCAGAATATAAGGAAAGCACTGCTGAATCCAGAGCAAAGGTCTGTCTCAATAGGGACCAGCCAGGTATTTCTGGCGGCTCAAAACAGCTTTTCTACATCCTTCATCCCCGAGATCTCCTGAGATCTGCTTAGAGGTCTTCCACCTTTGAATTTGGCAATGGTTCTTAGTTTTGGTTCACACCTTTCACAGAAGCATGCTTCACCTCTCTCCATTGCCAAAGCTGTATATCTCTGAATACCAGTTGTTGGGAATCACTCTCTTCTCTGGCTCTCAGGTTCCCCACAGGGTCGGTCATGGTCTAGATGGGCTTTTGGCTTGATTTAATGCTCTTTCCGCACTTCTGTTGTAAAATGAGGAAAGCTATGGTCAACATGGAAGATATTTTTTTGCTTCTTCTTCTTTTACCCTACAGGCTCATTAACACAGAAAACAGCATTGCTTTATAACCCTCCCCACCCCAGTTATCTTCATTTGCAGTTTTGCCTGAGGAAATCCAC
>OFHU01000125.1:0-312704 GCA_900245905.1 Lacerta viridis | reverse complement strand
GCGCCACCTGCGTCCCTCAATCCGGAATGAATACTCAGTAAACAGCCAGCATCATAAAACCTCCCTGCTAACTTAAGTGCATATCATTGAGGACCGATGCTCAAGAAGCAGGTTTTGTGGATATGTTCGAGTTTCGCTGATTCCTTTATCAATGGATAAATTTCCTTTTATCGATCCTTCCGTTCTGGACACATGGCTATGTCCTCGCTTTGTTCAGCATTAAAACGCACAGCTGCAAAAAGCAGCATCCTTTATTCTGTAGTGGGAAGGAAGGGAGTAAGCGTTTGATCTGAGCCCATGAATAAATTGTGGCACCCAGGGTGTGTCATTTTAGCCTCAGTGGTGCATCTTTAAAATGGCAACAGAGAGATCATAGGGGAGGGGAGATGAGATGAAACGAGGGAAGAAGGAAATCCCCTCCTGAATCCTCTCCACTTCTCTACCTACAGTCTTCTCCAGGGGGAGGGGGGGTCAATGAGAAGGAATCTCCCTCTGCCCTACTTTTCCCCTTCCTATATTTCCCAAGGAGGCAAGTCAGAACAGATGGGAAGGGAGTCTTCTTCCTTCCATGGAGGAAATGGGGATGGAATAGTAAGACATACCGGTTGTTGTTAACTGAGCATCCTCAGCTTGCGTGTCCTATTTCTGGGCTTAAACCCGCTTTCTTAATTCTCCCTACCATCTGCTGGCTCATGCAGCTGGAACAATATTCTCACCCTGTTTACCCATCCCTCCATTTCTTTCACCACTCTTCCGTTGCCTTCCCCAGTGTCAACTTCAAGTTGAAATTGGAGCTGCTGCCAGACAATATTGAGTCAGGTGGATCTTTGGTTTGAGTCAATATAAGGCAGCTTCTTGGGGAGGGTGCTAGCTCAGCGTTGGAGCATCTGCAGAAGGTCCAGAGGTTCAGTTCTCGGCATCTCCAGATAAATGTGGGGAAAGGCTCCCGACCTGAAACTCTAGAGAGACGCTGCCTGCCAGGGTAGACAATACTGAGGTAGATGGACCAGTGGTCTGACTCCGACTAAACATCAGGAAGAACTTTCTGACAGTAAAAGCTGTTTGACAGTAGAACGGCCTCCCCTGGGAGGCTGTGGACTCTCCTTCCTTGGAAGTTTTTAAGCAGAGGTTGGATGCCATGCCTGTTCATAGTGCTATATAAATAATCATAATTAATAACTCAGGTGGGGTGGAGCGCAGTGCATGGACTGTCAGGGACACTGTCCTGACCAAATTCCTATTCTTGCTGGTTGCCAAAGTTCTTGCAAAAATATATATATAAACGTTTCCTTCAGTGGACCATCTTGCAAGGCCCCCCTCCTTGGGTTCTTTTTATTTATTTATTTAAGATTTTTATTAGTTGAGCAAGAGGATGCAGTGAAAATGGCAATGCCTGGTTGGGGAACTTGCAACAGTGATGGCCAATCTTGGCCCTCCAGCTGTTTTGGGACTACAATTCCCATCACCCCTGACCACTGGTCCTGTTAGCTAGGGATGATGGGAGTTGTAGTCCCCAAGCAGCTGGAGAGCCAAGTTCGGCCACCACTGCTTTAGATGTTGTTGGGAGTTGTGGTCCCAGCGGCATCCGCACGGCTGCCGCATGAGTTCCTGACTATGCGCTCCGGTGCTATAAATTTACAGTTCTTCGGTAGATCGTGGGGGCTTCTAGTAAAAAATGTAAACGGTGCGAGGCTCGGTTTAGGCCGCTCTTGCAAGGCCAGTCGCAGTTAGAACTATAAATTGCCTGCTGGGTTACATGAGCCGTATGGGCAAGAGATTGGGATCCCCAAAGGCATTTGAAAGGTGTTTGTCTGTGGGGCAGGGATTGGTGGAAAAGAGGGCACTTTTTGCTCTGATTCTCACCTAGGTGGTGAGGGTACTGCAGGAACCCCCTTCCCATCCATTTCCTACCTTTGTGGGTAACAAAATAGGGAGGCGACCCTCAAAACTAAGCAGATCACTGATCTGTGATTGCACCGTGCAAGAATGGAGCTTGATGGTGGCCTGTCAATTCAACAAAATTCAGCTGTGTCTTCTCTTCTTCGTCACAACAACTTAGCAAGTTTCCAGCCCTTAAGACAGGCGCTGAAATAAGTGGGTAGCAGCAGTGCACTGCTAAAATCTTAGCGGTTTGAAGGAGTGGATTGAGAGACATCTTCTAGAGCTCTGGGACCAGTGTCCCTGTTCCTTCCTAGAAGCAGAATAAATTACGCAGAATAGGCCAGGGTGCAGAAAGTCCAGCACTTTGCATATTTGAAGTGGATCATAGAATACTTTCCTGTTGTTGGTGCGTGGTTATTTATTTATGCATGCATTTCGGAAGCGGAATGACAGCATGTTTATGAACAGGCCTTGTTTCCTTCCGTCCTGCTTTTTGCAACGGCTAGTTATGCACCAAGGAGGCAAAAAATAATAATTCCCCTTTAGGAAAGAGCGACGCCATTTCATGACGGTGCCTGCCACAGCCGCATATCCCGACTCCTTAGATAAGAACCATTTGAGGGGTCACAGTAAATTCTCTTTCAATGGGACCTTCTTGACTGTTCCCTCAAATATAATGGGCATGCTATTTCCAAGGGCAGATTCCTTAATGTCTGATGGGGCCCATAGATCAGCTGCAAATTGCCTTTGGCCCCCGAACCGTTGGGACCAAAGGGCTCAACACGGAACAAAATGCACAAGTGTGAAAAAGCACGCCGGCTTTCCTGACTCTCTTTCACCTTCCCGAGCACTGAGAATAGTATCCTAAGCTACCGTTCCATTTTGTGTGTGTTTATTTCATCAATTCTTCCCATTGCTGCATCCTCGGTACACCCACCTTGGTTGTTTACATCCACGTCAAGTTCCCTCTCTGTTTAACTAGTTTTCACGCCGTTTTCATGCTTATTCAATATCATCCCTTTGTCGTACCCGTGGAGTTCTGATACGTCTGGCAACCTAATAAGGGCAGGGACAATTGGTTCATGATTATCTCAAGCCTTTCTGTATATGGTGGGGGGGGGCACCAAGAGAGGCATAGGGGGGCGTATCCTCTCACCTGTGGCACATTCTTCCTTTGAAGAAGCTTCAAAGTCGATTTGAGCATCTTTTTGGAAACATTTTAAGAGTTTCCATGTGGGCTGGTTTTATTGCCCCCCCCCCGCCCCAGTTAAACTATTTGAGGGGCCAAGGTTTTAATTCATCCCCCTCCAGCTGATAATTTTAAAAAATCTTAATGGGATTTCTCTTACATGAGATGTTAGTTGTCCAAATGAAGAGAGCTCAGGATTTATGTTTTAATTAATAGAACAGAAAAACCATGAGAATATCTTCACGGGCAGACAAGAAAGATGGTTTTGCACTGAGGATTATCTCTTTTGATATTTTTTTTTTTTTTGCCACGACGTTCAAACGTGCCATCATGAGGTCTAGATACTTAAAAATACAAAAAATGGAAGCCGGAGCTTTGAAAACACGTTAGATGTGGCCACCTCGCCATTGCTGCAAACAGTCGTCATCTAAGCAAACAGCTCTACCTTAGACCCTGCAGCTTTGCAAGAGATCTGTACCAGCTGCCGGGATGCAGCGAGGTCTGGTACCTTCTAAAATAAGCTGCCGTTTCTTTGAATCCGCCAGCCAAGCCTTGTGCCACCTTCGCTGGCACGGCAGAAATATGCAGAGGGGACGTGAAGCTGCTATTAATAGCCAATTGACTCTGTGCTGTCAGCCTCCATTTTCTGATGCAAGGCAGTGTGTGGCGAGGGTATTCCTTTCCATGCGATTGCTTTGGTAGGAAATGGAGTCTGGCTCTAATAAGATTTTTCAAAGGTGCTGCTTAACTAGGGTTTTTGTTCTGTTTTAGAGAGCTAGCATAACAGACGAGGGTCCTTTGGCTTATGGAACAGAAGATAGCAGTTCGGAAGCCTTTCTCTCTCTTAAAAAAAGAGAAACCCATCCTTTGTGGCCTTAAACAATATGACTTCTCCTCCTGCCCAGCCAGTTCAAGACGTATCAGGTTCTGCAACAGAGCCGTTACTGTGCCAGGCTAGAAAATACGGCCTTTTTCTTCCCACAATCTCTGCGGGTAATCGAATATAGGCAGATGAAAAGAGGAACAGAGGCATTTTGCTAAATAGACGCTTGTCATACCCTCATAGCGTGATGCAGCAAGTTTCAGCGTGGTCCATTTTTCAGCCGGAATGTACCAATTCCGACGGCTGCGGGAGCTGGATGGGCTGATTAGTCATCTTGATAAATCGTCATTGGGTTGTACAGGGTGGGTTGAGGGTCATGGTGCTTCTCTGGAAGGAAAACCCTTGTTAATTGCAGGTCAGGATCTGTCCTTCCCTGCCCACCTGTCCCACTGGGTCTGCTAAATCCAAGCAACAGATTAATTTCAGCAACTCCCTGAGCAAAAGTAATTTTTTTAAAAAATTATGGGTGCTATGTATTCAGAATCAGGGTTGCACTCCCAACCCATCTGAAGAAGGGTGCATGCATCTGAAGAAGGGTGCATGCACACGAAAGCTCATACCAAGAACAAACTTAGTTGGTCTCTTAAGGTGCTACTGGAAGGAATTTTTTTTTTATAAGAATTTATTGGCATTTTCATAACAAAGCATAAACCCACACCCACACCTACATATATAAAACAAATACAAACGTAGCCACAATTCTTCTTCTTGTTTACACGCATAAAAGAAAATTCTAGTTCCGAATCTTGGCGGTTGACTTCCCCTGCCTTCTCTCCTTCGGTTTTAAATCCAAATTCTACTTTAATAACATCCTCTCTCTAAAAATTAAATTCATTTAAAAAAGATTCCAGTCTAAACAATCATCTTAATCCATAATAGTTGGTAACAAATCTTTAAATCTTAACAAATTATTCTTATATCAAATCTATATAAACTTCTTCTATCCCTTATACTGCTGCTAATAACATAAAATTCAAAATATCCCTTTTCTTATTGAAAAATAAAATAAAACATAATGTCTTAACCCTCCGGTTTCAGATTACCATAACAGACCATTTAAATTGTGCACTTAATACACTTCACCCTATTCCCCCTCTGTCCATTGTCCTTTTCCATCTTTCACCGGAACCACTCCTCCAATTGTCCTCTTTTCTTGTACATCCACAGATCCACTGGAAGGAATTTTTATTTTATTTTATTTTGTTTTGACTATGGCAGACCAACACGGCTACCTACCTGTAACTCCCAACCCAATAATGTTGGTTTATTCTAGTTTGATTCTTCAAGGTTCAGTTAATTGCTCTGGCATATACAGTGCTTGGGTTGTTGTTGTTTATGTAATAAAATGATTAACGACCTTGCGATACTGAAGTCCACTTTGTGGCATTCTGGTCCAAATGCGAGATTTAGTTAAACAGGTTGTGTGTTGTGCTGCAGAGGGCAGAGAAAAATAATTTATGGGAAACAAGCAAACGTGCGCAGATCTTTTCCAGAGTGTATGATTCATCCTGGTTCCTGAGCACGGGAGTTGTAATTGCTTGGGGCGCAGAATATTTAGAAGATGTTTAAACTGCAGCATCAAATTGCTCTCCAAGCACTGTAGAAATAAAACCCTACAGAGTATTATAGAGAGTTGGAATATTATAGGGAAGTTTTGGTGGGGAGACTGGAAGGAAACATGGTGTTATGCAGCTTTCTGGCCTAACTACAGCAGGAAAACTGGGCAGGTTATTCCTCAAAGGTGACAGGCATCCAATTTAGGAGAACAAAGCAAGTTTTATTAATTAATCAGATATGGCGTGATGCCTTTTCAAGGCTACAGAAAAACTCCACCTCCAGCTTATTTCCTCCGCTGGAGGTTTTTAAGCAGAGATTCGACGGCTACCTGTCATGAATGCTTTAGCTGAGTTTCCTGCATCGCAAGGGGTTGGACTAGAGGACCTCTGGGGGTCCCTTCCAACTCTGCAATTCTATGATTCTGTAGCTCCCAACAGGCACATTATGCTCCCTGGGGACAGCCCTCAGAGGTAGTGCAAGACATCTACTTAACATTTTGTGTTGCAATATATTTATCAAGGATTATATTTAAGGCTTGCTAAGATGTATAAGACTGAATCAGATAAGTGCTGGAGATGCAAAGAGGTTGAAGGAACGTTCTTTCACACGTGGTGGACTTATAAAAGGGTAAAAGAGTATTGGGAAATGAAACATAATGAATTGAGAAAAAAAATGTTCAAAAGTCCTTTCCCAAAAGAAACAGAGTCCTTTTGGTTGGGGATAATTCAGACGGAAATTACCAGGTGTCATAAAAGGATATTTATGTATGGCGCTACTGTGGCCTGTGTTTTGTTAGCCCCCAAATGGAAAACGAGCGAGGTCCCAACCGAAAGAAGAGCGGCAACATAAGCTGACAGAATATGTGCAGCTTGCAGACTTAACATATAGAATAAGAGAACAAGAAGGACATACGTTTAGGGAAGATTGGAAAATGTTTATTGAATATATGGGAAATAATTGTGTACACCTGAAAAAGCTCGCAGCAGTGTAAATTAAGTTTCGATGGATGCAATAATGGAATGCTGAATGGTATAGTTGTTGTAAAAGATGCAGGGATTTATGATACGCAAAATGAACCATGGAAAGAGGAGAAGGGAAGTCCTCGATATTTTAAGGAAGTTTAAATGAGTATTTTAGATTGTAAAAGAGAAAATTTAACTATATATATAAGTAAGACTTAAAACTTTAAAGAAGTCTATTCTGCTCACTTAGTTGGGGCGTGGATGGCGCTGTGGGTTAAACTACAGAGCCTAGGACTTGCCGATCGGAAGGTCGGCGGTTCGAATCCCCGTGACGGGGTGAGCTCCCGTTGCTCGGTCCCAGCTCCTGCCCACCTAGCAGTTCGAAAGCACGTCAAAGTGCAAGTAGATAAATAGGTACTGCTCCGGAAGGTAAATGGCATTTCCGTGCGCTGCTCTGGTTCACCAGAAGCGGCTTAGTCATGCTGGCCACATGACCCGGAAGCTGTACGCCGGCTCCCTCGGCCAGTAAGCGAGATGAGCGCTGCAACCCCAGAGTCGTCCGTGACTGGACCTAACGGTCAGGGGTCCCTTTACCTTTATTCTGCTCACTTAGACACTAGCAATTGCAATAACTTGAAGCAGGGCTTTTTAGTGTTGCTGCTGACCATATTCTGTGGAATGGTATTCCTGTCCCGATCTGACAGATGCCTATTCTCCGCACTTTCCAAAAACAACTGAGGACATTTTCCCCCGGACAGGTTTTCCCAGACGAGTGAATGGGTCTCTGCCATCAGTGCCCATTTTGTATCGTTGCTTTAAATCAGTCTGCTTTTTGTTGTTGTTTTAAAACTGGTTTTTATTGTACATTGCTTTGAGGGATTGTGTAGTTTTAACATTGCATGTGGCTTGGACCTACCATTTCCTGTAGCTGCCCAGCCTTGGTGCAGCTGGTTAGCAGCAGCCTCACCTGTTGCCCAAAAAGGAGGAAAGTCATCGCTAAAGCACAGGTGTGCACTGGCTAATTTATATGTGTGGATGTGAATTTGGAAAGCACTGATAAGATTTAAATGGAGGTGTAGCACAGCTCATCATAGTGAGAAGGGCTGAGCCCAGGTAACCTGTATACCTGCTTGAGCTACTCTCCAGGTGAATAACTTTGGGTGTTTGCAGGAATTTTTCCAAGCGGTGGAGGGCGAAGGAAAATGCACAAGGCTAGTTATCTCCACTTCTACAAATAATGATGAGAAAAGAAGTGCTTGTCCATTTCCCCTCATATCTCAGAATCCACAGATGCTAGAAACTTAGGATTTTAAAAAAATGAAAGCTGGGGACCTCAGGATTATAGTTCGTGGTGGTGGGGCCAGAGAACTAACTCCTTGATGGGCACCCTCAAAGCCCCTGCTGTCCCTTAAGTTGTTGTTTTATTTTTAAATCTTGCAAACGGACTCTGACCCTACAGCTTGAAAAATAGGGGGAAACCTTCAGATAGAGGGCTGTCCTCTGCAAAGCAGGACACGTGGACACCCTAACCGGGCCTTTGACCCTGGGTGGTTGCTGCCCGGGACCCTGTAGGTTCTCGCTCATCATGAACGGATCCTGCCGGTGAAAGCACTTGACAACATTCCCAGGTTGTCGGTTCAAAGGTCGGAAGAGGTTTCGACGGCTTAGCAGCTAGAGAGACCGAAAAAACATCACAGCAATGGCAGAGTGCCGTCATTGGAGGGAATGTCCTGTAGGCACCACACGGGCTTCCCTTAGGCATCTGGTTGGCCACTGCCAGAAGAGGAGGATGGACTAGATCCTTACACCAGGGATCTTCTCCGGCAGTGCTATTTTTCTAGGAAAAGAGGAACTCACCACGAACACCTCCCTTGTTCTCTTAGAATGGCAATGGCGCCCCCCCCCGAAAGGTGCTCAAACTGTGTTTTGGCAGGGGAAAAGCCCCGTCCCTCCTTAATTGTGGTGCTTGCAAAAACCAGCCATAACCGCCGCCTAGGTCCAGGGACCAATTTGGCAAGCTCTCTCTCTCTCTCTCGCACACCGGAACCTCGGTTTTCAAACTTAATCCGTTCCAAGGATCAGTGGGCTGGCTGCAAAGCCAATGGGGAAAGGGAAAGGAAAAACGCAGCTCGGAAGCTGTTCGTTCAAAAACTGGAGCAGTTTTTGTTGTTGTTCAGTCCATGATCTTAGTTTTTTTTATGTTGAGCTTCAGACCATATTTTGCTCTCTCCTCTTTCACCCTCATTAAAAGGTTCTTTAATTCCTCCTCACTTTCTGCCATCAAGGTTGTGTCATCAGCATATCTGAGGTTGTTGATATTTTTTCCGGCAATCTTAATTCCGGTTTGGGATTCATCCAGTCCCAGCCTTTCGCATGATGAATTCTGCATATAAGTTAAATAAGCAGGGAGACAATATACAGCCTTGTCGTACTCCTTTCCCAATTTTGAACCAATCAGTTATTCCATATCCAGTTCTAACTGTAGCTTCTTGTCCCACATAGAGAGCAGTTACTTCCAGGTTTTTGGTGTTTGGGAGCTAAAACGGAAGTGTTTGGGAACCGAGGTTTGTCTGTACATTCAAACCCCCACAGATACAGGAGCCCAAGAATTGGAAGGGGTTCGGGGCAACATGCAGACTCTTCCCTCCCCTCTCCCCCTTTTAATGTGTAATGTTTCATTATGTTTTCATATATATCGGAAGCTGCCCAGAGTGGTTGGGGCAACCCAGTCAGATGGGCGGGGAATAATAATAATAATAATAATAATAATAATAATAATAATATCATAACAAAAAGTCCATAAAGAATGGAAACTGTTTAAGAAGTATATGGAGAATAATGGTATAGGAAAGTTTCTATTAGCAGAATTAGACTGAACCAAATAAGATATTAAACCAGAGTAAGTTAAGAGATAAAAAGAAGGGAATAAAAAGCTTATAACTGTGCGAGAAATTTGGGTAAAAATTAACATATACAGCGATGTTAATTGGAAGTCCTTTTGTTTGACAACAAGAATGTTCTAAATTTTGGAAACTATGTTGATTTTTTGTTTTGTCTTGTTTTGTTTTTTGAAATTTTTGTAATTTTGTAGTAATATTTGTTGGATGTGTGAAATGTGTAAATGTTTTTAAAACAATAAAGTGTTTAAAAATAATAATAATAATAATAATACCATATAATAATAATTAATAATTATAATATATACTTGGCCAAATCTTCCTTGTATTCAATTTTTTCCTTACTATGGCTTCTACTGGTGAAATCCATAATGGTGTTTGACATTCTATGTATCTTTTATATTTGTTCCATACTTTAAATAGGGCTCCTCTTATAATATGATTCGTAAATTCTTTATTTACCTTAACTTTATCATAATTCAAATATGCGTGCCATCCAAATCTGCAGTTAAAACTTTCCAAATCCAGCAATCTAGTTTTCTCTAACCTTATCCATTCCCTTATCCAGACCAGGCATTTCGCCTCGTAATATAGCTGCAGATTTGGTAGCGCCAATCCTCCTCTGTCCTTCCTATCTGTCATCAATTTGTATCTTACTCTGTGCTTCTTTCCTTGCCAGAGAGGAATTCAAACAAATAGCCAGCAAGTGTAGAGACAAAGTCAGAAAAGCTAAAGCACAGAATGAACTCAGGCTTGCTAGAGAGGTTAAAAGCAATAAAAAGGGCTTTTATGGGTATGTCCGTAGCAAAAGGAAGAACAATGAAACAGTGGGGTCACTTAGAGGAGAAGATGGTGAAATGCGAACAGGAGACAGAGAAAGGGCAGAACTCCTCAATGCCTTCTTTGCCTCAGTCTTCTCAAAAAAAGAAAACAATGCCCAACCTGAAGAATATGGGGCAGATGATTCAGCAGGGGAAACACAGCCCAGAATAAGTAAGGAGGTAATACAAGAATACTTGGCTAGTTTAGATGTATTCAAGTCTCCAGGGCCAGATGAACTACATCCAAGAGTATTAAAAGAACTAGCAGAGGTGATTTCAGAACCACTGGCAGTAATCTTTGAGAATTCCTGGAGAACTGGGGAAGTACCGGCAGACTGGAGGAGGGCAAATGTTGTCCCTATTTTCAAAAAGGGGGAAAGAGAAGACCCAAACAATTACCGCCCAGTCAGCCTGACATCAATACCAGGAAAGATTCTAGAGCAGATCATTAAGCAAACGGTCTGTGAGCACCTAGAAAGGAACGCTGTGATCACTAAAAGTCAGCATGGGTTTCTGAAAAATAAGTCATGTCAGACCAATCTGATCTCATTTTTTGACAGAATTACAAGCCTGGTAGATGAAGGGAATGCTGTGGATGTAGCCTATCTTGATTTCAGCAAGGCCTTTGACAAGGTGCCCCATGATATTCTCGTAAAGAAGCTGGTAAAATGCGGACTAGACAATGCTACCATTCAGTGGATTTGTAACTGGCTGACTGACCGAACCCAAAGGGTACTCATTAATGGCTCCTCTTCATCCTGGAGAGAAGTGACTAGTGGGGTGCCACAGGGTTCTGTCTTGGGCCCAGTCTTATTCAACATCTTGGATGATGGGCTTGAGGGTATCCTGATCAAGTTTGCAGATGACACCAAATTAGGAGGGGTGGCTAATACCCCAGAGGACAGGATCACACTTCAAAATGACCTTAACAGATTAGAGAACTGGGCCAAAGCAAACAAGATGAATTTTAACAGGGAGAAATGTAAAGTACTACACTTGGGCAAAAAAAATGAAAGGCACAAATACAGGATGGGTGACACCTGGCTTGAGAGCAGTACATGTGAAAAGGATCTAGGAGTCTTGGTAGACCATAAACTTGACATGAGTCAACAGTGTGATGCAGCAGCTAAAAAAGCCAATGCAATTCTGGGCTGCATCAATAGGAGTATAGCATCTAGATCAAGGGAAGTAATAGTACCACTATATTCTGCTCTGGTCAGACCTCACCTGGAATACTGTGTCCAGTTCTGGGCACCACAGTTCAAGAAGGATACTGACAAGCTGGAACGTGTCCAGAGGAGGGCAACCAAAATGGTCAAAGGCCTGGAAACGATGCCTTATGAGGAACGGCTTAGGGAGCTGGATGTTTAGCCTGGAGAAGAGAAGGTTAAGGGGTGATATGATAGCCATGTTCAAATATATAAAAGGATGTCATATAGAGGAGGGAGAAAGGTTGTTTTCTGCTGCTCCAGAGAAGCGGACACGGGGCAATGGATTCAAACTACAAGAAAGAAGATTCCACCTAAACATTAGGAAGAACTTCCTGACAGTAAGAGCTGTTCGACAGTGGAATTTGCTGCCAAGGAGTGTGGTGGAGTCTCCTTCTTTGGAGGTCTTTAAGCGGAGGCTTGACAGCCATCTGTCAGGAATGCTTTGATGGTGTTTCCTGCTTGGCAGGGGGTTGGATGGATGGCCCTTGTGGTCTCTTCCAACTCTATGATTCTATGATTCTATATAAATTTAGTAATATCTCTTCGCCATTCTTCGAAACAATTTTCCTTATTTATGATTGGATTTTTCAAGTGTAATTGAGTTGGAAAGGACCGTGAGGATTGTCCAAGCCCCTGCAGTGCAGGACTATGCTGTTGTCCCATATAGGGGGGGATTGAACCTGCAACCTTGGCATTATCAGCACCGTGCTCTAACTAACTGAGCTAAAGCCCTTACAAAAAAAAAATCCCCCCTCTTTTCCCAACCTGTTAGATGGGGAAAGGCTCCTTCAAGTACGCCTGGGTGCTGGACAAGCTGAAGGCAGAGCGTGAGCGAGGGATCACCATCGACATCTCTCTGTGGAAGTTCGAGACCACCAAGTACTACATCACCATCATTGACGCCCCCGGGCACCGGGATTTCATCAAGAACATGATCACGGGGACTTCGCAGGTGAGAAAGGGGAGGCTGTTCCTCGCAGGGCAGGGGGCACCTTTTGGGCATTCCCTGAGCACCAGCAAAGCGCCAACATCCCTTTTTTTTCCTGGATGGGTCCCTGCCAGCAGAACTGTGTGACCCGGATTTTTTAAAAATGGAAGTCCTAGGAACCCTGTCTAGCTTTGCACTCTGGCTGGCCAAATGGCAAAGCTATCATGCTTGGTGCGTTTGAAAGGGGCCGTAGAAATTCTTACAAATGCATTCGGAGCGTGCTCTCCCCTACCCGCCTTCCTGGGAGTTAAAAAAAAAAAAAAGCCAGACTCCCTAAAGGAGCCATCAACTATTTATAGGAGCAGATGGCCCTATCAATTTTCAGGTATCGAGCCAACAGTTCGTAGAACTTGTTGAGTTACGATATTGGAAGGGAAGATGGGATATTAGGAGCCCAATATGTACCCGTTTTGTTTGGAGGAAATCTCGGGTGGGGTGGGGGGGTGCTGTGGGATATTGGCTATCCCAAGACACATAGGTTTTTTTTAATTCACTTAATGTGGTTGTATTCTACCTTTTCCTCCAAGTGGCTCTCTCCCCCCCCTCCCAAATCTGCTTTATAAAACAGTGCATGAACCGAAACGCAGTCATCTTTTGACACTCTCACCCCTCCAGATTTTGTAATGCAGGTCCGCAAGCCAAACAATGTGAGCTGAAATTGGCTGTGCATTCAGTATAGTGAGCCTCGGCTTGGGGAACTCCCTCCCACTTGAGATTAGGCAGGCCCCCCTCCTTGTTGAACTTCCAGCAAATGGCAAAGACTTCTTATTCCAGCAGGCGTCTTAAGGCCTTTGGTTTGGTTTTGTGATGAATTTTTATTATTGCATTATCCCGTTTTCTATGGATAGTTTTTATGTACAGGTGGCGACCCTTTCGCATGGGGGTTCTGTTCCTGGCTCCCGTGCATGTTGACAGAGTGCAAAAACCCACCTCGTTCTGGTCCAGCTCTGCTTTCTTCCAAAAGGGGCCTGAGCATCGGTTGTGCGTCAGTTGCATGCAAATCGGTTGCTGCCTGTACAGTGCTTAGAAATGGGAAATGTACTTAAAAATGCAACACAGTGGTTACCGGTAATATGTTTTCGAACGTTTCTGTTTTCGAACGGTAATCTGTTTTCGATCTGTTCTGGAAGACCGTTTGAGTTCCGAAATGTTCGAAAACTCAGCATGGAAGCCTCAATAAATACGGAAAACTCGATACAGAAGCCGCGTGGCCTTTTCGACTTCCGAGGCGAATTTGAAAACCAAAGCATTTACTTCATTATGGCGTTCAAAAACCGAAATGTTCGTCAACAGAGACGTTCAAAAACCGATGTACCACTGTATATTGCTTGGCAAAAAAAAATAAATGTGTGTGTTGGGAGACGTTTGCACTAAAATGCTTGATGCTATTTTTAAATTTCATTTTACAAAACGCTGATAAAAGTTTCACGAGGACTTCTTTAAAAAGTTGCGAGCTGATGTGGAAAAGCGGAACTTTAAGATTGGGGGACAGAAACGAGAAATGGAGAGAAACTGAAACGGGGAAATTCTCCTGTAACGTTTTGCAAACCGTCATGCAAAAACGACGTACCGAAACATCAGACTTGGCGTTAGCTGTGGGCACATCTTCGCAAGCAGCTCCTAAGCGTGTCTGTGCCTTGTTTCCCTGCAGGCTGACTGTGCCGTCTTGATTGTGGCTGCTGGGGTAGGTGAATTCGAAGCTGGCATCTCCAAAAACGGCCAGACCCGCGAGCACGCCCTCCTGGCGTACACCCTGGGCGTCAAGCAGCTCATCGTGGGCATTAACAAGATGGACTCTACGGAGCCGCCGTACAGCGAGAAGCGCTACGATGAGATCGTCAAGGAAGTCAGCGCCTACATCAAGAAGATCGGCTACAACCCAGCGACCGTTCCCTTTGTTCCCATCTCTGGCTGGCATGGCGATAACATGCTGGAGCCGTCTCCCAACGTAAGTCTCCGGTGGGTGGTGCTAGGCTATGTTCACATGAGGTTTGCAGCTCCAGTTGGGTCCGGTTGAAGCTGGAGAAGCTCCTCCGTCACCATCTCCCAGGGACCGAGAAGTCGAGTTGCGAATACGAGAAGGGCTGGCTTGAAGAGGGAGCCTTACGGCAGGCCAGGTGGAGCCTAGGCAGTGTTAGAAACTCGAATATATAAGCTAGGTGCCAAACGGCTCCTTAAACCCAGGGTTAAGGATGCTTAGTTGCCATTTTGGGGCCATTTTGGCTACTTGAAAGTTGTATTTTTCAACGCGGCTTTCTGCTTCCTGAAATTGGTTCTCCTTGGGCAGATAAAATATCACGGATAGAATTCTACAGGATGGCTTGCTAGTCGAATGGTTGGCACTACCTGCTGACATTGAAAGGGTTCGTTTTGAGGGTGGTAGCCAATTAAGTTTCACTTAATTGGCCACCATAGAGTTGGAAGAGACCGCAAGGGCCATCCAGTTCAACCCCCTGCCAAGCAGGAAACACCATCAAAGCATTCCTGACAGATGGCTGTCAAGCCTCCGCTTAAAGTAAACCAGTGTATCACTCAGAGTAAACTAGGCATTTTGTTTTGGCGACTGTAACATTGGATACTGACAAGCTGGAACGTGTCCAGAGGAGGGCAACCAAAATGGTCAAAGGCCTGGAAACGATGCCTTATGAGGAACGGCTTAGGGAGCTGGGTATGTTTAGCCTGGAGAAGAGAAGGTTAAGGGGTGATATGATAGCCATGTTCAAATATATAAAAGGATGTCATATAGAGGAGGGAGAAAGGTTGTTTTCTGCTGCTCCAGAGAAGCGGACACGGCAATGGATTCAAACTACAAGAAAGAAGATTCCACCTAAACATTAGGAAGAACTTCCTGACAGTGAGAGCTGTTCGGCAGTGGAATTTGCTACCAAGGAGTGTGGTGGAGTCTCCTTCTTTGGAGGTCTTTAAGCAGAGGCTTGACAGCCATCTGTCAGGAATGCTTTGATGGTGTTTCCTGCTTGGCAGGGGGTTGGACTGGATGGCCATTGTGGTCTCTTCCAACTCTAGGATTCTATGGTTTAAGGAGCCATTTGGCACCTACTTTGGCTTATATATATATCTGAGTTTCTGATATATATAAGCTACAGTAGGTGCCAAATGGCTCCTTCAACCTGGGTTACAGTCGCCAAAACAAAACCACCTATTTGCCATTTTGGGGCCAGATGTCTCTTAAAGTCTTATTTTTCACTACGACTTTTTGGTTCCTGGAATTCATTCTGATTGTGCAGATAAAACATAACAGATAGAATTCTACAGGATGTGTTGCTGGTGTGTGAAAACAATCGACGTCCAAGGACCCACCCCCCCCAGGCATGTACCTCCAGATGGTGGAGAAGACAGATGCCATCCTGGCGCCCGGGCATCTTCACTTGGTTGCAGGTGGCACGATAGCCAGGTTCAAAATGCACCTGGTGAATTTCAAATGCTGAGCCTATGTGGAGAGGCTGTCCTGTCCACGGGGCTGTGCCTTGCGAAAATTCGACTTTCCTGGCTGAATCGGATCTTAACAATTGCCTGGAAAGGATCCGATGACAGATTTTGCTTAGTTGAGCTTCAGTTGAGTGGGTAAGATCGGATTTTTGCAAAAGCAGAGCCACGGAACTCTTGGGCCCGTGGGAATTAATTTGTCCACAATGCAATCAAAATATGGGCCCAGAGAAAGTGGGTGAGCCCTCCTTTAATGCAGGGTGACAACCAGACCCAGCAAACCTAGTCATTACTCAATATGAGCGTGAATCAAGCATGTCCTGTAATCCTTGAGATTCTGCCGCCATCTTTCAATTGTTCTTTATTGGACCTATCAATGCACAAAGGGTTCCCTGAGGCCAAGAAAGCTTGGAAAACATTACTTTGGGGCAGCACTTGCTGTCAGTGCTGGAGTTGTGAGTTGTATAATTTTGGGGGGGGATTACTAAGGCCTAGTTCTTAACAAGATAAAGGGTGTCTGGCCTGGCCTGTACTACTACTTAAGTTTTTTGTTTATTGATTCAAAGCATTTATATCCTGCTATTCTGCTGGATATAAATTTTGCATACCAGTAAAACTAGTGCATTAATCCGAGCTTCAGAGAGAGCCCCTTTCTCCACTAAAGGAGGCTTAAATAGCTACTTAACTACAGTAGACCCTCTGGTTACGTATTGCTCTGGATATGTAACTTTCAGGTTACAAACGTGGCAAACCCAGAAGTGTACTTCCAGGTTTCACCGTACATGGATGCGCAGAAGCAGTGCCTCTGCCTGCAGACTTTTCGGGTTGCGGACGGACCCGCGGAACAAATTTATTTTGTATCCGGAGGGTCCACTGTACTAAACGTGATTATTCTGATGATTGTAAAGGTAAAGGGACCCCTGACCATCAGGTCCAGTCGTGTCCGACTCTGGGGTTGCGGTGCTCATCTCGCTCTATAGGCCGAGGGAGCCGGCGTTTGTCCGCAGACAGCTTCCGGGTCATGTGGCCAGCATGACAAAGCCGCTTCTGGCGAACCAGAGCAGCGCACGGAAACGCCGTTTACCTTCCCGCTGGAGCGGTCCCTATTTATCTACTTGCACTTTGACGTGCTTTCGAACTGCTAGGTGGGCAGGAGCTGGGACCGAGCAACGGGAGCTCACCCCGTGGCAGGGATTCGAACCGCCGACCTTCTGATCAGCAAGCCCTAGACTCTGTGGTTTAACCCACAGCGTCACCTGGGTCCCCTATTATTCTGATGATTACACTGCCTTTATTCCGGGCTGTATCTGGGAGCAGAAGAAGCTGCTGTCTGGCTGCGCCCCTCAGCCTCAGTCGCAATGTCTGTAATGGTGGCCGAATTCACAAAGTTGTGAGGGCAGGCCCAGCACCGATCGTGTAGCACCCTGCAAACCAAACAAGTAATCGTTCTCTGCCACCGCCTTTTAAAAGCTCTCTTAGCCAATTATTTTAATCAGTGTACCCAAAGCCCAGACAGCTGAACATCGCCAGCTGCCAGTGCTGGAGAGATGACACTGAACAATCTAATTAAAAATAGGTTTGGGGAAAACAGGGCGACGTCATTTTGGAATTTATACTTCCTAAATATGGAGGTCAAGCGAGACAGGGCAACAGTACGTTGTTGCAAATCTGTGCCTTGTGGGGTGTTGCTGGGCTTGTGATTGGAAGCTGTACCCCCTTACAATCTGTTTTTTTTTAAAAAAAAAACCCAAAAAACCGCACTTACCAGAATTTTTCGATGCAGCAGAACCACATATGTTAGGAGGAGGAATGCACACAAAAACCTGACAAATATTTTGTGAGGATGCAGAAATGTGGGGAGCTTAAATTCAGAGTGGGAAATGGAGAGAAACCGAAATGGATAATGTATGCCCCTACAGTTGACCCATCACTGCAGTTCCACGGGGCAGGGAAAAGTACAGGGGTACCTCGGTTGTCAAACGCAATGCTGTTCCGGAAGACCGTTCGACTTCCAAAACGTTCGACAACTGAGGCGCAAAGGGCGGCCTGCAAAGTCAGTGGAGAAAGTTGAAAATAAAATAAAATAAATGCAGCGGAATCCAGAAGCATTTACTTCTGGGTTTTTGGCGTTCGAAAACCCGCAACGTCCGGCTTTCGAGATGCTCGAAAACCGAGGTACCGTTGTATTGTGCTGAGGCATCCACATTGATGTGATGTCTAATTCCTGGGAAGAAATTCCTTTCCTCACTTTTGAGGGAAAGAACAGGTGTGTGAGGGCCTTCTGGAAGGACTGGAGCGTCATGTGGATATAGCGATGAGATGTTCCGCATTTTTGGGGGGTGGGATTTTGAAAAGTATGAACTGGGGCTTTGTCTGGCCAACAAAGTGATCACTCTGTCCTGCTCTTGTTCCTGCATCAGTTTGTAACGCCACAGCTCCTCACGGTTTTACGTTCCTCCAACATCTGTGAGTCGATGGGCTTGCCGAGATTTAATAATTTCATTTTTTAACTTGCCCTTCTCCGCGAGGGTCCCAGCGACTTAAATATACGCCGAGTCAAAACAGATCACGTTCAGGAGAATGGGGTGGGTCCTAAAGTGCATAACCAAACAGACAACCCCCCGCCCCCAAAATAGCTATATTAAACCGAGAGGAAAAAGGAATAGATTAAAAGCACGCTGCCTATTTCTAAAAAGGCCACACAGATAGTTAAAGGCCTAAGGCCTGGTTAAAGAGGGAGGTTTTCATCTGGTGCCTAAAGATATGTAATGAAGGTGCCAGGCGAGCCTCTTTGGGGAGAGCATTCCAGAAATGGGGAGCCACCACAGAAAAGGCCCTGTTCTTGTGTTGCCACCCTCCGGACCTCTTGTGGAGGGGGCACACGAAGAAGGGTGTCAGGTGATAATATCGGGGTCTGGGTTGGTTCATATGGGGGGAGGTGGTCCTTGAGGGATTGCGGTCCTGGGAGTGTGACCTTTCCTGGACTGTCACCTCCCCAAAAACATCCGAAGGCGGTGGCAGTACCAAGAGTGTCCCCTCCACTGATTTTCACGCGTGTCTTTAAAAGGAAGGGGGCGGTCTTTCAGATAATGGCGCTAACTAGCTAGAGAGCTTTTGTGGGAATAGGGGAATAGGTGTCTCTTTACAACACTCAGCACCCTGGACAAACTACATTCCCCATAATTCTTTGGGGGCAAGCCAGGACTTCAGAGTGGAAAGATGCTGCTGTAAATGTTTGGTGCTGGGGTATCGTTTAGGGCAGGGGTCAGCAAACTTTTATCAGCAGGGGGGCAGGTCCACTGTCCGTCAGATCTTGTGGGGGGCCGGACTATATTTTGAAAAAAAAAAATGAACGAATTCCTATGCCCCACAAATAACCAGAGATGCATTTTAAATAAATGCACACATTCTTCTCATGAAATACCAGGCAGGCCCCACAAATAACCCAGAGATGCATTTTAAATAAAAGCACACATTCTACTCATGTAAAAACACCAGGCAGGCCCCACAAATAACCCAGAGATGCATTTTAAATAAAAGCACACATTCTACTCATGTAAAAACACCAGGCAGGCCCCACAAATAACCCAGAGATGCATTTTAAATAAAAGCACACATTCTACTCATGTAAAAACACCAGGCAGGCCCCACAAATAACCCAGAGATGCATTTTAAATAAAAGCACACATTCTACTCATGTAAAAACACCAGGCAGGCCCCACAAATAACCCAGAGATGCATTTTAAATAAAAGGACACATTCTACTCATGGAGAAAACGCTGATTCCCGGACTGCCCGTGGGCCAGATTTAGAAGGCGATTGGGCCGCATCCGGCCCCCGGGCCTTATTTTGGGGACCCCTGGTTTAGGGACTTTTGTTGATGGGGTTGTTGCTGTTATCGACACTTAACTTTTTGTATCTTTGTTTTAGATCTTATGAATTACGTGGAAATTGTTCAGTTTGGCTGTGTATTTATTGATGTTTTATTTTTTGCTTATGGCTGCTTCATTACGTTGTGTTTATGTGTCTTATGTTGTAAGCGGCCTTGAGCGTGGTTTGAACTTTGGAAAGGCAGCGTACAATTAAAATTATGTATGTATGGTGTGACTGTGGCCTAGGACTGGGTAGATCAGGGTTCAAATCCTTAGCCAACCATGAAGTTTACTAGATAACCTTGGGCCACCCACGGTATCTCAGCCTAACTAAACTTCCAGGGGTGTTGAGGGTAAAAATTGGGGGCGGCAGCGGCGCACGTCGTCTGTGTTCAAGTCTTTTGAGGAAAGATAGGTTTATAAGAGCAAATAAACCGAGAATTGTTTGGTTACTTAAATTTATGTGAGAGATTATTATACTTAGTGCTCTTTAGAGCTTTTCCTGTGTGCTCATAGCAGTTCACGTACATCATCTCAGCAGCTTTCAACAACAACCTTGCAAGGCAGGCTGCTATAACGGGTGCATTATTACAGGCTGCTAACCATTATTACAAACCAGAGGCTGAGATTAAAGAAGTTAGTGTCTTGCCGCTTAATGAGTTCAAAAGAGATTTGGACCAGGGACTTGCAAAGAGGGATGATTCCTTGCATCGCCACTGAAAATCTGTTCCTCGGGGTGTTGCATCTGAGAGCGTTCCTCTCACTTCAAACGCAGGCTGCAGAATTGGTCTGAGAGGGTATGTTTCCTGCGATTCTACAGTCCCATGAACAAATGGGGAATTTGGCTTTAGATGTAAATTCCAGTGGCTTGAGTACGTCTCCTTTCGGTGTTTTAAAAATGCAGGCCCTTACGACCGCAGGGATAAACTTGAATTTTGCTTGCAGATTGCCTCAGGCGCTGGTGGGAAAGTGAGAGTGAAGGAAACAGGGCGCAGAAGAAATTATGCATAATAAGGTGACACGTGCAAATTGGCTTTATATGCATGGCCTACGCAGGTCAGAGGGTTCAGGTTTTGTGATGCGTAACTTGCAAAAGTGATTTCGGTACTGAATTTTGCCTGTATGGTGTTGTCTTTCGCCGCTCAGACAGAGACGCTCTGTTTTCCCGAATATCATTTCTTTTCAGAAACGTGCAGGTCCTGTTCTTTCTACTTCTCTTTCTACCGCTTGTCCTCCAGATCTCTTTATATTTCCCTTCTCTTCTCCTGGCTGGGCTGGGGCTTCTTCCTTAATGCGGAAACTAGTCTGGTGACCCCCTCTGAGCCTGTCAGGTGACCCCCCTCTGAGCCTGTCATGTGACCACCTTGAAATTCAGCAAGTCAGCGTTGGTGTGTTGGCGGAGATTAGGTTTCTGTGAATCCTCTGACACATAAGCACAGCTGGGCTCATTCTTCGTGACCTCCTTCAGGGAATACAGGACATGGCTTGAATGCAAGACAGATAGTCTTGGTGGCTAGGAAAATGCAGGAGGGGGTGTCCACAGAAGTTTCAGAATGAAGCCACCTTTGAAGATGTAGAAAATTAGAGGGTGGCTGCTAACTAACTGTCTCTCTCACACACTTGCAATTGCCAAATTTGTTAGGGGATTTGATAAAACGATGTACATTTAAATTTCTGGGTAGGTAAACGGAACCTCCAGGGGGAGGTGCAGTGTATCTTAGGTGCAGTGTATCTTAATACCAGCTGCTGGAGGCAGATGATGGAAGGCAGGCTGTTTCTGTCCTGCCCTACTTTTGGGTTTTGCAGACATATCTGGTAGGTTGCTATGGAAAACTGGACGCCCGAAGAGACGGAGCTGTCTTCTGATCCGGCAGGCCTGTTCTTTTCGTTGCTACGCCATTGCATTAGCTTCTAATTTATTAGATGGTTAACGTACGCCCGTTTGAAGTGGGAACGTAGCAGCAGGTGCTTTCTCAACCTTAAAGGCCCAAAGGTCTCGATAACCAGCAGCTCCGTGCCCAGCCTCTTCAAAACTTGTGAAGCTAAAGTATAAAATATTAGACATGCGTTAAAATTACTGCTGAAATCGGGTGTTGGAAAGAAGGCTAGCTTAAAGGGTCCAAGCCATAGCAGATAATACTTAAATGTTTTCCCAATAAATTTTAGAATTTTACAAATGGGATCGAAATAGTATTGTTAAAAGACATATTTAAGAAATATTTATATTATGTACATCGTTTTATTAAAAAAAAAATTATATTAGTTAAAGGGTGAAACAAACGCAGCAATTAAAAAAAAAATGTTATGAAACACATATTTAAAAACATGTCAGATTAACATGTCTGGGGTAGCTGGCTTAAACGGAAACGTTTTTAAGCAGGATATTTAAAGTGTTGTGAAGCTCTAGTTCCCATTAGCCCCAGCCAGCGTGATCAAGGGCCAGGGGATGAATGAATGAATGAATGAATGAACTTATTGCCGTATTTTTCTATGTATAAGATGCCCCCATATATAAGACGCCCCCTATTTTTGGGGACTCCAAATTAAGAGAACAGCCTTCAGCACTACCTGTTTATAAGATCAGCCCCAATTTTAAACCTAATTTTTTGGTTTAAAAAAAAAACAAAACCCTTAGCGGTGGCGAAAAAACCCCTAGTCTTATACACGGAAAAACCTTTTTTTTTTTTGCTGGTCGCCGGAGATTGTGTTTGGCAATTGGTCTGTTTTTCAATTTCGGTCACAGACCAGTAACAGCGTCGTTTTTTAACAGCTGTGTGTGTTTTTTGGCGCTTTGGCACATGATGTCGGTGCTGCAGTATCAGGGAATTCGTCATTTATTTCTGTCCTCTCCCCCCATAAGCTTTGGAGCGCCCCCCCACACGACCCCCCCAAAGCGCCAAAACTTTGGTCAGGCTCCCAAAAAGATCAACAATTTTGGGGAGCCCCCCCCCATTGAAAAGCTCAACGACTCTGGGCATTTGCAATTGGGTTTTGGTTTGCATTTGGGCACTCGGTCTCTAAAAGGTTCACCACTGCCCTAGTCTTACAAAAAACATAATTTCGGTCAGACCAGTTAGCTCAAAATAGGGAAATATAAAACAAGTTCATTTGAATTTGCATTGGGTATAACACGGACAATACAGTAAAAATCAAGTTGCTAAAATATAACCTAAAATGGTCATTTAAGGCCTTGGTCATTAAGGAAGCACAGCTTGTTCCCTAAGTTTTATGGCAGGTCGCACAGAATTTGGCCACCCTTAGCGCGATCTCTGGATCCTCGTCCTCTACCAGGGATTTTAGACATAGGGGCAGGGATAATGGCAGATGTGGTCGATCAACATCTGGCATCGGAGAGAGGACAGCTTCTCCATCCCTTCCTTAAACTGGGTTCAAATCCCCACTTGGCCATGAAGTTTTCCTAGGGTAGTAATTGGTGACTGGTGAGGGTTGTTGTGGATGCCGGCTTGAGCTATTTGGGGGTAAGGGCCGTAAATAAGGAAGCTACGCCGTGGCATTTCCAGTGGTTGTTCATTCTTTATTTAGAAGATGTCTTAAATCTCACTACATTCAAAGGACCTCAAAGCGATGGACGGAAAATAAAACAAAAATCAAACGCGGTAGATCAGAGTTTCTAAACATTGTGCAAAGCTGAGATCCAGTACCATAGAAAAGAACAACAAAGCCATGTGCAAAATAAAAATTCGAGTACAATGCCAAAATCAAATGGGGGAAAAGAGACCTCAATTTACGGTGTAAAAACCCAGGAGAGGAATCTCAAAGTGGAAGTTCAGCTATATTGCAAAAGAAATCGGAACTATATAGCAAACAGATCTCGAAAGTCAGGACAAAAAAAATAAATATCTCAGTAACATTATGAGAAATAAAAATCAAGTACAGGACAATATAATCATATAAAAACCTTTTAAAATTACGTTGTATTAAACCAGTGACAGTTGCAGAATCCCAGCCAATCGATCTGTGGAACAAAGACAGCTTTCTAAGCCCTGACTTTATAGAGGCTTGCAAGAGAGCTCATAGCTCCAGGAATGGCTCTTCCCTGTGGCTGTACTCTAGGGAAGCTTGCTCCCTTGGGACCAAACCTTCCCTTCCAATAATCCATTTTATTCTTAGAATTGTAGAGTTGGAAGGGACCACAGAGGTCTTCTAGCCCAACCCCGTGTGACGCAGGAATGTTTTGCCGAAGGTGGGGCTTGAACCCACGACCCCGAGGTTAATTAAAGAAACCCACGACCCCGAGGTCTCGTGCTCTACCAACTGAGCCAACCGAGTTTGACTGGGCATTTGTGGCCTGAGTCTAGGGAATAGGTGACTTGCAATTTGGGAAACTGACCTTAGCAAGTTTCGCACAATTGACCTGAGATTATGGGAGAAGCTGATCTCGGGAGTGAACTGCCAGGGTTCACACTCCTGGCCTGGCGTTGTGGCAGATACAACCCCCTTGGAAACACACACCCCGACACCACATGTGCAGATAGAAGCAGACTGCTAATCTCTGCTAATACCTGAAGGAGCGTCTCCACCCCCATTGTCCATCCCGGACACTGAGGTCCAGCCCCGAGGGCCTTCTGGCAGTTCCCTCCCTGCGAGAAGTGAGGTTACAGGGAACCCGGCACAGGGCCTTTTCGGTGGTGGCGCCTGCCCTGTGGAACGCTCTTCCAGCAGATGTGAAGGAAATAAACAACTACCTGTCTTTTAGAAGACATCTGAAGGCATCCCTGTTTAGGGAAGTTTTTAATGTTTGATGTTTTATCACTTTTATTAATATTCTGCTGGCAGCTGCCCAGAGTGGCTGGGGAATAATAATAATAATAATAATTAACATTATCATCATCAGCATCAGCATCTCAAATTGCTCTGGGAAGCAAAGGAAGGATTGTATCCTTCAGTTCCTGCCCTTGTGATGAGGGAGAGATTCATACACCTGGGCAAAGGTGTTCTCATGTGCCAACAGGTCCTTCCTCACGGCCCATTGGATCCACACTCCCGCCATTTTGTTTTGCAGATGCCTTGGTTCAAAGGCTGGAAAGTGGAGCGCAAGGAAGGGAACGCCAGTGGAGTGTCGCTGCTGGAAGCTCTGGATACCATCCTGCCCCCCACCCGCCCCACAGATAAGCCTCTGCGCCTGCCCCTTCAAGATGTCTACAAGATCGGAGGTGAGTCCGGAGCTTTCCTGGCGGGTAGACAGGTGCCCTCGCTCGGCTAGGCGGATTTCTAGGCAGTAATCCGCTTTTGTAGTCGAAGCAACAGGAAGAGAGAAGAGGATTTGATTGCTGACACCGGCATTTACCTGGGTGCATTGTAGATCACAAGGTATGTAGCAGTTGTGCCTGTCGCCTGAAGGTGCCCCAACCGTTCGGTTTTTGGCAAGAAGTCAGTTTCTCATCCTCATGATTGCGGAAGCAGGTTTGAAACTGTGGCGATGAACATGCTAAAAGATGGGAAACGAGGGACATGAATGAAAAGACACTTCTCTATTCTGCTGCCCAACACTTTGCATTTATTTATTTTTTGAATTTTTTAAATTAAGTTTTACAATTTTATATTCAACACAATCACCATTATCACAAAAAAACTTATAACTCCCAATCTCTCTCTCCCCCCGACTTCCCTCAACCTCCTCTTCTGGTTCTTTAAATATTTGCTTTTCCTGCATTTTTATTATTAATCTACCTTAATTTTGTAATTTTTAACTTAAATCTTCTTATGTTCTTATCTTTTCTTATATCATATTTTCCCCCAGTTACATCCTGCACTTTGTTATTTTTCAGTTATTACATCTTAACTTTTATACTTGATTTCTTAATTGTGTTTACTCAGACCCTGCTAGTGAGGCCACTTGTTTGCAAAATTTCTGTAGATACATCCTAAATGGCTCCCAGTCTTTTTAAAAGTCTCTATTTTCCTTGTCTCAACACTTCACATTTCTAAGTCCATTTGCCGAAGGTCATTCACAAGCTCCTTCAGATTATTTCACACTTGAAGATACATTTCGCAAATAATAATATTGCAGCCTCTTCGGAAGACCTCTTGCTTGCAAAACCTCCTAGCATTGGTAGAGTTGCTGTGGTGTTCGATTCTTTTTAATGTATTTAAGACATTTATGTGCCGCTTAAATTATTTTTAGGGTGCACAGTATACCCATTTTACTGCTGTATTAAATGTCATTTTAATGCTGGAGTGCATTGATTGGTTGGTTGTAGCCCACCTTAGGAAGGTACAGGTGAAACTCGAAAAATTAGAATATCATGGAGAGGTTCATTTCTTTCAGTAATTCAACTTAAAAGGTGAAACTAATATATGAGATAGACTCATGACATGCAAAGCGAGATATGTCAAGCCTTTATTTGTTATAATTGTGATGATTATGGCGTACAGCTGATGAGAACCCCAAATTAACAATTTCAACTTTGGGGTTTTCATCAGCTGTGCGCCATAATCATCACAATTATAACAAGCAAAGGCTTGACATATCTCGCTTTGCATGTCATGAGTCTATCTCATATATTAAACTCCAGTAGCTAATGAAAAAATTGCTTACATAAATGGACTTTTCCACAATATTGTAATTTTTTGAGTTTCACCTGTATACCGTATATTCTCCCCCCTTCCCCAAGGTGGCTTATAACCGATAAACTACAACGTAAAAAAGACAAAATTTAAAAACAACCATTCAAAAAGCAAGTTAGCAGCGTTAAACGGCGGCAGCAGCAGGTGGAACGGTTCTTTAACAACCATGAAATCACCAAAATGCAGACCAGAATATAACACATAGCCAGGCTTTCCATGAAAGGGGCTGCAGAGCCGTGTGCTGTTGGTTATATGCAGCTGAAATTAACAGAATTGCCATCGGGCCAGCAGTTTCCTATGCTTTCCCAATAGGTAATGTGTTTTTAAGTTGCTTTCCCAATAGGTGTGTTTTTAAGTTGTCCGATGTTTTATATCCAGTGCTAAACTCCTGCAGTTCCTCTTCAGTCACGTCCACACCATTCATTTAAACTGCTATGATAACACTTTCAACAGTCACAGCTTTCCCCAAAGGATTCTGGGAACTGTGCCTGTTCCTTTCTCTCATCAAAGTCCTCTGAGTATTTGTCCAAAAAAATTTGCTTGTCTTCAACCGATCTGATTCTCACCTTCCGATCTCTGGCCTTGTGGGAATTCCCAGCGGAAAAAGATTCCTTTCTTCTGAAGTACCGATGTCACGTCAATGTATCTTCTCCTAAGATCAAGGAGGAGTTGTGGGATGTCCTTAAGGAGTATTATTGGATGCTTTTCAATTTCCAAGTTCTTGGCGTAATGTAATGATAAAATTTTATCTCTTTCTTGCCTATTCCGAAAAACAATCATGCAATCATTCACTGTTTTTCCTTTCTTGCTTTTGCCTCCAAATCTGTAAGCCTTAACCACCGTATTTCCCAACTCCTCCTCGTCCAGATCCCAAAATTCTGAAAATTGCTCAATTAAAAATGTCTTTAAGTCCTCTTTTTCCAGCTCTGGTAACGCTCTTATTCTCAGATTGGCCTCTCTCTCCTTCAATTCTAACATAGTAATCGAGATCTGCAGGTTTTCGTGTTGTTTTTGTACTTCTTTCAATTTAACACTCTCTATAATATTCACTTGCTCTTGCACCTCTGTTAGTTGTACTTTTGTCTGTTCAATCTCACCTTTCATCAATCCGGGAACTGTAGTATGTTGAGGCTGTTGACAGTTGTTAGGAGACACCCTGCTCCCCTTTCAGAACTACAGTTTTCAGAGCACCCTGGGAATCGTAGCTTTGTGAAAGCTCCGGGGGTTTTCCTGACAACTCTCGGCACCCGTAACAAACGACAGCTCCCAGAATCCCTTGGGGGGAAGCCATAGCAATGTGAATTGGCGTCATAGCGCCTTAAATGCATGGCTGCCGAGAGTCTCAGTGATTGCATTTCACTGCATGTTCCCCGTTGCCTTCTTTTCCTCTCCGCAGGAATCGGGACCGTCCCCGTGCCCAACTCCTCCTCGTCCAGATCCCAAAATTCTGAAAATTGCTCAATTAAAAATGTCTTTAAGTCCTCTTTTTCCAGCTCTGGTAACGCTCTTATTCTCAGATTGGCCTCTCTCTCCTTCAATTCTAACATAGTAATCGAGATCTGCAGGTTTTCGTGTTGTTTTTGTACTTCTTTCAATTTAACACTCTCTATAATATTCACTTGCTCTTGCACCTCTGTTAGTTGTACTTTTGTCTGTTCAATCTCACCTTTCATCAATCCGGGAACTGTAGTATGTTGAGGCTGTTGACAGTTGTTAGGAGACACCCTGCTCCCCTTTCAGAACTACAGTTTTCAGAGCACCCTGGGAATCGTAGCTTTGTGAAAGCTCCGGGGGTTTTCCTGACAACTCTCGGCACCCGTAACAAACGACAGCTCCCAGAATCCCTTGGGGGGAAGCCATAGCAATGTGAATTGGCGTCATAGCGCCTTAAATGCATGGCTGCCGAGAGTCTCAGTGATTGCATTTCACTGCATGTTCCCCGTTGCCTTCTTTTCCTCTCCGCAGGAATCGGGACCGTCCCCGTGGGCCGCGTGGAGACGGGGATCCTGAGACCCGGCATGGTGGTCACCTTTGCCCCCGTCAACATCACCACAGAGGTGAAGTCGGTCGAGATGCACCACGAGGCCCTCAGCGAGGCGCTGCCGGGGGACAACGTTGGCTTCAACGTCAAGAACGTGTCCGTCAAGGACATCCGCCGTGGCAACGTCTGCGGCGACAGCAAATCCGACCCACCTCAGGAGGCGGCCCAGTTCACTTCTCAGGTCAGCAGAGAGCAAGGTGGCAGCCATCTTGAAAGCCTTTGCCGTCGTAATCGCAACTTCTGCGGCCGTTTGCGTGACGCAGACCTCTGTCCTGCCAGTGACCCTTGAGGAAGATGGAACATTAACCAAGAGCCTTGAGATTTTGTTCTGCCAAAGTTGCGTTGCGGGACGCCAGCTTTTAATAGTTTGCTTGGTGCGGTTGAATTGCTAAAGGCGCAATCCTGTGCCCACTTAGCTGGGCTAGGAGTGAAGCCCAGTGAAAGCATAAGACGGAGTTGTTTAGCTCCAGGGCTAGGTTTTAATTTGTCTCCTGATTAGTCTGTAGGACTGGCAACAAATCAGTAGTCTCGCATTCAGAGACTTTTGATGGAAGGGTCACTGAGCACCCTTGTTAAAGGCCAGTTTTCCTCCTTACAAAGAATGCCAGGCTGTTGCTCATTAAATTTATAACATATCCCACGGAAAAGTAAATGGTCTCTTCGATACTGTATGCCCCTTCGTGGAATGTTTTGCAAGGCACGTAGCTTATTTAGATTTATTTGGCTTAGCCAGTTTAATCACTTGAAAGCCAGATTCAGACTAAAAAGAAAGCAATAATGCAAAGGTAGAACCCACCAAGTGGAGAGGCAGGCCAGTGTCCTCCAGCTGTTGTGGACTGCAAGTTCCATTAGCCTTAGCCAGCATGCCCAGTGCTCAAGAATGATGGGAATTGTAGTACAGCACATTTGGAAAGCACCACGCTGATTTCTCCTGCCCTACTTTCTGGTATTAGCCAAACCGGGGAGTATTTTGGGGTATTTTTATGTTTTCCAGTTGTTTGTTCAGTGCATTTCCCTGTCACTTTCCTAACAGCAAGAAGTACATTTCTCTTTTAGGGTGGATTTTTTTTTCCAGCAGGGTGACAGAGCGATTTCATCCACTTTAGTTGTGCTAAAGTACGGTTTCTCCCATCCGCACTTTTGTTTGTCTCGTGATTTCAAGTCACAGGTTCAAGGTTTTTTGGACACACCGCTTTTGTCCAGAAAACCTGCTGTTTGCTGATGAATTGGAAGAAACAGCAACTGGGTTTTCTGCAGATTGGCATTTGTTCCGATTCAGAGGTAAACTGCAGGTTTTCCTGGGGAAAGCAACGGGGGACGGGGGACGGGACCCTCTCTCAGAAATCATGGGACAAATGGAAATGTGGATGGACCTTTAGTTTCGGAAAGTGCACTTGAAATCCCTCCTGCAAAATACTGCCAGGCTGCAGGAGCCTCTTTTCCAAAACGCAGTAGCTAGAAGCAGCTGTCTGTTCAGCAGCCTTCCACAAGGGGGTATCGTTGCCCAGCTAGGAAAGCCAGGAAGTTGACCTGGTCATCCCATGCCCTTCCCGAATTTGTTCCAGCTTGAGTCCTTGTCTCGTTCTGTGCATGGCTTAGGTGATTATCTTGAACCACCCCGGCCAGATCAGCGCTGGATATTCCCCTGTCATTGACTGCCACACTGCCCACATCGCTTGCAAATTCGCCGAGCTGAAGGAGAAGATTGACCGGCGTTCCGGCAAGAAGCTGGAGGACAACCCGAAATCCTTGAAATCGGGGGATGCCGCGATTGTGGAGATGATCCCGGGCAAGCCCATGTGTGTGGAGAGCTTCTCCCAGTACCCACCCCTGGGTGAGAACTTAATCTTTCCTTGTCTCTTTTGCAGATGCCTGCCAAGATGGGTGACGGGGTGCCATTTCAAACTAAATGGCTAGATGCCCATAAACTCTGATGTAAGATAGACCTAGGAGCGGAGGAATCTTCTATGGCCCATAACTTAATTGCCCTACCTCTAGTGGGGCAGATTTGACAGCTGAATGGCTCGTCCACCTGGTGTCACTGTGACATTGGGTAGTGCTGCGCTTTGAAGCACGGTTTATTGGGGCTTCAAAGCGCAGCATTGGGCTGTTCGAAAGTTCTTTGGAAGCGTATCCATGCTGCCTTTTAAATCTCTGAAGGTGGGAGGTTTTAAAGAGCAATGTAGGGCAATTTGGGAAAGGGTTTCCCCTTCCTTAACCACAGTAAGCTCATACACACAAACACACACACACCCCTTGGAATTCTCCAGTGGCTACTGCAGACACCTTTTGTGCAGAATTGACTCACCCACTCCAGTGAAGAGGGCATATACTTTAGCCAGGCTGTTAGACCTAAAGAGGGAGCTGTGCTTTCCGCTCTCTGCTTATGTGTTCTGCCCCTTGCATTCTCTCTGTATTGGAGCTAGGATGGGTGGCTGGAGTTTACATCCCTGTCACTTTTCCACAATGAGCTTTGCCCAGAGTGGCTTAGAGCAAACATTCAAAACATCAAAATACAAATATACGAAATACAGAGATAGCTCAGTTGGTAGAGCATGAGGTACTTAATCCGCAGGTTCGTGGGTTCAAGCCCAACATTGGGCAAAAGGTAACTGCAATGCAAGGGGTTGGACTAGATGACCCTCGGGGTCCCTTCCAGCTCCACGGTTCTATGATTTGCATGCTTTTAATGTGTTTACATAGATAGATAGATCGTTTTGATTCTATCTTATATTTTTGCCAATTAATTTTTATTGCTTTTCATTTTTTAGCGAATTTAACATCAAATTAGTTCAGATTTAAAAGTTGAATTCCCGCCTCACTATCCTGACGTCTCACTACCCACCCTTATTGGCTGCTCAATATTACATACATTTTAAAAAAAAAAACTTAACATATTTTACCTTTTATCCTTACTTTCTTTCTATTTTCCTCTTCGATAGTTTTGATCCCATCAATGCTTAATCTTTTTTCAACAATTGTTTCCCCCCATGCTTTTAGCTGTTATTATTTTTATCTGGCTTGAAGACCCTGTTGCTGTGCAAATAAATATATACAGTGGTACCTCACAAGACGAAAAACTCGCTAGACGAAAAGGCATTCGCTAACGAAAGGGTGACTCGCAAGCCAAATTTTCCTATGGCCGTGACTCGAAAAACGAAAACGTTTTGCGATTCCCCCCCGTAAAACCACGCTTCCTCTGACCGTGCTTCGCAAAACGAAATTTCCACTATACGAGAAAACTCGCGGAACGAATTAATTCCGTCTTGCGAGGCACCACTGTATCGGCAGCAACTTGTAGTAATAATAACGAGATCTGCACGGCCGCATTTTGCCACTAGTGGGCAGCAGAGCGCCGCAGGCTCTGTGGCAGCGGCAGGAAGTGCCCTCCTCCTCCGCCCAGCCTCTCACTCTCGACCCTTCGTGTGCCCCATGCAGGGCGCTTTGCCGTGCGCGACATGCGGCAGACCGTGGCCGTGGGCGTCATCAAGAACGTGGAGAAGAAGAGCGGCGGCGCCGGCAAGGTCACCAAATCGGCCCAGAAGGCCCAGAAGGCTGGCAAATGAATCGTAGGTGCCCAGTGCCTCGCGCAGAAACCATCCCCACAGCCGGGATGCCGCCACCTTCTCCCCGAGGGGCATGCGTGCACATCCGCTTGTAAGAGTCTGTATGTCAACGACTGGATGCTCACCATTAAAGTCCAGTGGAAATTCTTTAAAAGGAAAAGCATGTCCCGGCGTCCGTGAGGCTTTGTGTTCAAATTTTACCAATAAAACTGGTACAACATCCACAGCGAAAACGTGGGGGGTGTCGTTTGTGCGCGCCGGGCCAACCTGCCCGTCCGTATTCGCTGTTCGTATTCGCGCCGGTCATTTTCTTTCTTTTTCTTTCTCCTTTATTGAAATCCATGGGTATCATACACCATCTTAAATACAAGTACAACGAAAAGGTAATAGGGATGATAATAATAATAATAATAATAATAATAATAATAATAATAATAATAACAATAATAATAATAACCTTAAATAGTTTTACCATTAAATATTACTTTAATGTTACAGTGTTCTTGAAGCTACTAACATGAGTTTGGCCAAACTGCGAGAGGCAGTGAAGGATAGGCGTGCCTGGCGTGCTCTGGTCCATGGGGTCACGAAGAGTCGGACACGACTGAACGACTGAACAACAACAACACATTACTTTAATAGGGTAGCCAGGTCTGCTTCCAAAAAATAGCGGACAAGCGGGGGGGGGGGTTAAATTAAATTAAATTATATATTTTCTTACAAACATTTTAACATGTATTAAAATACCATTTCATCATAAAGCTTTTGAGGAAATGTCCACTATTTGGGGGGGGGAATAGTGAACTTAATGTGAAAAAGTGGACTGTTCACTCAAATAGTGGACACCTAGCAAGAAGTGTGCATGCACATGAAAGTTCATACCAAGAGCAAACTTACAGGTGAAACTCGAAAAATTTGAATATCGTGGAAAAGTCCATTTATGTAAGCAATTGTTTTCATTAGCTACTGGAGTTTAATATATGAGATAGACTCATGACATGCAAAGCGAGATATGTCAAGCCTTTATTTGTTATAATTGTGATGATTATGGCGTACAGCTGATGAAAACCCCAAATTAACAATTTCAACTTTGGGGTTTTCATCAGCTGTACGCCATAATCATCACAATTATAACAAACAAAGGCTTGACATATCTCGCTTTGCATGTCATGAGTCTATCTCATATATTAGTTTCACCTTTTAAGTTGAATTACTGAAAGAAATGAACCTTTCCACGATATTCTAATTTTTTGAGTTTCACCTGTATACGTGCCCTTTCCTTATATTTTCTAACTAAACAAAAATAAACCAAAATAGAATCAAGGAAACTAAACTATGTTAAAATAGACTCCCTGTCATTTCCCGATGTACGCCACATTTACGATATTGAATGTACTTACAACCTTACTTTTATTATATTTTCTAATACTTTCTTATAACATATTGTACCATTTTTCCTTATTTATTAACATTTGATTTACACAAGGGTCATTCAAATGCTGCCATGGATGTTATATCATTGTTATATTTTTGTAGATACTTCTTGAACATATTCCATTTTCATCTTTAGTACTTCCTGTTGGCAATATTATTATGCACAGTTGGTAGAGCATGAGACTTGGGGTCGTGGGTTCGAGTCCCACGTTGGGCAGAAAGACTCGTGCATTGCTAGATGACCCATGAGGTCCCTTCCAGCTCTACAGTTCTAAGATTCTAATGCTTAACTATAATATTATTGCAAATGGCCCATTCTGGTTCGTTTCAGCTTTACACCTCGCCCGAAAGCCCGCAGCAAAAGTGTCACTAAAAGCATTGGGTGCGCAACGGCTCTTAAACAACACGACTAGCCAGAGCCATGGTTGGCTACGAGAGGACGAGGGGTACCTCTCCGGCTAGACCATGGTGCTGATAACGCCAAGGTTGCAGGTTCGATCCCCATCTGGGCCAGCTGCGTATTTCTGCATTGCAGGGGGTTGAACGAGATGACTCTTGGGGTCCCTTCCAATGCTCTGATTCTGCAATTCCATCCAGGCCCCCCCCCCCGATATGGAACATCGGAATGAGAGACACAGGCACCCACCCGTCCCAAACCCCGAAGGCCTGGAAACGATGCCTTAGGAGGAACGGCTTAGGGAGCTGGGTATGTTTAGCCTGGAGAAGAGAAGGTTAAGGGGTGATATGATAGCCATGTTCAAATATATAAAAGGATGTCATATAGAGGAGGGAGAAAGGTTGTTTTCTGCTGCTCCAGAGAAGCGGACACGGGGCAATGGATTCAAACTACAAGAAAGAAGATTCCACCTAAACATTAGGAAGAACTTCCTGACAGTAAGAGCTGTTGACAGTGGAATTTGCTGCCAAGGAGTGTGGTGGAGTCTCCTTCTTTGGAGGTCTTTAAGCGGAGGCTTGACAGCCATCTGTCAGGAATGCTTTGATGGTGTTTCCTGCTTGGCAGGGGGTTGGACTGGATGGCCCTTGTGGTCTCTTCCAACTCTAGGATTCTATGGAGGAACCCTGTTTGTTTCTTTTTGTATTTTGCTACATTGGCCTCGGGCTGTAGTAGCAGCTGATGCCCCGATTTTACAGCTGGGTTAGACGAGCAGGGCCCAAAAATATTTACAGGAGGGATGTTTTGAGAGGGAGGGAGGGAGGGAGGGATCACTGTGCGGTTGCTAGGCAACTTGCCAAGCATCTCCTGCAGCAAAAATTGCCACCTGGGTCTTAAAAGATGTTGGAAATAAGATGCTTAAAAGCCTGTTTAACTTTCAGATGATCAGACGGAGGAATGTCATGCGATGAGAGCATAAGATAAATAGCAGTGATAATGACAGCAAACTAATAATTTGAAGGCTAAAAATACTAACCGTTTTAAAAAGGAATTTTTTAAAGCATGCCTTCAATTAGATTTTTACTACAGCAATTTTAGGCTGCCCCACATAATTTATTATTTCATTTCATTTCATTTCATTTTTAATTTGTATACCACCTTCCTATATTACCATAAACAAGGCAATTTACAAGCTGAAGAAACAGCAAAATAGACGGCAGCGATCACACACTTAATAGCAAAAAGTCATAATAAAAACATAACTTTGAAATAGACAACTTATATCAAATAAAGCAATCTTCCAACAATCCATTAGAATATAATAGTAAACGGTAAAATTAAATATCGGCAAATAATATTAAACAGTTTACACTTAACAATTAAACTTTTTTTTACTAAACTATAATCAATAAAGATAAGGGCCAGTCGCAATTCGTAAAAGAACTCTAAAGCTTTCAAAACCACGTAAAAGCATCAAATGGAGAAACAAGGACACACAACTTATAAAATTATTTTTTACAAAAAATAATAATTTGCACCTCACCTTTTCTCTCCAAGGAGCTCTGTGAGTTAGCTAGTCTGAGAGGCGGTGTCTGGCTCAAGGTCACCCACTGAGCTAAATGGCCGAGTGGGGATTTGAACCCTGGTCCTTCACAGGTTCTAGCCTGGTACTCTAACCATTACACTACACTGACTGTCCATTGAACGAGAAATTGGAACCAAGGAGTAAATCTTAGCTTCCCCCACAAGATGCCTCCTTGGGTTCTGTTGAGCTGAAAGAGCCCGAAGGGGTGATAACTCTTGAGTTGGCATCAGTTGTGAGACTGGCTTCGCCTTCGCATCTCCCCCTACCCCAACCTGACCCAAATCCAGACTGAGTCCACCTTTACCTCTTGGCATCCTGCCACAGGAGCAAGCAGGAATCTTCTGCTATCAGCTCTGTTCCAGGAGGGGTCCGCCGTCCTCTGCCGCCTGACCTGGCTCTCCAGGAACCATGTGTTGGCCTCAGAACTTAGCAATCGCATTGGTGATCCAGGTGGAGGTGGACGTGGGTGGCGCTGTGGTGTAAACCACTGAGCCTCTTGGGCTTGCCGATCGGAAGGTCGGCGGTTCGAATCCCGCAATGGAGTGAGCTCCCGTTGCTCTGCCCCAGCTCCTGCCAACCTAGCAGTTCGAAAGCACGCCAGTGGAAGCAGATAAAACAGGTACTGCTGTGGCAGGAAGGTAAACGGCATTTCCGTGCGCTCTGGTTTCTCTGTTGCGCCAGAACACGACCCGGAAAGCTGTCTATGGACAAATGCCGGCTCCCTCGGCCTGAAAGGGAGATGAGCGCTGCAACCCCAGAGTCGCCTTTGACTGGACTTAACCATCCAGGGGTCCTTTATGTTACCAGGTGGAGGCAAAGGGGAATCAACTGTATTGGAAGAGGAGGACCAGGGTGTGACCCTTTGGTGGCGGATGCAATTAATTAATTAATCTTAGCATGCTAGTAGCTGAGCTATAGGTTAAAACAAAAGACTGCAAACTTTGGGGTTCGGCAGGTCTCTCTCTCTCTCTCTCTCTCTCTCTCTCTCTCTCTCTCTCACACACACACACACACACACACACACACAGACACACACAGACACCCCAGTTCTTTTGGCTGCAATACAATGGTTCTTTTCAGTGTTATTTTTCTAGAAAAAAAGAGGTGCTGGAATGGAGTTCTGTTGAGTTTCAGCTGAAAAAATGGCCCTGGTTCTTTCCAGCCTAATATCGGAAGGCGGGAGGGTGGACGCTGTGGGCACCATGTTGGGTTAGAGCAGTGTTTCCCAACCCTGGGTCTCCGGTTGTTTTTGGACTACAACTCCCATCATCCCTAGCTAGCGAGGCCAGTGGTCGTGGATGATGGGAATTGTAGTCCGAAAACAGCTGGAAACCAAAGGTTGGGGAACACCGGGTTTAGAGGGAAAAGAGCGGGGCAGAGGGAAGTGTTAACAGAAGCAGATTTGGGTCCAACCTAAAGAGGAACTTCCTGATGGTAGGAGGACAGACTGCCTTGGGATGGGGTTGTTTGATGGACACGGAAGTAGGTCCTTGGGTGGGGGCAGAACTACCGTGTTAGTCTCCCGGGAAGTGGGCCACTTGCTTACCTGGAGGAAGTTGCCATGGTGCAAATCAGTGCACTGACGGGAACCCAAAATTGGTTCTGCTGGTATGCAATGGTGAAGATAGTGTGGCATTTCTGCATAACCCAGCAAGCAGTTCAGGTTGGAGGCATTGAAACGGAGGCTGACTAGCTCTCTGTCCGAGATGGGCTTGAGGCCATCCTGATCAAGTTTGCAGATGACACCAAATTGGGAGGGGTGGCTAATACCCCAGAGGACAGGATCACACTTCAAAATGACCTTAACAGATTAGAGAACTGGGCCAAAGCAAACAAGATGAATTTTAACAAGGAGAAATGTAAAGTACTACACTTGGGCAAAAAAAATGAAAGGCACAAATACAGGATGGGTGACACCTGGCTTGAGAGCAGTACATGTGAAAAGGATCTAGGAGTCTTGGTAGACCACAAACTTGACATGAGTCAACAGTGTGATGCAGCAGCTAAAAAAGCCAATGCAATTCTGGGCTGCATCAATAGGAGTATAGCGTCTAGATCAAGGGAGGTAATAGTACCACTATATTCTGCTCTGGTCAGACCTCACCTGGAATACTGTGTCCAGTTCTGGGCACCACAGTTCAAGAAGGATACTGACAAGCTGGAACGTGTCCAGAAGAGGGCAACCAAAATGGTCAAAGGCCTGGAAACGATGCCTTATGAGGAACGGCTTAGGGAGCTGGGTATGTTTAGCCTGGAGAAGAGAAGGTTAAGGGGTGATATGATAGCCATGTTCAAATATATAAAAGGATGTCATATAGAGGAGGGTGAAAGGTTGTTTTCTGCTGCTCCAGAGAAGCGGACACGGGGCAATGGATTCAAACTACAAGAAAGAAGATTCCACCTAAACATTAGGAAGAACTTCCTGACAGAGAGCTGTTCGGCAGTGGAATTTGCTGCCAAGGAGTGTGGTGGAGTCTCCTTCTTTGGAGGTCTTTAAGCGGAGGCTTGACAGCCATCTGTCAGGAATGCTTTGATGGTGTTTCCTGCTTGGCAGGGGGTTGGACTGGATGGCCCTTGTGGTCTCTTCCAACTCTATGATTCTATGAGATGCTGTGGCTGCATCTGAAAATTGCAGTTCTTGCATCAAGCAATGATTTAGACTTAGATAACCACCAAAAATCCATTCTGACTATGTAATTCCTACCCACTTTCTGTCTTGACACAAGAGTGGGTGCGCTCTGATCTGTTTGCTTCATTTGGGCATCCTTTTGCTCTGATCTGTTTGCTTCATTTGGGCATCCTTTTGCAATTAACGCTCAAGCGAAAACGAAACCCTTCGCCTCCCAGCGTAATTTTTAACAGTTTTTATACTAAAAATATGAAGGGATAACCAAGCCATCCTTTTATGTGCCCACAAGGCTTTCAAATCACAGATGAGCTGTAGGAATCAATATCTGCAGTAATTAACAATGTGTTTTCAGAGCAAAGGAGAGGGAGGATGAATCTCAAGGGGCGGAAACCAAAGCATTTCGCTTAAACTGTGCTGAAGAAAAGGGCATAGCGGTTGTGGTTTCCAGGGAATCCTGGGAAGTGTAGAGGGGGCATTTAAAATAATCCCAAGTCCCTTGACCAGAATGCAACTCCCGTAATCCTGGGAATAGAAGAGCATGATAAATTCTGCACAAAACCGTCTCCTGAAATGTCAGCCACACGGGGCCTATTCCTTGTGGCATGCCAGCCATGTGCTCATCCGAGTGGGATGAGGTGCTGCCTAATTGGGCCGTCTCCAGGCTGTTGCAAAACACGTGTCTTGGCTTCTCCTGGCATTCTGGGGTGTATGCATTGCAATAACTGAGTCTTGATGTTCTGGGGTTTAAAGGCGATGACGCACACTTTGAATGCCGTTGCGTTCTTACAATGAAGTGGGCAGGAGACGAGTATGATTGCATCTACACAGGTTGGCAGAACGTGTTAATCTACTCGGTGCTGTGCAATGTAGGCGCACAGATGCGCTTCCTCCCCCCCCCCCATCTCAGTGCCCTTGTAGCTGTTGGCTGTCGTAAGACTCATCGTGCCACCTTGTGGGTATAAATAGGAACTTGAGAACTGCCAACACACCGCCTTCATCAACCCGGCACCCTCCAGCTGCACCAGCTGGTGCTCATGGGAGTTGTAGTCCAAAACATTGAGAGGTCCGCAGGCTAACAAAGACTGCACAAGGTTAAAGGTTGCTCGTAGGAGCGAGAAGTTGTCGGACTCACGATCAACTGGGCAGATCCTTGTGGCAGTTTTTTCGGGGGGGGGGCACCTCATTAGCACCAGTTGAGATTCTTGCAAAGAATGAACCTGGGTGAATTTTGCTCTGATCCTTAAAGGAAGGGTTCATATACTCAGGATCACCCAACAAAGGTTACACAAAAAGGAATGCCAGCTCATAAGAAAAATTCAAAAACCATATTAGGGCAATACCATCACATTATTATTATTATTATTATTATTATTATTATTATTATTATTATTAATTCATTCATTCATTCTCCTCCTGCAAGTTCCAAAGCTTTCAGAAGCTCTGGCTTTCAGTGTGGCTGATTATCTTCTTTTGAAGCACAATTGTCAAGATATGACAGGAGTTCAATATCTGTACTTTCCAGAAACAACTGAACACAATTTTTCCGACAGTCTCTCCCAGGTGAATGAATGGGTCTGTGCCATCAGGGTCTATTTTGTGTTGTGTTGTTTTGTTTTGTTAATATATCTGGTGTTTTGTGTGTGTGTGTGTGTGTGTGTGTGTGTGTCTTAAACTCTTCTTTGTTGCTACTTTTCTGGTACATTGCCTTGAGACATTCATGTAGAAAGTGGTTAAGAAAGCAACAGCGATAACAGCAACAAGAAGAGGCCAAATAAAATTTTGCAAAATAGCGTGCATGCTTTTGAAGTACCGATTGGTTATACAGGTGAAACTCGAAAAATTAGAATATCGTGGAAAAGTCCATTTATGTAAGCAATTGTTTTCATTAGCTACTGGAGTTTAATATATGAGATAGACTCATGACATGCAAAGCAAGATATGTCAGCTGTACGCCATAATCATCACAATTATAACAAATAAAGGCTTGACATATCTCGCTTTGCATGTCATGAGTCTATCTCATATATTAGTTTCACCTTTTAAGTTGAATTACTGAAAGAAATGAACCTTTCCACAATATTCTAATTTTTCGAGTTTCACCTGTATTTTCTTTTCTTTTTTTATAATAATTTTTATTATTTTTTATACTATACTACAAAAAAAAAAAATCCCACATACATTCTCATACATTTTCCAATTTTGGCTAACATAGCCATGACTTCCCTCAGACCTTCCACATGGCTTTCAAAATTATATCTTAATATTATACTTCTTTAATCAACCATTGCTTACATTATCATAAAATTCCTACTTACTCTAACTACCATACTTACAATAATATTTCTACACATTAACTACAAAACTTCTTGAAGTCCTATTAGCGTATTCAATTGTAAATTGTCTTTTAAATATTTCGTAAATTTTAACCAGTCTTTGATGAATTTCTGGTTCCGCTGTTCCCAGATTCTTCCCGTCATTTTATCCAGTTCTGCATGTTCCATCAGAGTTTCACCTGTATTTTCTATTCCGCTTTTCACTCAAACGAATCCTGGAGCTGCTTACAACCAACGGATAATAACAACACAATAGAACACTGCGAATACAGCATAAACCGTATGGAATAATTAAATAATAAGTGAAACCATTAAAATCTATAGAACACTCTTAACGAAACAATTAATAATTAAACATCACAATGAAATCAAAAGTAGTATTCTATGATTAAGAAATCAGTACAGCAGTTATAATCTATGAAACAATATCAACAACTGGATGACACTTTAATTTATCCAGAACTGTTCATCAGACTAGATAAGGGATGGGGAACTTTTTTTTTTTAGCCTGGGGGCCACATTCCTTTCTGGCCAACAAGGCAGGCTAGTTTTCTTCTACACACTCCCCTATCTGTTCCCTATCTGTTCTCTGTCCAGGCAAGCAAGAATGGCAAAAAGAGGGGTGGGTGAAAGAGGGCTAGTGAGGGATGTGGCCCAGGGATCACTCAGGGGGAAAGAGAAAAGATGTCTGGAGGGCCACATTGAACTCCTGATTTGGAGGTTTCCCATTCCTGGAAGATATGGCAAAGCAAGCAAGCAGTGGCAGAGCAGGGAGGAGGGAGAACTTGGCTGATGGAGATACAATGAGTCTGCATCTAGACCATTGGGGGGGGGGAGCAGAAATTCCACTGGGTGCTATGGAGGCATCAGGTTGCAGCTTGACCTGCTTGGAGCAACAGCACCATTTAAGACAGATCAGTCAGGCCCTTGACCATTAAGGCATCCCTAGTCTGCGCCCTTCCTTGTACAGATTTTAACACACATCCGTAGGGGAAGTTGCAAGTCTGATGGGAGCTGCTCTCAGCTCAGTTGGAAGCTTTCCCCCCAAGATGAGACAGCTGGTCCTTCCCTATGACAGCAGATTAATCACGAGAAAACATTGTGCAGGAAAGTATCTCATGTTCAGATTTCACATCTAGCCTGCCGTTTTTGCCAATGAGCCTCTCTCTTAGAGGAGCTGCCCAGAAGTTCTTCTAGGTGACATCTATTGTTGAGGGCTGTAGCTAGAAAATAGATATTTCTCAATACCAGAGTCCCCAGGGACAGTTTTGGATCTAGCAGCATCCCCCAAACTGTGGACAGAGTGCAGCTCTTGTGGGAATGTTCAGGGTGGCAAGAGAGGATATATTGTTCAGTAATATCCTTCCTAACTTGTGCTAGTAAGTTCCTTTTCTTAGCAGAGTTTACATTCCCCCTTTCACGCACAGCAGATAACTTGTTGCAGGCTCGTGTGAGCCTCTCACTATTATACAATTCAGTCTGTCTCAGATTCCTGTACATTCCTGGCAAGTTCCCTTGAATCCCTCTTAAAAAGAATAACGACGCCACAATCTTATTCAAAGATGATAAAAGAAGTTTACTCACATCAGTTCACAGTTGGATTCCTGAAGGCAGACTTAGTTACAAATATGTACACGTGGATCTGCCCCATATGGGGGAATGATCCCAGTGCTTCTGCTAGCTGAGAAGCTAGCAGAGCAGTCCTAGCTAAAAGCTGGTCAAACAACGAAGGAAGAGAGAGAGAGCTGCGTGACTCATCCTTTTGTTACCTGGGCAGGTAAGGTCACACCCGCCTTTAGTCACATGGAAAGGAAGGATGCTCCAGCCAGGAGGAACAGGAAGTTTTGACTGACTGGACCAAACATTCCTCCACATGTCTTCTCTAGCATTACGAGGAATGTTGTACTTGACGGCCTCTCATGGGTCACATCCCACAGCTTTGTCCTGAACAGGGTGCCTCCCCATCTCTCAGGCTTGAGGACTTGCAACATGTCTTTTCAGGATTCAAGTTCAATTCGTTGGCCTGCACCCATTCCATCATTGCCTTCAAGCACCAGTCAACACCTCAATTGCCTCTCCTGATTCAGACGGAGCTGAGAGATAAAGCTGGCCATTATTCACAATGGCGACACCTCACTCTAAATCTGTTGACAGATCCTAGTGGTTTCAGATAGATGCTAAACAGCATGGCGGACAAGGGAAAGCTCTGCAAGGATGCAAATGTTGCAGGGGGAAATGGCAGCAAACAGGAAGTGAGCAACATCAGCCGCTGAGGATTTGGGAGGCCGAGCTCAGCATCTTAATTAATACTGCTTTCCTTTACTAAAACAAAACACAAAACCCCCAGCATCGGTAAATCTATCAACCAACCAAATTTCTGGCTTTCCCCCACAAATACGTTGGTGAAGGAAAAGACCTCTAGGTTGTTTTTGCTTGCAATCCTCACGACGGAGCATTTTAACACCTGAGAGTTGTATCCATTGCTGCCATTCTGCTTGCGCAACAGAAACGCCCCTCCTCTGAAGGCAACCCACACTGAGCACCCTCAAAATCTTCTCCACAGGGCAAGTGGATTTGGGGGGAACATGCAGGGAGCGGAATGGGAAATCCCATTGCCTAAGGGGAATTCTGCTTGTGCAGCATTGGATATGATCCTGATTCTCCAAGCCCCCTCCCTTCCTTCAGCTGGGTGGGCATCGACCAGGGCGAAGGCAACAGTGCTCCAAGATCACTGCCCTTGCAGGAGACAGGATTATGGGTGTCCTGCTTTGAATCAAATCACTGAGCAGTGCAGGTTGTCATCCTAGAGTAATTAACCTTGGATTTACTGCATCGCCTCGTAAGTCATTCCTTTCCTGGGGGAGCAGGGCTTACATGGTTCTCTTTGCACCAAGCTGTTTTGCATCTCCAGTGTCAGTGGTACCTTCCATTGGGGACACTCAGCAGGGAGTGACATTGCCACCATTAATGAACAATGCCCAGTGCCCTCTGAGAACTGCTGATGCCAGCTCTGTCGTCACCCTGGTCCTCTTTTCCTTCCTGGACTTGGAAATGCCCCTTAACGGCAGGAAAGATCTGGAGTCAGTAGGTGTACAGACACTGTGGATGCAGAAATCCCAGGTGTGGTGTTAACGAAGACATGCTCTAAACACAGAGTTTAGGGGCAATGGGTGGTGATGCCCCATGTGAGGGGGTTAGATTACTTGGGGGTGGGGCAAAAAGAGGCAAGGAGGGGCAGGGGGAATCTGGAGGTGAAATTGACAAGCAGACTTTGAAAAGCTGGTATCACTGGATGAACTTCACCAATTTCATTGAATTAATTAAACAAAATAGTTTTCATTGCATTTTTTTTTAAAGTGCAATTAATGGTTGCTATTTTGAATTTCAGAGGGTCGTGCAAACTGCTATTTTGAATAATGCTTGGTATAGGGTAGGGGATGTTTATGCACTCTGGTAGTGGGACGTGAGTGGCGCTGTGGTCTAAACCATGGAGCCTCTTGGGCTTGCCTATCGGAAGGTCAGCTGTTCGAATCTCCACGACGTGGTGAACTCCCGTTGCTTTGTCCCAGCTCCTGACAACCTGTTGTTGTTCAGTCGTTCAGTCGTGTCTGACTCTTCGTGACCCCATGGACCAGAGCACGCCAGGCACCCCTATCCTCCACTGCCTCCCGCAGTTTGGCCAAACTCATGCCAGTCGCTTCGAGAACACTGTCCAACCATCTCATCCTCTGTCGTCCCCTTCTCCTTGTGCCCTCCATCTTTCCCAACATCAGGGTCTTTTCCAGGGAGTCTTCTCTTCTCATGAGGTGGCCAAAGTATTGGAGCCTCAACTTCAGGATCTGTCCTTCCAGTGAGCACTCAGGGCTGATTTCCTTCAGAATGGATAGGTTTGATCTTCTTGCAGTCCATGGGACAGTCCATGGGACTCTCAGAGTGTCTCCTCCAGCACCATAACAGCTCGAAAGCACACCAGTGCAAGTAGATAAATAGGTACTGCTGCAGCGGGAAGGTAAATGGCGTTTCTGTGCGCTCTGGTTTCCGTCACGGTGTCCCGTTGCACCAGAAGCGGTTTAGTCCTGCTGGCCACATGACCCGGAAAGTTTGTCTGCAGACAAATGCCGGTTCCCTCGGCCTGAAAGTGAGATGAGTGCCCCAATCCCATAGTCGCCTTTGAGTGGACCTAACTGTCCAGAGGTCCTTTACCTTCTGACTATATATTATGGTGAACAACTAGTGGAGGAAGAATTCTGAATTGGGACTGGGAGGCATCAGCCCACAGGTCATTCAGTTGCTACTGACCCTTTAAGGCTGCTCACACACAGGACACTCACTGTAGACCCACACATTGCTTACTCACTTTTTATAGCATTTATTCAGAATTATTGGTCACTCCTCTACATGGTCATCAATAGTAGTAGAAATCAATCAATCAATCAATTCATTACTTTATTGTTTATACCCTGCCCATCTGGCTGGGTTTCCCGAGCCACTCTGGGCAGCTCCCAACGGAATATTAAAAATACAATAAAACATATCAAACATTGAAAACTTCCCTAAACAGGTTGCCTTCAGATGCCTTCTGAAAGCCAGGTCGTTGTTTATTTCCTTGACACCTGAAGGGAGTGTGTTCCACAGTGTAGGTGCCACTACCGAGAAGGCTCTCTGCCTGGTTCCCTGTAACCTTGCTTCTCCCAGTGAGCCCAGTGTCTGGGCTGAATGATGCGGGTGGAGATGCTCCTTCAGGTGTACTGGGCTGGGGCCATTTAGGGCTTTAAAGGTCAGACCAAGACTTCGAATTGTGCTCAGAAACGTACTGGGAGCCAGTGTAGGTCTTTCAGGACCGGTGTTATGTGGTCTTGGCGGCCGCTCCCAGCCACCAGTCTAGCTGCCTCATTCTGGATTAGTTGTAGTTTCCGGGACTCCTTCAATGCGATCCCCACGTGGAGCACCCTCAGGACATGCACCCTCCTCAGCCGCACCCCTTCTCCCCTCCCTGCCCCTACTTTGCACCCTCCTTCAGAGTAGAAGAAGAAGAGTTTGGATTTGATATCCCACTTTATTACTACCCGAAGGAGTCTCAAAGCTGCTAACAATCTCCTTTCCCTTCCTCCCCACCCACAACAAACACTCTGTGAGGTGAGTGGGGCTGAGAGACTTCAGAGAAGTGTGACTAGCCCAAGGTCACCCAGCCCAGCTGCATGCAGGAGGGAGGAGCGGAGACGCGAACCCGGTTCCCCAGAGATTATGAGTCTACCGCTCTTAACCACTACACCACACTGGTCCCATGCTGTGGGACCAGCAGAGTTTCGGCAGACACCTTCAGTACTGAGTTTTGGCTTTCTCTCGGACACCTTTTTATGCCAGCAAATCAATGCAGCTGTGCAAGCTTTTTCGATCGGCCAGTAATTTAAATTATTGTCTCTTACAATTTTATGTGCTTTGCCTTTTTTGTATATGTAATGCCATAGATGTCAGGGACTGGGCAGAGGAGGAATGGTGGCGATGGCCTCCCCAGCTTGACCCTTCCGGGGAGGAGGAGGAGGAGGAGGAGGACAGTTTAGATCAGGCATAGGCAAACTCTGGCCCTCCAGATGTTTGGGACTATAATTCCCATCATCCCTAGCTAACAGGACCAGTGGTCAGGGATGATGGGAATTGTAGCCCAAACATCTGGTTTAGATTTACAACAGGGGTTTGAGGGAGGTGACAGCTCAGAGGCAGGTGAGGGAGAAAGTTGGGAAATAATGGGAGAGGAGGAGGAGGAAGCACTGGAGGGGGGGGGCGACAGCTGACGGACACAGTAACTTTAGGACCAAGCATTCCAGACAGGATGATGGGACCCCCCATTGTAGCCCAAACATCTGGAAAGTTAGATTTACAACAGGGTTTGAAAGGAGGTGACAGCTCAGAGGCAGGTGAGGGAGAAAGGGCAAATAATGGGAGAGGAGGAGGAGCACCCATAGGGAGAGGGGGGGGCGACGATGAGAATGACGAAGAACCTGGCAAGCCTTGAAAGTAGGAGAGCAAAGAGCACAAAGACAGAGGGCACTTCTCAGCACCCATAGGAGAGACGATGAGAATGACGAATGAGGAAGTGGGAGAGACGGGGTGGAGATTCAATCGGGACAATGCCATTATCCAAGAGACTGCGTTCTATAGCCTCTCTCTGTAAGTACTGAATAAAAAGTGGACGGTAAGAAACATTTCCTTGTCTTTGTACGTTCCTGGGCAACCAGCTGGGAGTCGCTGGCAGCACCACCTAGTTATATTATATGTGCTGGGGGTATGCGCATACTTTTTATATAATAAAACAACATTTCCCCCCGGTTGAAATGCATCTTTGAACTCTGGTTGTGGCTTTTGCTCCCCTGCAGGAATAGCAGAGAGGGGTGTGTGAGTGTGCGTGGAAATGGAGAAATGTAAAATTTGCATTCATGGCCCCATCCACTTTTGCTGCCCACCATGAGCATGTGGCCACCAGAAAATTGCAAGAAGGGAATGTGGCCCTTGAGCTGCAGATGGTTCCCCACCCCGATTTAGTTGACCGACCTGCCAATCAAAGGTTGTAGCCTTGATTCTTATATCAGTTATTGAATTGGACTTCCAAACAGCAAAAGCAAAGGGATCCCCAGGGATAATAGGGACGGAGGTCCCGAAAAGATGGTTAAATTATTTAGGCATGCAATGGTATCCTGTACATGCAGAAATGGAAAGGAAGAGAAGGACTAACCAAGGAGGAATGGCTTCAGAAGTTAAGGGACTATGCAGAAATGGTGAAATTTACAGCAAAAATAAGAGAGAAAAGAGACAAAATGGACATGGAAGAATGGAGACCCTTTTTGGACTGTTTAAAGAACTGTTATAGTCAAAAGAAAATGCGGGCAGTGTTCAAATTATGAGCAGTGGAATGAAAACAATGTTAAGTGAAATTGTATTAGATAAAATTGTATTAGATAAAATTGTATTGCATTAGATAAATAAATACAATAATTGTATTAGATAAAAGTGTGTTCTATAAAGCAGTAGGTAAAAGGTGGGGATCAAAACGCCATGGAGATAAGGGTGGTAAGTCAAAATTTTAAGAAAAGCATATATTGAAATTTAAGTGAATCTGTAAAAATTGAGAAAATCAATAAAAATTTATGACCTGGAGGGGAAACGGATTCCCTCCCACACATTATTGCCTCCTCCTGGCTCTCAGGCCGTGTTTCTGCATTTCCGTTGAGCGAAAGGAGCAACTCCATCTCTCCCTCTCGACCTCCCATCTAGCTGTGCTTGCTTAATAATTTAAGATCCGTCTCTCGCTAATCTGCTGCCTCTGATTGGCTGACTCAGCAAGGCACTTTGGTCCTTCTCTAAAAAATTCATAAGGCGTTTGGAAGTGGGAGGCTGTTTGCTGCCAGTGCTGAGTTGGGGCAATTCGATCCACCCGCTGCCCTTCCATTGGCGAAGGCGGGTTGCTCCGGCAGTGCCAATAAAATAAAATAAAATGCCCAGGCCATGTGTAGTGGTTTTAGCAGACTGCTGAAATTTCTTTGGAAGGGACCTTCCTGCACGTGGTGCCAAGGAAAATGCACAGAGGGATAGTTTAAATAGTCAGAAATAAAGAAAAAACACCATGCAAGGTGTCGCTCATCTGCCATTCATTCCAAGCAGTGCATGGGGACGTGACTTCAGCTTTGCAAGTTCTAGGGTTCTCTAGAGGAAAATAAATAAGCAGAATATTTAGCGTTATGCTGCCTTGTTTTTTCCAAAACTCCATTGGCCTGCCAACCTTGTTTGATAGAGTTCATGAACGTTGACGCAGTAGTTCTTCACGTTCTCAAGGCCTAAAGCCCCATTGGCGGGGTCGGCAAAGCCAATTCATCTCAACTGCCCCAAGTCATGCTCCTTTTGACACCACCACGCATGTTCTTCATCCAGGAACTGGAGATCCAAACTGGGCATTGTGATGCCTTCCAAGGAGACAGTACCAGGTCTTTCTGGATGGATCCGTTTGGCTCTGGCCAAATTCCAGGCAAATCTGAATCAGCTCTATTTGGTTCAGGATCTGGGATCCGGCTGGATCTGGTGCATAGCCCAAGACACCAGCCGTCCACAAATCTACAGACAACAAAATTGTTGTCATCAACAGTAGCAACAACAAGCAAAGGAGGGGAAGTTTGACAGGACGATCCCTTGGCAGAGTCCTGTATAAAGCATCGGCACACATCCGAAAGACATGTGCACGGTATATGACATATCAGCAGAGTCAGCAGAAGCAAGATTGTGTAGGAATTGTGGCATCAAGCATTTTATTATACACAGCAAAGAAAATGAAAGAAACATGGCGTCCTGTGTGAGCAGCTTCTCTCACATCCTCTCTATGTAGAGAGAGAGAGAGAACAAAGAACAGAAGTTCGTCAGCCTGCTTATAGAAACATCTGATCATGTGACCCTCTGCAATAGTGGCAGTGAAAATACTGACAAAGTTAACCTGATGGCATTTTGATCCCTAGCTAACTGCAAAAACATAAAGTTGTAGAGAATCCCTCTGGGATCGAAGAGGAAAAACCCAGAACAGATTATAGAGGCACTTGTGATAAACGGGGTCCAGGCAGCAGTATTGGCACGACAAACACTATCTAATATGTTCCCTTGTTGCAGAAGAAGACGGGCGTTAATATGCTCTCTGTACAGGTCTATGTCAAAGAACGTCAATAAGTCAGCCTTCATACTCAGTGAGGCTGTAACACCACTGACATGAGACTTCCTGACAGTGGCTTCAGAGTTAGAAATGGATCGCAATTTCAAGTCTTGCCTTAATCTGGGAATCATGGAATGTGGGGAGACTTGTTATGCCTTTGGTTCCCTTGTGCTTCCTGCATCTGCCACAAAAACCTGAAGCTGTTTGAGGCAGCAGCACAGCCAGGAAGTCCAGGCTGGCAAGGGTCTAACATTGAGCCAGTGTGGTGTAGTGGTTCAGAGCGGTAGAATCGTAATCTGGTGAACCGGGTTTGCGTCTCCTCTCCTCTACATGCAGCTGCTGGGTGACCTTGGGCTAGTCACACTTCTTTGAAGTCTCTCAGCCCCACTCACCTCACAGAGTGTTTGTTGTGGGAGGAAGGGAAAGGAGAATGTTAGCCGCTTTGAGACTCCTTCGGGTAGTGATAAAGCGGGATATCAAATCCAAACTCTTCTTCTTCTTCTTCTTCTTCTTCTTCTTCTTCTTCTTCTTCTTCTTCTTCTTCTTCTTCTTCTTCTGTCATTTCCAGGAGAGCATCTGAAGATAGGGTGGAGTGGTGGACTTACGTACACCCAGTGCTGGCTCCAGAATTCTGGAGGAGGAATGACCACTGGGAGGAGTGCAAAGAGAAGAAAGGCCAGGATGCACGTGCAGCAGCACAACCAGATGCCATCCTCTGCCCCAGCTGCAACAAAACATGTCTCTCCCATATTGGTCTCTAAAGCTACAGCAGATGCTGTAACTCTCCAGTGGTTTGACTTTATCCCCAATGGCACACTCTTCCGTTGTCCATTGAGACAGGTGGATGCCAACAATTTTCATCCTATTCCTTCTCCGAACTCTGAGCTGCATTGTTGCCAGCAACTCCAGCATTTGGAATATTCATGAACACCCCATAGCAGCTCAGCAAATTGTTGGGGAAAGCTTGCTCTCTGATAAGAGCGAGCCTCACTATTGCCAAAGCACAACTAGGTGTCCAGAGCAATTATTGACATTTCAGTTGTGTTTTTAGCATACCAGCAGGGGCCCTTTGTGTTTGTATGTAAAAATTGGAAATGCGTTGGAGCAGGGATGGAATGCTATTGTTGTGTGCATGCAGTAGGAACATGGCAAATCTGAATGCTTCTCAAAACAGACAAACAGGGATTATTATTATTTTTAAGCAGGGATGTGTCAACTACATTGCAATTCTTCTGCCCAGAGAGCTGGTCTCATTGAGCCCAGAAGAAAGGAGAGGAAGACCTTCCACAAGGTTAAGCAGGGCATAATTCATATAAAAGCATTCATTCAAATCATTTGCATTTTCTAATCTAGGTGGATGAATCTGCTGAAGTTTCGTGTTGCAGGACATCTTTGGGATTCTGGAAGCTGCAGTTCTTGTGGAGAATTTCCAGAGGCTGTGACAGCTCTGAAGTTTTGGCTTGTTGCTGTCCACTCATCTGAAGTGGCTTATTACTTTGAAAAAACATTTGACATTCTCTTATTACACAGCTGTTGCTAGGCACTAGGTATCTACCCATCCTCTTCAAGTTTTTTTTAATACTTTTTTTTGCAGCATTTTGCTGTGTTTCTGTTTCTGTGTGTAGCTGATTTCCAGGTTCCTTTCTCCTCTTGCACAGCTCCTTAAACATTTTAACGGGGGGAAACCATGGTTAGATCTGATGTATAGATAAATGCATAAATTTATGTCTTCTTCTTTTTTACAGTAGTAAAATACAAAAATGTGGAAGAAGCTTTGAACACATGTAAGGAAAGTCTGGAGCAGCATGCTAGACATAGGTTTAGGAAATCTGGATCCAAACCCTACTTTCAGGAAATGGATTGTCACAGTTCTGTGGCACAATATGCACTGAGACTCAATTTCCTCATGTGCAAAAATTAGAACAGCAATGGCCTGCTCTGCAGGGTCGTTATAAAGGTGATTTTAATGAAGATAGTACCGTAAAACACTTTGTACATGGGTGGTCTTATCTACAAAATAAGATGCATAGGTGCAATAAGCAATGCTAATTTTTTCAGGGGCATGGCCTGTCAGATTATGGGAACCAAAGCAGAACACAGAGGATAGATGCCCGCCGAAAGGTCGACTGAGATGTTTGTCAGTCAAGAGTGACTAAGGGAGCTAAATTTATATAGTCTGGGGAAAGGAAGACTCGGGCAACATGGTCACAATCTAAAAATATCTTCAAGGTAGCAATATAAATGAAGGGAGGGAATTGTCCGTGGTCCCAGAGGAAGGGTAGACAAGGAGCAATGGCTGGAAGATAAAGAGGGAAAAGTTTGTTTTGGAGATTAAAGGGGGAAGAGTTAACTTGAGAGTCCCTTGAGAGTTTATTCATCTTGTACAGAGGTAGATATTCAAGGGCTATTTGATCTGGGAATGGGCTGGAGGTGCCCCAGATAAGCTCCTTCTCTCTCTCTCTCTCTCTCTCTCTCTCTCTCTCTCTCTCTCTATATATATATATATATATATATATATATATATTTAAAAAGGTCAGCTTTCCATCTCAAATCAGCCCCAAGAAAACAAAAACATCCCATTTTCCAAAAAGCTGTCACAAACCAGAAATCACTTGATGGACCATTGCTCAGTTCTGGAAGCATCTAAAGAACTCTACAGCGGATTATCGGTCTATAAGGTGGGGCAACTCACCTTTGCAGAAGAACTTACATGCAAAATAAGAGTCACATGTGGAAAAGTGGGGGGGGGATCACTTTGTTGGAGAATGATATGATTTTATTACGTATGTTTAATAAACAAGAAAGCGACATTCCCCCTCCATCTCACTATGAAAGACGTTGGAATTTTTGATGCTAACATTCTTATAAAAATGTATATTGTATTTAATACCTTCCCCAAATTTCAATGGCTTTCATTATTTTACTAACAATGATGAAAGATAATCAGGGACTCTGTTTGCTATTCTCTTTCTTATTCACTACGCAATCACAGAGCAGCAAATATCGATTAACTTGTAACTGTTGCTGTGAATGTAATATGAAACTTAAGATGGTTGTGGAACGAAGGAGAGTTATCTTTTCCTTTTTATACCTTTTACTGGAACACGCTTTGTTTCTTTGTTGTGGAAAAAAAATCAGTAAAAAGTATATCAAAAACAAGCTAAGCAGAAACTATTTGGTACAGACACGACCATGCTATTCCAAGCGCTCCCTGGTTTGGAAATAGTATAAGTTTTTCCAAGAAAGATTGGAAGAACTTGGGCAATTTCTCTAAGCTCCCAATTATCCTCCAGTAGGGCCTGTCCAAGACATTTTGCCACCTGAGGCAGACCCCAAAACGGTGCTTTCCAATCTCTGCGAGGGAAGAAGGGGTGAGTGAAGACCCACATACATCATGAAAGGCACAAATACAGGATGGGTGACACCTGGCTTGGAGAGCAGTACATGTGAAAAGGATCTAGGAGTCTTGGTAGACCATAAACTTGACATGAGTCAACAGTGTGATGCAGCAGCTAAAAAAGCCAATGCAATTCTGGGCTGCATCAATAGGAGTATAGCATCTAGATCAAGGGAAGTAATAGTACCACTGTATTCCGCTCTGGTCAGACCTCACCTGGAATACTGTGTCCAGTTCTGGGCACCACAGTTCAAGAAGGATACTGACAAGCTGGAACGTGTCCAGAGGAGGGCAACCAAAATGGTCAAAGGCCTGGAAACGATGCCTTATGAGGAACGGCTTAGGGAGCTGGGTATGTTTAGCCTGGAGAAGAGAAGGTTAAGGGGTGATATGATAGCCATGTTCAAATATATCAAAGGATGTCATATAGAGGAGGGTGAAAGGTTGTTTTCTGCTGCTCCAGAGAAGCGGACACGGGGCAATGGATTCAAACTACAAGAAAGAAGATTCCACCTAAACATTAGGAAGAACTTCCTGACAGTAAGAGCTGTTTGACAGTGGAATTTGCTGCCAAGGAGTGTGGTGGAGTCTCCTTCTTTGGAGGTCTTTAAGCGGAGGCTTGACAGCCATCTGTCAGGAATGCTTTGATGGTGTTTCCTGCTTGGCAGGGGGTTGGACTGGATGGCCCTTGGGGTCTCTTCCAACTCTAGGATTCTATGAACATGGAGGGGAAGAAAGACTTACATTTGGATCTGCTGCCTCAGTGGTTCTTGCCGCCTGAGGCATCCGCCTCATCTTGTCTCATGGGTGGGCTGGCCCTGTCCTTCAGTCTCCACCACCCTTTCCCTACAGACAAAAGACTTCCCCCACAATCACATTCCCTGCTTCTTTTTCATTGCTGGTGGTAGCAGCAAGTTGGTGTGCAGTGAGAAGAGGGAGTCTTTCCTCCTTCCTCTCCATTGTCTTGGCACATGGGGTCAGAGTATGCACAGGCTCAGGAGACCAAGGGAAATGTAGTTTTCCTGAAAACTCTTCTCCTTGCCATTGCTTTGGGACCAGAGTCCTGCATTGCCAGCAAGAGCTGTCCAGTAGCTGAGGAGCCCAATTTTTTGAAGCGTGTTGCATCATCAGCTGCTGTGTACCAATGGAACAGTTTTAGATCTGGTCCTGGAAAGTGAGCAGTCTAATGTTGGGATTTGGGTTCTTCCGCCTGAGTAGGGCCCTGGGATGGGAGGCCTTGTGCTGTCAGATGGGCACTGACTTTAGAACATAATACAAGTCTGCTGGATCAGACCAATGGCCCATCCAGTATCCTGGTCTCACAGTGGCCAACCAGATGCTTGTGGGAAGCCCACAAGCAAGATTTGAGCACAAAAGACCTCTCTCCTCCTGTGGTTTCCAGCAATAGGTATTCAGAAGCATTGCTCCTTCCAGCTGTGGAGCCAGAGCATAGCCATTGTGGCTAGTAGCCATTGAGAGTCCTCTCCTCCTCCATAAATTTGTCTAATTGCCTTTTAAAGTTCCTTCAGTTCTGGGTTTCCACTTGGATCCGTCACTTCCTCTGTTCACGAGCACTTTCTCTTTAAATTGCATATTCTGAGACAAGTCTTTATCGATACTAAAGCCCCCCCCCAAAATACAGCTTTCAGAGACTGATGCGGGTGGTGCTGTGGTCTCAACAACTGAACCTCTTGGGCTTGCCGATTAGAAGGTTGGAGGTTCGAATCCCCGTGACAGAGTGACCTCCCATTCCTCTGTCCCAGCTCCTGCCAACCTAGCAGTTTGAAAGCACACCAGTGCAAGTAGATAAATAGGTACCGCTGCAGCAGGAAGGTAAACAGCATTTCTGTGCACTGCTCTGGTTTCCATCACAGTGTCTGCTGTGCCAGAAGCGGTTTAGTCATGCTGGCCACATGACCCAGAAAGCTGTCTGTGGATAAATGCCAGCTCCCTTGGCCTGAAAGTGAGATGAGCGCTGTAACCTCATACAGGTAGTCGCCTTTGACTGGACTTAATCGTCCAGGGGTCCTTTACCTTTTTCACATTTTACAAATTGAAAAATTGAAAAATTCCCCTGTTCATGAGGTCTTGGGGATGGCCTCGAAGGTGTCCTGTTCTGTTGATCTGCCAAACTCATTGGGGAAATGGGCTATAATAACAGCACTTACTCAGAAGGCCGGGTCAAGTCCAGGAAAGGCAGGGAAATGCAGGTACAGCCGGGGCCTGCCTCAGAGGAGGCAGAAGTGGTCAGCACCTTGGACAGAGCCCTGTGAGAAAGCTGGCTGCAGTATTCGCAGCAATGGCAGGGGAGATTTGCAAGGTGCAAAGGCCTTCTGAAGATGGACCAGCCCAGCTCACCTGTTCGCTCCACCGCCTCTGAGAAGTTGTTCCTGCCCTCAAGGGCTACTGCTGTGTCCTGTAGCTGTGTGTGGGGATGACAGGGATTGCCTTGGGACTCTGAGTGGGGGAACAGTGTTTCGTCAAGAGGTGCTTGCCTCCCCACTCATATCCACCTCTGTTTTCGAGTTTGGGTTGAGGCTGGGGGGGGGGGATACAACAATGCAAGGTGAGGCCATCCAGACTGTGTCAGGACCTTTAAACTGCAGCCACACCAAGCAGATCTGGGTGGTCATATCACAAGGTAATACAGCATGGACTTGGTAGGTGACAGGGCTGCTTAGAGAGCCAGTGTGGTGTAGTGGTTAAGAGCGGTAGACTCGTAATCTGGGGAACCGGGTTCGTGTCTCCGCTCCTCCACATGCAGCTGCTGGGTGACCTTGGGCTAGTCACACTTCTTTGAAGTCTCTCAGCCCCACTCACCTCACAGAGTGTTTGTTGTGGGGGAGGAAGGGAAAGGAGAATGTTAGCCGCTTTGAGACTCCTTCGGGTAGTGATAAAGCAGGATATCAAATCCAAACTCCTCCTCCTCCTCCTCCTTGGTCTCATCCAGTTCTGGGCTTGTCCCAGATGGCAGTAGGTCTGATAAGCAGAAGCACTGTTAGATGAATTTTGTGAGCCTTGATGGTTGCTAAGAAACTTATACCTGGAGTTGGAAAAATAAACACCTACCGCATATTGCACAATTGGTTTGAGGAGCTCACTGCCTTGTCTACATTCATACATGCATCATATAGATGTCAAATCTGTGTGGATACTTGCTCCAACATGAAGAGGGCTTATGTTATATTAGATGCTTAATTTAAGACACATGTAGTGATCGTTACCGTATCTGTAATATGAGCCAATACTGTGAGGTGTTGTGGTTTTGTTTTGCTACTATTAGTATTATTTGTATATATTTTTCTTTTTTCTTTATTTTATCTTCTTCTTTAATTCCCCCTTTCATTTGCAAATGGAGGAAAGCAGTGGGGAAAGGCAAAATCTCTTGGACCCATGCCTGGAAAGTGTGGGACGAGTGGAAAACAATTCAGAATTGTGCTTTCTAGACCCGGGACAAGTCAAAGTGTAGATGGGCCCTTTGCACAACAAAGATGACAAAAGATAAAGCTCTCTCTCTCTCTCTTGCGTATTCCAGGACAAATATTTATTGATGCTAAAGCAAAAATAAAATAAAATAAATACACTTTTCAGAGATTGATAGAAATTAATTAATTTAAAATTGACAAGATGCTGGGGCCAAATGACATTCACCAGAGAGTTCTTAAAGAACTCAGGTATAAAATCACACACACACACACACACACACACACACACTATATAGTGAAACTTATCTCCAAACTTGGCCTCCTAACCAGAGTACTGTACACAAAGTACAGTATGCTTTCTGCTCCAGCATATTGGTAGGAAGGATTATTAAGGCTAGAATTGTCAAATACAAGATAACACAAGAAACAGAAAGCAACTGAGGATGATTACAGGTATCAACCTAGAGAAGGCACACCAAACCATCACCTTTCACATCACATTATTGTCCCACAATTGTCCATGGGTACAAGGAGTCCAGAATCCATATTTCTTCTTATCATGACTAATAAAGAAGAACCAAACTGCAGAGAAGTTCTCTGTGTTTTGATTCTTGCAGCCTGCCCATCGCTGAGATATTAATTCTTCCATTAGCGCTAGACTCCATATCTGTTGGTGCCAGTCCAAGAACGGCTCTGCATATCAGAGTCCTCCAACGCTTTGCAACAGTTAATTTTGCCACTGGCGTAAGGTTAAGTAATATGTTATTTCAGGAAGGCAATGCCACATGAAACTTGGGGTTTACTGAAAGCCCATAATGGTTTGATGTTTTATTTGTCTATTGAAAGCTCTTTATGGTTTGTTATTTCACTTGTTGCTGCCTGATGCCAGCTTTGCCAGCTGTGGCGCTCGGAACCAAAGTTTTGTGCTGCTGGAAAGCTTGCTTGTTACCCTTGTCAACACAGCTGAGCCAAGAGAACAAGCTGCAGGGGCCCTTTTGCATTTTTTTTTAAAGCCATCAATTCACAATTGCACTGGCTTTATGTTTTATCTGCTGTAGCTTTGAGGAAGCACCTTGCACCTCAAAGCTTGCAATCATATTCTACCAATGCAGGGACTTCTCCAGGATTTTTCGCTCCATAAGACGCACCTAGTTTTTAAAGGAGGAAAGGGGAAAAGCCCTGCTTTTTTGAGGATCAGCTCAAAGTTGTGCAGCTTCTTTTGCAAAGGGGAAAAGCCCCGTTTTTTTGAGGATCAGCTCAAAGTTGTGCAGCTTCTTTTGCAAAGGGGAAAAGCCCCTTTTTGAGGATCAGCTCAAAGTTGTTGAGCTTACTTTGCAAAGGGGAAAAAATCCTGTTTTTATGGGGTTCAACTCACAGTTCTGCAGCTTCTTTAGGAAAGGAAAGGGAGCCGTTTCTACAGTTTCCAGACAGATAATCTAATCAGCCAGTCACATGTCTCTGGGGAAACAAACAGCCTCTGTCTGCAGACCATTCAACAATGGAGGCCTGGGCAAGGGGCCGGGGCCGGAAAGGGAGCCAGCAATTGACCACACATTCGCTCCATAAGATGCACAGACATTTCCCCTTACTTTTTAGGAGGAAAAAGGTGCGTCTTATGGAGTGAAAAATATGGTATTTTGAATACAGCAGGTTTTGTTTTTAAAATATCTTTTGGGCACAATATATGGGTTTGTTCTTCAGTCTGTTGCAGTTTTGTGCATAAGTATGGATACAGACACCCCAGTTCTACATGCGTCTTCTTCTTCTTCTTCTTCTATCACTCGTAGCTGAATATGATTGTCTTCCATAAACACAGTTTTAACAATGAGTCCGTAAGTGACTGTGGAGGCCAATTCTGGGCCCACACGTCCTTCCACAGTGGAGACATTGGTTCCTGGGCGAGAGTTGATCATGGTGTTGATTTGCCAAGCATGTCTTTCCTGTTAGCATGTTTCTGCCTTGTGACCTGAGTTCAAGTGTCAGTTCTGCATGCAGTGAGAACAGAACCCAGGTACTGGTTCCTTTGAATAAGGTTGTTGGAGGATTGTGCTTTGTGTTCATAAAATTGTAGAGTTGGAAGGGACCACTGGGATCTCAGTTGGGAGAGCATGAGGCTCTCAGCGTCGTGGGTTCGAGTCCCATGCTGGGCAAGAGATTCCTGCATTGCAGGGGGTTGGACTAGATGACCCTAGGGTCCCTTCCAACGCTACAATTCTATTATTCTGTGCATAGGAACCAACACTTAGGGGGCGAGGTCCAGGGGTGCCAACTTGAATCAAATATTGGGGGGAGGGGAAACCAGGTAAGCCCTGCCCTGAAAAGTTGATCACATGATGTGGCATACATATATAATGTGAATGGAAATGCCCATCAACGGGGGGGGGGAGCTTTATTGGAGGGGGGCAAGAGACCTCGGCCCCTAGAAGTTGGCTGATATGCTACGGCTCCTTTGCCTCCCCAAAATAAAATATTTGAGGGGGCCAGCCCCGCAAGTTGATTGGCATTGCCATTCAAATGGTGTGCATGGACGCCTGCTTTGATCGATCATGCGGGGAGAGCCTTACCTGCGTCCCCCAACATTTTATTCAAATATTGGCGGTGTATTTGAATAGAATATTTTGATGGTGTGATTCCCGCCCCGCCTCCGCCTGCGCCGTTGCTAAGGCTGCCAGCAGCCCGAGAGAGGCGCAGGAAGGGTTAAGGGAGGGGGCGCGGGGAGGCACCGCCGGCGTCGGGGCGGAGCTGCGCCAAAAGCAGGCGGAGAGTGGGCTGCACAGATTGCAGAAGCTCCTTCTCGCCTTTCCTCCACGCCGCTCCCCCGCCCGGCCACCCGCCGCCGCCTCCCTCCCCTCCGCTCCTCCGGCTCCTTCGCCAGCGCGGGGAAGCTGCGGCATCCTCCGCCGCAGCGTCCGCTCTTCCTCCTCCCTCCTCCGCGCCTCTTCCTCGCCGACCGCTCCCCGCGCCCCGCAACCCCCGCCATGCCGCGGTCCCCCTCCGGCCCGGGGCAGCCCCTCCGCCCTCCTCATCCTCCTCCTGCTCCCCCCTCGCAGCCCCTCTGAGACCCCCCCCACTCTCCCATCCTCCCCCGATCGCCGCCCCATCGCACCCCCACCACCACCACCACCAAAGCAGGATGGTGCAGAAATCGCGCAACGGAGGCGTGTACCCGAGCGCGTCGGGCGAGAAGAAGCTGAAGGTGGGCTTCGTGGGTCTCGATCCCGGCGCGCCGGACTCCACCCGCGACGGCGCGCTGCTCATCGCGGGCCCCGAGGGCGGCAGCAAGCGCGGCTCCATCCTCAGCAAGCCCCGCTCGGCCGTCTCCGGCAAGCCGCCCAAGAGGAACGCCTTCTACCGCAAGCTCCAGAATTTCCTCTACAACGTGCTCGAGAGGCCCCGGGGCTGGGCGTTCATCTACCACGCTTACGTGTGAGTAAAGGGAGCCAAAGGACGGGGTGGTGGTGAGGATGGTGGTCTAAACTGGGGAGTGGTGGTGGTGGGGGCCGCCTTAAGACCCACCACAGCTCCAGCCACGATAGGACCATCTCTCCATTCCATCTCCCCTTCAGAGCCTGGCTGCCTCTACATCTCTTCTGGCAAGCCGAAAGGCGCCCGCACCCCTTTAATCGATAACCCTTTGAAAACCCTCCTTCTTCCAATCCTGCCCCTTAGCCCCCTCCAGCCACGGTCCCCTCCATCTAGGATTCCTCCCTCCCAGCCAATTTCCCCTTCTCCATCCACCTCCATTTGTTTCTTCTTCCCTTCCTTGCAGCGTTTCCAACCCTTTTTTTTCTACAGCAGCATCCCTCCCTCCCTCCCAGATCTGGGTTCTTCCTCTTCTGCATCCTTCGCTGTGCCATTCCTTCCGTCTATCCTTCAGTCCACCTAGGCACCTAGTCGGGAGATCTCCCGTTGTAAATATCTGCCTAACCACCTACCCTTCTGCCGTCCATCCTTGAAGATCGCCCACCATAGCCCGGTCTCTCTCTCTCTCTCTCTCTCTCTCTCTCTCTCCCATCCACCATACCTATTTCTCTTGGATGCATTTGGACGGAAGTGCTATCTGCAAGCTGCAAAGAGATGAATACGCTGCTACCTGTTTTCCATCTCTTCCCGTGCACCGATGTGTGCCACTTTCCCCTGTTGTATGTTAGTTTGTGCTGTAGGGTTACTCTCCAATTTGCTTCTCTTAAAAACAACAACAACACAAAACCCCCCAAAACCAGTTAGTTTTGGGCCTCGATTCTGGCGCCAGGCTGCTTTGCTGGGGGGGGGGAGGGGGGAGGAAGACACGTGTCCATTAAGCTTTGCTTAGCCATCCATCCATCATTGGGTAAAAACAGGAAAAAAGGTGAGAGATGTAGCAACAACCGGGAAGGGGGGGTGGGGAGGAAGAGACGGAAGGGTAGAAAAAAAATGACTCACCCTCTCGCTAATCTAAAAACGAAACAAAGATAACCCAAACAAACCAGAGGGAGCCATCCACTGAAATTGGTCAGTGGCATATCTAAAGAAACAAAATGAAAGGGAATGGTGTTTCATACAATGCATTAGTTACCTGTGGAACTCATTGCTACTGTATGTTGTGGTGGCAGACCGCTTGCATCAGTAGGCTCAGGGGAGCGCAAGATTGGATTGCAGTTATTTTTTGGGGGGGTTATTCAGGACCAAGCTCCATCATCTCAAAGGCAAGATCCCAGGATTGGGCACCGCCAACTTTCCCCTGTTTTTGTATATCTCTCTGAAAAAGACATGTCTGGCTGCTTCTGGCAGGGTGGTTGGCCTGCTCTAGTGGATAAATGTTCCTTTCAGAGCCTGTGTCTTCATCTCCCCTCCACGCCACTTCCACAAAATGACAGCTACCTGCTATCGGTCATGTTACTTTCTTTGCAAACAATTGGAGGAATAATTGCAGGGGGGGGGGAATGACCTGCCGTGTACTGTCTCCCCAAGGGCTTCATGCAGTAGATCAAAGTTACTGTTGAGACAGCATTTTGGGATTCTTAGGATGCTGCTGCCCAACCTCTGCCAGGCTCATCTCCATTCTCATCCTTGCCACTAGCCCCAATGTACAGACGGGGAAACTAATTCCCTTCTGATGGGGAGCTTTTATACAACCGGTTGGGGCCTAGGCAGCTGCATGGGATTTATCCAACCCCAGTCCCTTTTTTTTGCCCAAGATTATGCCTGCTGGAGCACAGCGTCTTTTTCTTCCCAATTTTAGTGTGGAGCAAATGCTCCATCCTTTGGTCCCATGTGCAAAGGAGCAAGGACTTGTGTGTTGATTGTCTGTATGTACAACAGATGCAATTCCGTATTGGCTCAGATTGGATCTGTGGAGCAGAATTGCTCGCTGCTGCCTTGGCGTAGTCTCACCGTAGCAATACCTTGGACTGAATGGTACACAGACCCAGCTACCTCACCCCAACCCCCATGGCTTTCTCTCTCATCATTCCCTTCATTTCTCCCACTCCCCTGCCTGCTTTTAGATTAGAAGCGCCTCTGTGGATCCAGCTCCTCTGTTTCTATCTGATGCTTGAAGTGTAAGGCTGCACAGCTAAGACGTCTTGGTTGCCTGCTTCCTCTCCTTGCACTGTTGATGTTGGAGACACTGGAGAGATGGCTCTAGAAAGGGATGCAAATTGGAGCTGGGATGCTTTCTCATCAGGAGCAGAGGAGAAATTCAGGGACAAAAGGCAGATGTTGACACACCAGTGCTTCAAGGGATGGCTGCGTGGATATAATTGCTCAGCTGCAAGAAGCATGTGTGTGTTTCATTTTTTTATATATATAAAAAATCAAATTATAGAAAAAGATGGACAGGGGATACAAATGAAAATGCAATGATTAATCAAGCATAGGTTGCTTGATTAATCTATGCTTGATTAATCATTGCATTTTCATTTGTATCCCCTGTCCATCTTTTTCTATAATTTGATTTTTGCAATGCACTTAATAAAATTGCCACTCATTTACGTGCAGCACAGCCGTTCCATTCTAACTATATTGACAGGTGTAAGCAAGATTTGTACTTGGTCGGGTGTGAACCAACATCAATGGGTGTCTTGTATGGGGACAGGTGAAAATGGCTAACAATTCAGTCCTATGCATGTTTACACAGAAACGAACCCCTTTATGTTCATTGGACTTAAAGGCAACATGCATAGCACTGCCGTCTGAATGCTTTCTGAAATGGAAAGGTTTTTGTTTTTTATTTTGGCCAGAGCTGCTTTCATTTATCATTCCCACGGACCCATGGAACTCTTTTCTGGCCTGTTATTAAAACCTGGAGAGAATACGAGATGTGTTCTGTCGGTGTGTGGTCACTTTTTTTGGTGGTGGTGGTGGTGGTGGGGAATCTTTTTATTTAAATGGCATTGAAAATCTGATGAAATGGAATTACTCACCAAGGCTTTGAGCATTCTTCTCTCCCCCCCCACTCCGAAATATCATTGTTCTTGGGGTGGGTGGGGAGATTTGTAGGTACTATTTACGAATTTTTAGAAGGTGGTGCTTTTGCTTTCAACGGTTGGTGTGGAAAAAGGGCTGGTGGTAGCGGAGATATTCAGAACAAGAATATGTTCTATATGCATTTATGTGCAAAACTTGCATATATTCAAGTTTTAAACTATGGGAAAAAAGAGGGGGGATTGTATACATTTTCAGGGCCCTTGTGATTTTATGCCACCTAAGAACCAGAAAGAGCAAGAATGCAGAACCTGAGGTTCTTCCAGATGAGGAGTGGGGGACCTTTGACTCTCCAGGTGCTGCTAAACTGCAACCCCCATCACTCCTGCCCATTGGACATGCTTGCAGGGGCTGATGGGAGTTGTAGTTCAGCAACATCGGGAGGGTCATAGGTTCCCCACTCTTGAGGAAACTGGAATATTCATGTTTCTGAGAAAGAGCTTTAAACACCAGGGAAAACTTTCTAATGGTAAGAGCTGTTTGACCGGACTTAGGAGGTGGTGGACTCTCCTTCTTTGGAGGTTTTTAAGCAGAGGTTGGATGGCCATCTGTCATGGATGCTTTAGCTGAGATTCCTGCATTGCAGGGGGTTGGACTAGATGACCCTTGAGGTCCCTTCCAACTCTACAATTCTGTGGTTCTAATTCCCCAAGCTGCAGTCCAAAGTGGGACAGTCCAGTAAAGAATATTCCACGCAGTTACTTCATTTTTGCACACTTGCATTTGGTGTCACATTTGGGCTTTGGGGAGTCTCTGCGGGAAGGTCGCACTTCTGAGAGGCCCAGCCACCATCAAACAAACTTCTCTGCACACTCTTGCAGTCCTAACGTGGTGCATAGATAGTGAATGGAGCCAGAACGCCATCCTGAAATTTAAGGGCTGCCCTGGTGGAACGTTAGGCATGGAGATGGCTTCTCAGCTCTGTTGCACCTGGGCCGTCCGTGGTAGGTTTTAACTAAGATCTTGAACCAATGGCAAAAGGGGGCAGATCACAGTACAGTATCTGGTTCAGGGATCCCTAAACTTTGTGGGTCGTGGGAGCACACTTTATCTGGTTGGTACATTGCTTTATTAAATTGAACTTGGACACCAAGAAGAGTTGTGATGAAATCAATGAACCTGTGCACGGAGGCACAGGTCAATTTTGTGTCCAGGGCAGCTGTCTACCAGCTCCGTCTGGCACACCATGTGAAACCCTACCTGCCCACGGACTGTCTCGCCAGGGTGGTGCACGCTCTGGTTATCTTCCACTTGGACTACCGCAATGCATACCTTTGGGGCTACCTTTGAAGATGACTCTGAAACTACAGTTAATACAGAATGTGGCAGCTGGGAGCTGTTGCCGGGACCATATAACCCCGGTCCAAAAGGATCTGCACTGGCTCCCGGTTATGTTTCTGAGCAAAAGGGTTGTTGCTGACCTTTAAAGCCCTTAATGGCTTTGGCCTTGTATACCTGGAGGAGCGTCTCCACCCCCATCGTTCTGTCCGGACACTGAGGTCCTCCTCCAAGGCACTTCTGGTGGTTCCCTCACTGCGAGAAGTGAGGTTACAGGAAACCAGGTAGAGGCCCTTCCTGGCAGGGGCACCCTCCCTGTGGAACGCCCTCCCATCAGATGTCAAACAGATACAACTATTCGACTTTTCAAAGACATCTGAAGGCAGCCCTGTTGAGGGAAGTTTTTATTGGTTGACGTTTTACTGTGTTTTTAATATTTTGTTGGGAGCCGCCCAGAGTGGCTGGAGCAACCAGTCAGATGGGTGGCATATAAACAACAAAAAAATTACTATTACTATTATTATTATTAAGGAACATCAATAGCTCTAGAGCAGTGGTCCCGAACTTTTTTTTTTGCCCATGCCCCACCTAAGCATCTCTAAAACCCCGATGCCCCCCTTTGACATGTTGTTGTTGTTCAGTCGTTCAGTCGTGTCCGACTCTTCGTGACCCCATGGACCAGAGCACGCCAGGCACGCCTATCCTCCACTGCCTCTCGCAGTTTGGCCAAACTCATGTTAGTAGCTTCGAGAACACTGTCCAACCATCTCATCCTCTGTCGTCCCCTTCTCCTTGTGCCTCCATCTTTCCCAACATCAGGGTCTTTTCTAGGGAGTCTTCTCTTCTCATGAGGTGGCCAAAGTACTGGAGCCTCAACTTCAGGATCTGTCCTTCTAGTGAGCACTCAGGGCTGATTTCTTTAAGAATGGATAGGTTTGATCTTCTTGCAGTCCATGGGACTCTCAAGAGTCTCCTCCAGCACCATAATTCAAAAGCATCAATTCTTCGGTGATCAGCCTTCTTTATGGTCCAGCTCTCACTTCCGTACATTACTACTGGGAAAACCATAGCTTTAACTATACGGACCTTTGTCGGCAAGGTGATGTCTTTGCTTTTTAAGATGCTGTCTAGGTTTGTCATTGCTTTTCTCCCAAGAAGCAGGCGTCTTTAATTTCGTGACTGCTGTCACCATCTTGCAGTGATCATGGAACCCAAGAAAGTGAAATCTCTCACTGCCCCTTGACATATAATTCTTATTATTCAAAAAGTGAACTCCTATTCACATGGAGGAAGCCCAAAAGGCCATTCTCTGTTAATAACTCATTCATGAATTGCCCCCCTTAAAAATCAAATTGCCCCTCTTGTGGGGTGTGTGACCCACATTGGGAACCATGGCCCTAGAGGGAAAACAATAACAACTAACCTGATTTGTAAAAGAAAAAAACAACAACCATTGCTTGGTCACCTAGATGAGAGCACGGCTCACCATAGGGGAGGGAGAGAAGGGGCTCCATACAAAGTCTATTCCGTGCAGATCATTGAGTGCTGGTTTAATCGACTCCATGCAACATACACCTGGTCAGCCGCACATTCCTTTATTAAATCGAACTTGGACACAAGGAAGAGGAGTGATGACATAGTGGTGGGTTTGCTCATGTTTCTGAGAATTTTGTTGGCTTCGTTGGATTGTTGTGAGTCAAATATGGCCCTGTCTTGCAAACCTCTCTTGACTGGAAGTGAGTAATACGGCCTCGCATTGCAAAACGTTGTGCTTACCAGCTTCAATGTATTTCTGGTAGTGTTGAACATTACATTTATTTAAGGGGCCAGCAGCCTTTCCCCGCTTCTCTCGAGGGCCACATTCTCTTGGAGAGTAATCTCTTGGGGGCCCACCAACTTGTCTCTCTGTCTTTCTTTTCCTCCCCGCTAGGTTGTTGTTGAGGGAGGGACAGCTTACACTTGCCAGTGGCCTAAAATGCTCGCATGCAGTGGGCCTTGCCAACATCTGATCGATGGCCTTGGAATAATTCCAATGTCTGTATAGCTGGGCTAGCAAAAGACTTGGGTCATGAAAGCTGACTTACAACCTGCTCCTGTTTTCCCAGCGCTTACACCCCTGCGAGGTAGTCAACATTCTGCTTCTGTTTGGCCACCTGTAGTCTGTTTCTACAGTGGCCTCAGGCAATATCATTAATACAGTCGTACCTCAGGTTACGCACGCTTCGGGTTGCGTACTTTTCGGGTTACGAACTCCGTTAACCTGGAAGCAATCCGAAGTGCATGCGATTTGCGCATGCGCAGAAGCGTTTTTTCTGGGTTTTTTTTCAGTTTGCCCATGCGCAAACTGAATTTTTCAGGTTACGTACTTTTCGGGTTACGTACACCGACCCGGAACCAATTAAGTAATAATTGGTTACTGACAAGCTGGAACGTGTCCAGAGGAGGGCAACCAAAATGGTCAAAGGCCTGGAAACGATGCCTTATGAGGAACGGCTTAGGGAGCTGGGTATGTTTAGCCTGGAGAAGAGAAGGTTAAGGGGTGATATGATAGCCATGTTCAAATATATAAAAGGATGTCATGTAGAGGAGGGAGAAAGGTTGTTTTCTGCTGCTCCAGAGAAGCGGACACGGGGCAATGGATTCAAACTACAAGAAAGAAGATTCCACCTAAACATTAGGAAGAACTTCCTGACAGTAAGAGCTGTTCGACAGTGGAATTTGCTGCCAAGGAGTGTGGTGGAGTCTCCTTCTTTGGAGGTCTTTAAGCGGAGGCTTGACAGCCATCTGTCAGGAATGCTTTGATGGTGTTTCCTGCTTGGCAGGGGGTTGGACTGGATGGCCCTTGTGGTCTCTTCCAACTCTATGATTCTATGATTCTAAGTACGTAACCCGAGGTACCACTTTACTCATGTTTTGAAAGGCTTCACAAGATGCTGCGAGTCAGAGTCGACCTGCCAAGCATGCTGGCTGGAGTTGATGAGAGTTTTAGTCTGAAACATATGGAGGTCATCAGGTTTGGGAAGACTGGAGTAGATATTTCTGGCATGAAGGTGCAAGATATCTTCCTGTGATTTCAGCAGAGTTCTTGCAGATTGTATTAGGATCCAATGCTACTCCTACTTAGAGTAGACTCATTGAAAATTGCTAGCTTGGGTTCTTTAATTTTGGTGGGTTTATTCTAGTGTTCAAAATTTGCCAGGCACATTTTGCACCTGGCTGTCGGCCACCAAAAGAATCATATTGAAAAATAAGACTTTAGAGCCATCTGGGCCAAAAATGGCAGCTAGGTGTTTCGTTTGGGCGACTGTAACCCTGGTTTAAGGAGCCATTTGGCACCTGCTGTAGCTTATATATCTGAGTTTCTAACACTGGTTTACTCTGAGAAAAACTTGGCTGCCACCCCCAGAACGAACACTTTTGATGCCAGCAGGTAGTGCCAACCAACAAACCTTCAAACTTGAACAGATCCACACCTCTTTGCCCTATATTAAAATGATGGATCTGTAATTCTAAATAGGCCTTAATCCTCACGAAGCACCTGCAGATTCAGATATTTGTTTTTTTTTTTTAATAAGAATTTATTGGCATTTTTCATAACACAACATAAACCCCACCCACACCAACATATATAACAGAAATACAAACATAGCCAAGGTTTTTCTTCTTACTTATATCCATAAAAAAAAAATTTCTTGTTTCGAATCTTGACACGTGACTTCCCCTGCCTATTCACCTTCGGTTTTAAAACAATCTTCTTTTTTTATAACAACTTTTCTCTAAAAATTAACTTTAGTTAAAAATAAAACAATCATCTTAATCATCTTACTTTATCATAAATCTTAACAAAATATTCTCAAAAAATCTAAACTTATTTCTTCTTTCCTTTATCATGCTGCTATTAACATAAGATCTCAATATCTCCTTACTTATTCACTATAAACTTATAATTGACAACCTTCACCCTCCGATTTCAGATACCATAACAGACCATTTAAATTTACAATTAATGCTTCACCCCACACCCCCTCTGTCCATTGTCTTTCTCTGTCTTTCGCCGGAACCAATCTTCCATTTATCTTCTTTTCCCAATTGTCCACAGATCCAGACAACATTAAGCACAAACCTTGCATCGAGCATCAGGATACTCATCACCTCTCTTCTGGGCTCCTCCGTTTCTTTGTGGCATACTTCTTCTTCTTGTAGATATAATTCCATGTCCCTTGCCCCCGAGCTCCCACCTCGGGGACTGGATATTGCAGATTTTACCGTTCCGGGGCTGCCACCCCCAAAAAACGGGTCTTTTTCCCGGAGTCGCCCAGCCGTTTCCAACCATCCTTCAAGCATCCCTTCTAACTCTCTGCCAAGGTATTCTTCGATTGTATAAAACTTTTGAAAAGCCTCCTCTGTGGAAAGTAAATTCTTTTTATTTATTATCCCACTCAAGACTTTCAATTTCCGATTAAGTAGTTCCAGTTTCAAGACAGTAAGCATTTCTTTGTCCGTTAGTCCAGAGTTCAAAACAAGTTGAAGCACAAAGTGCAGCATGTTGGGGGAAGGGGTGAGTGTCAAATTACAGTTCCTGTCTCTTCCTTCCTTTGTTTCAATTGTTTCCCACGTCAGTCCAAATTTTCCATCGCCATTTTTCTGAAGCCAGAGCGTAAAGACCAAAACTTTTAAACGGAGATATTTTCTACCCACTTAATCCCCAAAGGGAAATCTCAGCAGTCTCAGTCTTCAAATTTCAAACACTTTATATCCATTATTGTAGCAGCAGTCACTTAAACTGGTTATTTTCTTTCTTTCTCCCGAAGGGAAAGAGGCAGGCTCCCTTTCCTCTTTCCCCGGATCGTTACAAAAATATAAAAGTCAATCAAATACTCACAACCACCGGGTTCTTTTAGATCGTTAAAGACAGGTAGAACTTAGACGCTCGTCACGGGATTTGTCGCCGCATTTACATCCCGGTTGGGGCATGTCCCCTATAGCCCGGCTCCGTTGCCCCTTCACCCCCACTCCCCCTTTACAGGGGGAGCGAGGGAAGGGTTCGGAGCCACAGCGGGCACAGCCGGGGAGCCCAGGGTGCGGGACGCTCTTCCCGCACCCCACCGGAGCCCCGCTTTGCGGTAGCGGGGCTCCAACCCCCGGGATGGACTGGGCGCTTCGCAGCCGAAGCAGCCCACGACCACCCGCAATGGCGTCGCCGCCGGAAGTCCCAGATTCAGATATTTGAATGGGTGTCAAAACTAAGGAGAGGATAATAAAACACAGACTCCAGCAGAGAAGAGGGCAAGAATTCTGATCCCTGCTGACATCATGCTTAAATCAAGAAAGATGTGTTTTGCTGAAATATTGGACAGCATTTGAACTTCGCCAAGTAATCAGCGGGCGATGGACTGCTTTTCGAAATTGCTGCGTGTGACGAGAGACAGTGACCTAGATCACTGATTCATGATAGGAACCTGACATAGACCAGTAGTAAAAAGGATGCTTGGTCTGTAATTATCACGCACAAACTTTAAACCTACGACCTCACCCTGGGCTAGTTGATGAGTTATGACAGCTCCATGGAGTTCGCTTTAAAATCACATTTCACAGCAGTCCTTCGCATCTGTTCAAAGGCTCACCATGAAGATCCACTTAACCATCACCCTTGATGGGAGAGATAATGGTTGTCCTACACTATGGAGGGGGCAGGGAGAGGCAGTGTGGTGTAATGGTTATAGTGTTGGACTTAGACCTGGGAAACCAGGGTTCAAATCCCCACTTGGCCATGAAGTTCACTGACCTTGGGCCCAGACACTCAGTCTCATATTAGCCCATGTTAGCTCACAGGGTTGTTGTGAGGATAAAATGAGGATGGGGAGAACAAGGATGGTACTTTGAGCTCTTTGGAGGAAAAGTTGGAATACAATTGCAACAAATAAAAAATTGCATAAATAAAGAGGGGATTTGCTAACATTTTCATCAGTATTTGAAAGCCCCTCCCTTTGGTGATTTTTCAGTGATTGCAGTGAAAAGGACAAAAAAAAAACGTAGCCCTCGGTTGCTTGCACATTCCTGATTGCCATGTGGTCAGTTCAGGAAGCGTTGTTTGCCATTGATGATGTCACCACATGGCCAAATGTGATTGGTTCTCTCAGTGTTGGGATGACATCTTTTTCACTATGTGACTCCTGGTTGGCTGGAATTGCTTTTTGAAGTAGAAAGAAGCTGTGAACACAGTGTGTGTGTGTGTGGCGGAGAACTTACATCAAAAGTGCAAGTCGGATTGGGAAAATTTGCAGAGAAGAGATGTGAAAAAGAATGAACATCCTTGTAAACTGGGAAAGTTCACCTCCAAAATCAAAACGGGCAAATAATTGGTATAGCACTAGAAAAAACACCAGCCATTTCTGTTAGCTCTGGGATTTACAATTATATGACTTGTGTGTAAGGTTAGGGAATTTTCAGTTGACAGTGACAAAGGACCTTCCTTCCTGCCTTCTTGATACCCTCCGGATCATGCTAAGATCTCCAGCAACAATGCAAATATTTTGGCAGGGGCTATTGGAACGGCGGAAAGCTTTGGCTGCCTCTCCACCAGCAGATCTTGGCTCATCCTGACATGAGATGTAATACATACCTTTTGCAAAGATGCATTGATGCTGTTAGATAGAGAGAGCGTTCAGTAGGCAAACATTATGCTTTTTATTGTAATTTTTTTTTAATTTTTTTTTTTTTTGAGCAACAAGAAGCGGAGCTGACTTTTGGCCCCGGAGCATCTATTGGCTAATGGAATTATGCAGCTGGAGATGGTGCCAGGAGTTAAGTCGCTAGTCCTGATGAATCTGCTATTTCTTTTTGGACCTTTGTGTCAGCATTGGCAGTTCTGAAGGGGAATGTCGCGGGTTCAAGGATGCGTTTTCATTTTTCATTTTTATTTTTTTGGCAGAAGGGATTGCTGGTAATCACAACTTTTCGGGAGAACTTTGAGCGACACTTTTCTGGGTGGAGAAGGTATCGATGGTGGGCTGCGTTAGGACAAGTGAAATGATGTCCAGTTTGGATAAGATGATGTTGATAGGGAACTTGGTTAATGAGGAAGTAGGTCTGTTGCCTGTTTTGGAGAGGGTTATAATTCTTAAGAACCAAGTATGCTGTTCACTTTGATATTTATTATTTAGATGTATAACAACACAATAAAAGTCTTGCTGGATCAAGCCAAAGGCCCATTTAATCCAGTACTCAAGCCAAAGGCCCATTTAATCCAGTACCCCAGTGACCAATCAGATGTCCATAGCAGTTTCAGAAACTCAGCTTTATAAGCTAGGCACTATATGTTTCATTAAACCAAGGTTGCAGTCACCAAAATGGAATGTCTAGTTGCCATTTTGGGGGCAAGACGGCTCTAAAATCTAATTTTTCAAAGCATGGACTGACTGTGATTCAGTGGCATAGCAAGGTGGGGGCGATGGGTGCTTTCCGCCCCCAGTGCCACCCTGGAGGGGGTGACACTCTGGGCGCCTCTCCCCCCCCCGCCGCCGAAGACGCTGCCAACGCGCTCTGCTCGCAAAAACGGAGTGCGGTGGCAGCGGCTTCGGCGGTGGCGTGGGTGTGTGTGAGGGGAGAGGAAGAGCGGCGAGCTGGTTTGCGAAGCTGGTGGCGGGGGGGGGAGAGGCGCCCAGAGTGTCACCCCCTCACTTCGCGGCTTGCTCGCAGGGTTTGCCGGTTGCGTGGGTGTGTGTGTGTGACAAAAACAATTCCGCACCGGGTACCACCTGGGCTTGCTACGCCTCTGCTGTGATTGATTCTCAGTTAAACATCTGGCTAGTTCAGATGACAACCTTGAGGTAGGTTAAGAACGTTGGGAGCTTAAAGAAGGAAAGTCACTTGATCCAGGGACAGTCTGCGCACACGTTGGCTTATTTCTACGTCTATTTCTTGATGGTGATGTGCATATATATATATATATATATATATATATATATATATATCCTTATATATCTGAGTTACTAACATTGTATTCAGAGGCATGCTGACCCCGGCAGTGAATGCAGAACACAACACTCTTTGAAGGCATCTGAGTTGGCAGCCATCACTGCCTCTCACGGGAGCTATGCTTAGCTATGCTTTGGCGTGTGAGGTTGCAACCATCACATGTGTGAATGCTTTAATAATAGTATTATTACAATTACAGTGGTGCCCCGCTAGACGAATGCCTCGCTAGACGAAAAACTCGCTAGACGAAAATACTCGCAGAACGAATTATTTTCGTCTAGCGGGGCACCACTGTATTATTAATTGCATTAATATCCCAACTTTTCTTCCAAGTAAGGTAAAGGTAAAAGGTAAAGGACCCCTGGACGGTTAAGTCCAGTCAAAGGCGACTATGGGGTTGCGGCGCTCATCTGGCTTTCAGGCCGAAGAAGCCGGGGTCATGGGGCCAGTAGGGCTGAACCGTTTCTGGCGCAACGAAACACCGTGACAGAAGCCAGAGCACACGGAAACGCCGTTTACCTTCCTGCCACAGCGGTACCTATTTACCTACTTGCACTGGTGTGCTTTCGAACTGCTAGGTTGGCAGGAGCTGGGACAGAGCAACAGGAGCTCACTCCGTCGTGGGGATTTGAACCGCCGACCTTCCGATCGGCAAGCCCAAGAGGCTCAATGGTTTAGACCACAGCACCACCCACGTCCCTTCTTCCAAGTAGCTCAAGGTGGTATACATAGGTTACCCCTTCCTCATTTAATCCACACAACAAACCTGTGAGGTAGGTTGGGATGAGAGGCAGTGATTGTCTCTCAAGTCACCCAGTGAGTTTCATGGCTGAGTGGTGATTCGAACCCTGGTCTCCCAGGTCCTAGTCCAACACATTAACCACTACGCCATTCCGGCTTTCTGGTGTGAACTGGCCAGTCTCTTTTCTAGAGGCCAAAGGCCAGCATCTCTTTTTATTCATGCTCCACTTTTTATTCTTGCTGGTTCCCCCCCCCCCGGTCTTTTAGCATTATAACTTTGCCCAGAACTGAAAAGTGACAAAATCATAACTGCACAGCTGACGAAGCGCAATTCAAGCACTGTGTTTGGCAACTGCAATAAATAATTACCCTGGGACATGAGACCGGAAAAAAAGATTTTGCTGATAACTGTCTCTCTTGGAAGTTTCCTCCGCTCTTCTGCCTGTTTGGAGTAAATTACTATCATAAATAAAGTGGCAAATAAGGTGACTTGGATAACAAACCACAAGCTCCCAGTCTTGTATTTCAAGAGAAGGAGACTTTTTGTTTTTCTGCTGCTTAGCGAGCCAAAATTTTAAAACAGCAGTCTCTCTTCACTTACCCAGGACTATCAAACTGTGTTTCTTGGAAATGTAGGGCGGTAGTCAGCTAGGTTTTACTCAGGGGTAGACCCACTGCAGGGTTACTTTTTTCAGCTGGAACTCGCCGGAACTCAATTGGTGATGTAGTTTTGTTTGTTACCATGTTACATATTGTTGTAACGTGGGAATCGTGATTCAGCAAGTGATTTCAGCTCTGACATAGCAGGCAGGAGACAGCTTCTTCATGTAACACTCTTTATTCAGGCAAACAAGACTGGGGAACTGAGGAGAGGGAAGCTACATTTATAGGGACAGAAAGACTGGCTAGAAAGGATACATTTTGGAGGGAACAATCTCAAGCAATCACAAAGCTGCCTTTTGGTGGGAACCAATAAGACTGAGGATCCAAATGCAGCAACTTGAATGAACCAATAGTAGCTGTTCCTTCTGGAACAGGAAGGCAGTTACTTTCCCCTAATGTGAATACAGACAATAGTAATACAGATATGATAACCCTTGAATCAATACACAACACGTATTTTGGGGGTTTTCCTATTGCAAAGCACCCTGTGATCCTCAGACAAGGAGCAATATAAAAATATGGTAATAAATAATAAATAGGATTCCCAGGATTCTTGGAGTGTAGACACGGCTGTCTAAAGTGCCATGATATTGCTTGAACTATACAATCCAGATGGGGCTAGATCAGGCTTCCTCAACCTCGGCCCTCCAGGTGTTTTTGGCCTACAACTGCCATGATCCCTAGCTAGGAAGAACAGTGGTCAGGGAGGATGGGAATTGTAGTCTCAAAACATCTGGAGGGCCGAGGTTGAGGAAGCCTGTGCTAAATGCTGTGTTAAAAACAATTTAATTGCTGGTGAGATTAGGAGTAGGCCTTCAATGTGCGAGAGGGGACTGCGCAGCACCCCAAATAAAACTGTGCCGCCGCTCTCAGTTGCTGTTTGACAGGTAAGGTGACCCCTCTCCCTAGAGAGGAAGCAGTTGAAATAGATAACCAAACCATGAAAAAAGAGCTGCTTTTGCACACTGCATAATTTTGAGAAGGTCTCATCCATCACTCATCAGAAGAAAAAACAACCCCTATTCTAATTGCATTTCCCTGCCTCCTTTGTCGCCGCTCAAAGATGCTGTTTTTGGAGATGCGCTGATGTTGCATTTCAGTTAAACTTGGCCAGCTCCTTTGGACAGAGCTGGTTCACCCCGCTGTGCTCTTAAGGCGTCTGGTTCTCAGCAAAATGTCAGGTCTCATTAGATTTCCCTTCTTCTCCTCTGACAAAGGCTGAGCCCCCAAAAGCATCCAAGGGCTGCATCTTCTAGGAACGAGGCTGGCAGCACTTCGGGGAGACACCTGCTGGCTCCATCTGGCTGGCATCTACCCATCCTTCAAGCTTCCTGTCTTTGAGTGCTTTGCGTTTTCCTGATTTCTTATCCAGACTTTCCTGTTCCAAGGGTATTAACTGATCTGTTGTGTGTGTATGTGTGTGTGGACAATATGGCCATGTTTCAAAAGGATGTGTGTCGCAAACCCCTGTCTTTGCATTGGGTTGTTCCTGCAAAAACTGTCTCACGCCGGTGTGGTGTGTGGGAATGTTTAGGAGTGTGGATGAGTATATATTATTTATATATCTCAATCCCAGCTTGTGTGAGCAAGCTCCAAACTTAGCAGAGTTTACATTCCCTTTTAAAACACAGCAGAAAACGTTTGCATAGGCTTGCTTAAGCCAGCTATATTCCTGGTATATTCCCCTTGTTCCCTCTTAAAAGTAAAGATACAAGACAGCACTGATTATTAGATTTAAAAGGAGTTTACTTACAGACATCCAAGAGTTACAGTACATGCTTCAAGGAGGCAGACAAACTTAGATAAATGTATTTACATGCAGTGAAGCTGCTTCCATGAGGGAACAGGCTTCACCTCTGCTTCTCTCAGCTGCAGGCTGAGAGAGAGCATGCTGCTTCTTCAAAGGATGAGGCAAAATGGAGAGTGATCTTTGGGATGTTGTTCCCAGGTAAGACCACACCTACTTCTGGTTCCTGTAACTCAGTCCAGGTAAGCAGGAAGTTAAGCCTGGAGGACTGAGTTACCTTCATGTCCTCTCTAGGAGTGTTGTGTTTGGCTGCTCTGTGTTTACATCCCACATGGTGTGATGGTTAAGAGCGGTAGACTCGTAATCTGGTGAACCGGGTTCGCTTCCCCGCTCCTCCACATGCAGCTGCTGGGTGACCTTGGGCTAGTCACACTTCTCTGAAGTCTCTCAGCCCCACTCACCTCACAGAGTGTTTGTTGTGGGGGAGGAAGGGAAAGGAGAATGTTAGCCGCTTTGAGACTCCTTCTTCTTCTTCTTCCTCCTCCTCCTCCTCCTCCTCCTCCTCCTCCTCCTCCTTCACTCGGGAAGAGGACTGGTCTATCCTCCTCCTCCTTCACTTGGGAAGAGGACTGGTCTAGGGAAGGAATAAGCCAGAGCAGGGCCGTCTTTACCTGGGGATGCAAGGGGTTAGCGGCACCTGGGTGTTGAATTCTGGGGGGCGCCCAGCGCCCAAAACTGAAGCCACCTAAGCTCTTAACTGTCTACCTGTTATGAAATAATAAAAATAATTTTGATCAAGCTAGAAAAACATTTATACATATATGCCTATGTATTACCGAAATGTGTACCTACTGTTTCACTAAAGGACTTTCGACTTTGTGCACTCATTTACCAAAGACGTGCCGCACTTGTCAGGACGGCTTGACAACGGCGGCGCTTGTCAGGATGTAAACAGGAGATAAGGTGTAAGCGTAGTGTCAGACATAAGCATAATAAAAGTTAATTTGGGGGCTAAACTAAATTTGGGGGCGCTGGGTGGATCTTTGCACCCCGGCGGCGCATGTGCTGTAGACAGCGCTGAGTCAGAGATTTCATTTCACTTTCATTTCATTTCATTTTTTATTTGTATATATTACTATACACACAGTGGTTTGCAAGCTGTCAGAGAATGGACTGAGGAGGAATGGTGGAGACTGCCTCCCCTCCTCCTGCTGTACTTCCCAGAGAAGAGGGAGACAGTATAGATTTAGAACAGTGGTTTGCAGAAGGGCATAGTTCAGAGGCTGCAGTGGGGAGAAGCTGGGAAATATTGGGAGAGTAGCAAGAAAAAGAAGCACCAGGGGAGAGATAGCTGACAGACTCAGAGTCTCTAGAAAGCATTCCTGACCCCCCCCTCCCAGGACCAGGCGTGCCTTGAGAGTAGGAGAACAGAAAGCTCAGAGGCTTTGGTTGTTTTCTGCTGCTCCAGAGAAGCGGACACGGAGCAATGGATTCAAACTACAAGAAAGAAGATTCCACCTAAACATTAGGAAGAACTTCCTGACAGTAAGAGCTGTTGGACAGTGGAATTTGCTGCCAAGGAGTGTGGTGGAGTCTCCTTCTTTGGAGGTCTTTAAGCGGAGGCTTGACAGCCATCTGTCAGGAATGCTTTGATGGTGTTTCCTGCTTGGCAGGGGGTTGGACTGGATGGCCCTTGGTGGTCTCTTCCAACTCTAGGATTCTATGAGGCAGAAAGGACAGATCAGCTGGCGCAGGGATGACGTAGAATAGGAGGGACTGATGGGGTGGAACTTTACTCGGAGCAACGCCATTATCTAAGAGGCAGCATCATACGTCTCTCTCTCTCTGTGAATATTGAAATAAAAACCTTGGTAAGAACTTCTTGTTTTCCCATTTCTGGCTGCCAGCTGTGAGGGAGGGAGATCGGATTCCCTGAGGCTTGACACAAGCCGAAGGAACAACAAAATCTGACATTTAGAAGACATCTGAAGGCAGCCTTGTTTAGGGAAGTTTTTAATGACTGGTGTTTTAATGTATTTGAAATATTTTGTTGGCTGGGGAAACCCAGCCAGATGGGCGGGGTAGAAATAAATTATTATTATTATTATTATTATTATTATTATTATTATTATTATTATTAAATGGACAGCAAAGATCACACACCTAATAACATTCTGATCCAGTGCAAAAAAGTCATAATAGAAACGTACAGGACAGGATCACACTTCAAAATGACCTTAACAGATTAGAGAACTGGGCCAAAGCAAACAAGATGAATTTTAACAGGGATAAATGTAAAGTACTACACTTGGGCAAAAAAAATGAAAGGCACAAATACAGGATGGGTGACACCTGGCTTGAGAGCAGTACATGTGAAAAGGATCTAGGAGTCTTGGTAGACCATAAACTTGACATGAGTCAACAGTGTGATGCAGCAGCTAAAAAAGCCAATGCAATTCTGGGCTGCATCAATAGGAGTATAGCATCTAGATCAAGGGAAGTAATAGTACCACTGTATTCCGCTCTGGTCAGACCTCACCTGGAATACTGTGTCCAGTTCTGGGCACCACAGTTCAAGAAGGATACTGACAAGCTGAGGGCAACCAAAATGGTCCAAAGGCCTGGAAACGATGCCTTATGAGGAACGGCTTAGGGAGCTGGGTATGTTTAGCCTGGAGAAGAGAAGGTTAAGGGGTGATATGATAGCCATGTTCAAATATATAAAAGGATGTCATATAGAGGAGGGAAAGGTTGTTTTCTGCTGCTCCAGAGAAGCGGACACGGGGCAATGGATTCAAACTACAAGAAAGAAGATTCCACCTAAACATTAGGAAGAACTTCCTGACAGTAAGAGCTGTTGGACAGTGGAATTTGCTGCCAAGGAGTGTGGTGGAGTCTCCTTCTTTGGAGGTCTTTAAGCGGAGGCTTGACAGCCATCTGTCAGGAATGCTTTGATGGTGTTTCCTGCTTGGCAGGGGGTTGGACTGGATGGCCCTTGTGGTCTCTTCCAACTCTATGATTCTATGATTCTACGTAACTGTAAAACAAAGAACTTAAATAAAGCCGTATTCAACAATCCATTTGACTATAATAATAGTAAACAGTAAAATTAAATATCAGCAAATAATAATTTAAACAGTTTACACCTAGTTTCCCCCACCATTCCTCTGTGTCCAACCAGTCCTATCGCCTTTCCTGTTGTTATATTCTGCAGTTGATTTTCCCCGTGGTTCAGAGTTGGGAAGATCACCTGCCAGAGATAACAGGAAGGAGAGTGTCTGGGCAGCTGATAACTCTCTTCTTTCGCCTGCTTCTAGCAAGAAACCGCTGTGGTGAGTCCAAACCTGTAATGGGTTCCACCATCCCAGGGCAGCAAAGATTTAAGGCAGCCCTTGCAAACCTCTCCATCCTTCCTTGTCTGAAGACCAGCTTCCTTTACAAGCAGAGCTGGGCAGATTGCCACGGGAGCCGTGTAATGTTCAGGCGGGTTCTTAATGCCTATCCCTTACATCGGAGAGCTGCTGGTCTAACGAAAACGTTGGCCTGTAGGAATTGCCGCTAGCTCAGCTTGCTGGCAGCCTGTAAGGAAAAAAGGAGGAGTGTGGATTGATGCCACGCGCCGGCAGCTTCATGCAGGGAATTGCAGAGTACAGTCTGTTACTGTACAGCATTCACGTTGCCTTCAAGGCAGCTTAATGTGATTGATGGGCGCCTGTCATGTTGGACTCTCAAAAGGGACACGAGCATCTCTGCAGGAAGAAGATCGGAGGCAGGGCCGGTTTCCACATGGAGGCCAATCCCTTGATTTCCCGGCACTCGAGAACTTGCCACCGAAGATGTGGACTGAATGAGGCCACTGGAAAGTGCTGAGTTTTGCGGTAGTGGCTGCCCCTGCTGGCTGAATCAGTGTGGCAAGCCATTGATGCCCACTAGTCTGCCATGTGGCGTGGGTGATCGCTTTGCAGCATGCAGTTACAATGTGTGATGGCCAGCAGAACGTTGCTTAGGTTGACGGTTGTCACAGAGCCAAGACACTAATTTGGCTGACCAGGGGTTTCTTCGTTTAAAAAAGCATGCATCTTGGCAGCGAACGGGAAATTCTACCTCGTTAATCTCGAGCGATGTGGTGTGAGATAGCCCGACTTGTAGTTTGCTCTCTTCCCATGGAAATCTGCTGAGAGTACATGCCTAGAATTTTACTTGCAGGGTGTACCGTTTTGTGAATGTTCTGTTTTACTTCTGGGCTGGATCTCACAACGTCGCTGTCGCACATTTTGAATTGCTGTTTTGGGAATGACAGCGCAGTGTGGAATCGCGTGTTGCTGCTGCTGCTGTTTCTGGAGGAAATCTTGCAATATTTCTATGTTGGCATGAACCGGGACCTCATGGAAATAGCCCCCTGAGTGAGTCTGTGTGGTTACATACAAGGAAATCCTTGCCCAGTTTTAAACAAGTGTACCCTTTTGCTTTAGTACAGGCATTGCCAAACTCGGCCCTCCAGATGTTTTGGGACTGCAACTCCCATCATCCCTAGCTTACAGGACCAATGGTCAGGGATGATGGGAATTGTAGTCCCAAAACATCTGGAGGGCCGAGTTTGGCGATGCCTGCTTTAGTACTTTGGAGGAGTGTTTGCAGGCAGTTCAGGGTCAAATCTCCCTCCCCTTCAAGCTTGCTTGCTTAGAGTGCTGACCAGATTCTCCATTCCTTTTGGGAATAAGGAAGAATCCAGACTAATGCGATTGATCTGGTGAGCAGATGCATTTCAGTGCAGTGCGAAAAGCCTTTGCCAAAATATTGTTTGCACAGATTGCAATGTAATTTAGGAACTGCTTCAATTAATGTTATCTCTCCCCCCGCCCCAACAAGGTCTTGTGATTGTTCGTTCCCTTGGGCAAATCTGGAGAGGCAAGTTTCAGCTACTTTGTTTTCAATAATAATGAACAATTTGCATAATGAACAAGTTAATGTGTGGGCAAGTGGGGAAAGGTCTGAGAAGGTGGTTGTTGTTGTTGTTGTTGTTGTTGTTGTTGTCGTTTACCTTGCATTTTCCCCTGATGGGACTCAGGGAGGCTTACAGATAAAAACAAGAATTGTTAAAAACATAGGGGAAAAAAACATTCATTAAAAACCATTAGACATCAGTAGAATTAAAACTATATACATATATAAAATCTGTTTTAAAACCTACAAATATTTACAATAAAAACAGCACGGCACCAGTCCTTTCATTCAGTTCCCTAAAGCCAGTTGGAACAAAGTATTCATCTGATGGCAGAAGGACAAGGAGAGAGCCATTCTAGATTCTCTAGGGAGGAAGTTCCAAAGTCTGGGAGCAGCCACCAAGAAGGCCCTTCTCCTCCACCCTCACAAAGAGTACCCGTGAGGGTGTTAGGACTGAGAGAAGGGCCTTCCCTGAATATCTTAAAATCAGGGCAGGTTCATATCAGGGAATATGGTCTTTCGGAGAGCTTGGACCTGAGCTGTGTAGGGCTTTATAGATCCTAACTGGCCTGGAAACAGACCGATATCCAGTGGAAGTGTCTTGAAAAGGCAGTTGTTTGCTCTCCCGATAACCTGCCCCATTCAGCAATCAGGCTGCAGTTCTTTGAGCCAGTGGAAGTTTCTGAGCACTTTGCAAAGGCAGCCCCCGCAAAGAGTGTGTTGCAGTAATCCAAATGGATTTACTGGGTGGGTCACTGGGGTCAAACCAGCTGTCTCAAGGAACTGGTAAGGTAAAAGGTAAAGGACCCCTGGACAGTTAAGTCCAGCCACAGGCGACCATGGGGTTGTGGCGCTCATCTCGCTTTCAGGCCGATGGAGCCGACGTTTGTCCACAGACAGCTTTCTGGGTCATGTGCCCAGCAGGACTAAACCACTTCTGGTGCAACGAAACACCGTGATGGAAGCCAGAGCACACGGAAACACCATTTGTCTTCCCGCCGCAGTGGTACCTATTTATCTACTTACACTGGTGTGCTTTTGAACTGCTAGGTTGGCAGGAGCTGGGACAGAACAATGGGAGCTCACTCCATCGCGGGGATTCGAACCGCTGACCTTCCGATTGGCAAGCCGAAGATACTACTGTTATCACCACTTGCTTTTACCAGCGGTGTGAATAAATATTATCTATTTGTTTAATCATTAAAAATAATATATTTTGCATGTATATATATTGCAAGGAAGTGCAGACCTGTGTCCCCTGCAGATATCTCCCGAAGTTTGCAAACTAGCTGTGCCCTTTCCAATAGTCAGTGAGCATCCGTGAATGTTCATTCTGGAACTGAGTTCACAGGCAATTAGGCATTTGATTTTGCAACTGCAGGAATGCCATCTCATTATGTTTTAAGACTGAATTGCTGTTTTGCTGTCAGATTGGTAGAGCTGGGGCCTCTGGGAGTGAGGAATTGGCTTCACGTTGGCTGGAAAACCAACTTATTTAATGTAACCGTATGTAAGTGCAGCAATTTAAATGTGGGCTTCCACCAGGAATGGTTTTTCTTCCTTTGGATGGGAGATCGTTTTGTATGAACCCTGGTCATGCTATGCCTCTGTTGTATACCATTCAGCTGAGCTGCAGTTAGCTTGAAAGATTTGATACAAACCTTTTTACATAGGAGGTGAATGGAGAGGTCCTCACTGGACCAGCACATATTAATTTTGGCTAAGTTGTAAGACCCAGAGTATGGTCAAAAAAGATTTTTTTATATATGCCACTACTGCGGCCCGTGTTTTGCTAGCTCCAAAATGGAAAATGAGCGATGTTCCAACCAAAGAAGAATGGCCACTTAAACTGATGGAATACGCACAGCTTGCAGATTTAACATACAGAATAAGAGAACAAGAAGAACACACGTTCAAAGAAGATTGGAAAATGTTTATTGACTATATGGGTGGAAATTGTGTACATTTAAAAACGCAGGTAGCATTAAGAAAAATCCAACAGTGTTTATAAGTCTTTATGGATGTAACAATGGAATACGAAATGGTTTAGTTCATGTAAAATATGCAGGGATGTATGGTACGCAAAATGAACCACGGAAAGGGAAGAAGGGAAGTCATTGATTTAAGGTTGTTTAAATGAATACTTTAAAAAGTAAATTAGGGCTACTACTAAAATGAGGCTGCATTTTAAGCCATATTTTAATTAACTGTTGTTGTTTTTTTCTTTTTCTTTCTTTCTTTCTCTATTACATTTTATTGTAATTCATATTTGGTGTTAGCCACCCTGAGCCCGGCCCTGGCCGGGGGGGCGGGGGGGGAGTTAGAAACAAAAATTATTTATTTAGAAAAATCTAATAAGAATTATATCTATAAAAAGTACCTTAGGCCCCTGCCTTGTCTAAAATAAGTAGGGCTGGATATGCTCCATGCCAGGATCATAAAATCATAGAATTCTAGAGGTGGAAGAGACCACAGGGGTCGCCTAGTCCCAGAGGAAGGGTGTGGGGGGGGGTGAGGTGTCACCCCTGAGGGGGTGACAAAATGGCACACTGCGGGGGGCGACACTTACCATGGGGCCTGGCCTGCAGCATGCCCGAGCCACGCGTCTCTCCTGGGAGTGACGCGGTGGCTCGGGGCCCTGCGCCGCCCACAATGGCAGCGTGGGGCTTGTGTCTGCCAGGCGGAGTCCGTGGGCAGCTCGCCGCGCCACCCCCCCCCCGGGTGGATGGCTGCGGCGCCCCTGTGCGTGGATTGCCCTGCACGTGGATCGCTGCGGCACCCCTGTGCGGCACCCAGGTGCGCGGATCGCCCCACCCCTGTGCACGGATCGCCGTGGCGCCCCCGTGGGTGGCTCGCCCCGCCCCCGCAGCTCCGGGTGCCAGAGCAGCTAGTTACGCACCTGTCCAGTTCAACCCCCTGAAATGCAGGAATCTCAGCTAAAGCGTCCGTGACAGATGGTCCATCCATCCTCTGCTTGAAAACCTCCCCTGATGAAGGAGAGTTGTCAGAAAGTTTAGCAGTAAATGGCAAGGGCGTAAATATTATAGCCAAATTACAGTCTTGGGGTAGCTTGTTCTTTCTTTTTTCAATATTTTTGTTGTTCAGTCGTGTCCGACTCTTTGTGACCCCATGGACCAGAGCACGCCAGGCACCCCTATCCTCCACTGCCTCCCGCAGTTTGTCCAAAGTCATGCCATTTCAATATATCTTAGGCTTATGTCAACTTTACCCAACCTCTGTATCTTGTGAAACTCCAACTCCCATCAGCCCCCCCGCAGCCGGTGTGGCCCAAAGGATGATGGGAGCTGTAGTCCAGCATGATCCAGAGGGCACCAAAAACCCACCCAAGCTCTTTCACATTTTGTCACGTTGCAGTAGCCGGCAGAAGCCTGGCACGGCCAGGGATGCGCTAATATCAGCCTGGTGGGGGCAGCTCCATTTCTTTTCATTTTCTGACTTCCTCGCAACAAATTAAATGGAGTTTTAATTGAAGATGAATTTTCCTTGCCTCTCCTCTTTCTTGGGGAGAGGGATTAAATTAACTCTGCGCAGCAGAAACGAGTCTTCCGATTTAGTGCTCGAGAAGTAGAATTTGTGGCTCCTGGGAATGCGGAAGAGCATCAGTGTCCCTGTTGGGAAGCATGCCTGTGGCCGAAGATAGTGATGCAAGGATGAATGAACGACTTGCAGAACAAAGGGCAGATGCAGAAGTTAGGGAATAAGGGAATAAGCTCACCAACTGGCTTGCGAAAAGGACACCCTTAATCTCTTTGCGGTGCTGAACAAATCAAGTGATTGCTTAGAAGCATTTCTATCCCACTGTACAGTTGGAAAAGGCTTGCAGAGATTGGGAATAAGAGATAGCCCTTCAGGCTCAGACTCTAAAAGGTCATGGCACAAAAGGAAAAGAGAGGGGAGGGAGGAGGAAAAAAGCAAACGCAGGCAGTCATTCTTAGTAATTGAAAAGAGCATGTAGCTGTATCCAAGCACAACGGAATGGGCTGCTGCTTCCTTTCCCTCTGGTGGCTTCAGTGATGACAGTTGTGAGCTGGAGAAGGAGTTGTCAGCTGGAGCTGTATCATGGCAACACCGTAATTACATTGATAATTACATTTATGTTTATATTGTGCTGCTCTTCCACGGTGGTCAGGCTAGCACCAAAATAATCATAGTATTCCACATCTATGGTGTCACCAGTCCTGTCCTTTAACCACAACATTGCTCTCCCTCAGCCTTTCTGTTCTCATAGTACCTGCCTGGAGAAGAGTTTGCCTGCTGTGCCCCAGTATGATTTGCTTCTCTGGCCTTGTTTCCTTCCAGTTAGGCTCTGCCGTGGACAGGTTATTTTGCTCCATTACTGCATTGGCTGTGAGGGGAGTATTCCACCCATGCTGGTTCAGAGATGGCAGCAAGAACCACCTGCTCTCAGAGGAGGTTTCCCAGCGCATCTCTGTATGAGCACTCTGGGTTTGCCTCATTCCATTCAGCAGGCACTCCCAGCTCCGTGGCTGGTACAGAAATAATAATAATAATAATAATAATAATAATAATAATAATAATAAATTTTATTTATACCCCGCCCTTCCCAGCCAAAAACCGGGCTCAGGGCGGCTAACACTAATTAAAATCACAGCAAAAAAACATAAAAACAATCAATTTAAAATAAATTTAAATTTAATCAATTTAAAATGCAGGGTGAGTTAGTGATTCTCACTGTTGTGCACCCTGGAAGCAAACCATTTTTTGGGGGGAGTGAAGTTTGCTTTCAGTTTTAATTCAGAAAGAAAATAACCGCTCTCTCCACAAACTTGCATTCCAGCTCTCAGAGGTGTGGAAAATGCAAATTAAAATAGTGCAATGCCGCTTGTAGGCACAGGTGACCCTAAATGTCTTGTTGGAGGATGGAGGCCTTGAACAAAGACCTCTGCAGTGCTCATCCAGCGCTCTCAGCTAACCAGTTTGGGGGCCATTGTTGAACAGAGCAATAAAACATTAAAACCATAGAATCGTAAAGTTGGAAAGGACCCTGAGGGTCATGTGGTCCGACCCCCTGCAATGCAGGAACCTCGGCTAAAACATCCATGACAGATGGCCATCCAACCTATGCTTAAAAACCTTGAAGGAAGGAGAATCCATCACCTGCCGAGGAAGTCCACTCCACTGTTGAGCAGCTGTCTGAAAGCTCCCTTGACCTAGTTACTAGCCACAACGGCAATATTCTGCTTCCACCATCAGAGAGGCACTATTAGGGTTGTGCCATATTTCAAAAAGCGAAAATCCAGAGACAAAAGGTGGGAAATCCCGGACGTATGGCAGCCCTGGGCACTATGCCTCTCGCTACCATTTGGTGAGAGCAGTGGCGTAGCGGGGGTGGGGGAGACACGGGGGTGGTTGCCCTGGGCTTGAAATGGTTTGTTTTTGTTGTTTAGTTGTTTAGTCGTGTCCGACTCTTCATGACCCCATGGACCAGAGCATGCCAGGCACTCCTGTCTTCCACTGCCTCCCGCAGTTTGGTCAGACTCATGTTGGTAGCTTCGAGAACACTGTCCAACCATCTCATCCTCTGTCGTCCCCTTCTCCTTGTGCCCTCCATCTTTCCCAACATCAGGGTCTTTTCCAGGGAGTCTTCTCTTCTCATGAGGTGGCCAAAGTACTGGAGCCTCAGCTTCAGGATCTGTCCTTCCAGTGAGCACTCAGGGCTGATTTCCTTCAGAATGGATAGGTTTGATCTTCTTGCAGTCCATGGGACTCTCAAGAGTCTCCTCCAGCACCATAATTCAAAAGCATCAATTCTTCGGCGATCAGCCTTCTTTATGGTCCAGCTCTCACTTCCATACATTACTACTGGGAAAACCATAGCTTTAACTATACGGACCTTTGTCAGCAAGGTGATGTCTCTGCTTTTTAAGATGCTGTCTAGGTTTGTCATTGCTTTTCTGAAATGGTTAGGGGCACAATATTCCAACACCCGGTGCTGCCTCAATACAGCTGTGCGCTTTCTGCTGCCGGGTTCCGTTGAAAACAGCTTCCCCATGCGAACCAGGAAGTGAGCTCTCCAGACAACAGAACACCTCTTCTTTTCTTATCTCTGTGGCTGCGACATCCTGGGTGACATGGTTGCTGCTAGGCAGTTGGGTGCGCATGTGTAGTCTGCCCGCCCCTTCCCCTGCGTGGCCCTGGGCACTGGCAACCCACGCTAAGCCACTAGCTGGGAGTTGCCGATGGGCAGAATTTTGTCATGCTCTGGGTCCTCTATGAGGGCTTTCCATTGGGGGCATCTGGGTGACGGCTGTGAGAACAGGATGGTTGTGACCACATATGACTCTTTGGATGGATCCAGCAGGGCTTTTTATTTTATTTTATTTGCCCAGACTTTTTAGAGAAATCTGATGCCAGTATTGATGTTTCTAGTTGGCTGCATGTAACTCACCTGCCTGGTTTTTAAAGTCATCGTATTGTGAATTTGAAACTGTTTTGGTTGTAACCTGCTCTGAAATTGCTGTGCAATGAAAAATGGGCCAGGAATATTTATATATACATACACAAACAAATCTATAGATTAAAAATAAATAAATACTGCTTTCTGCAGGGCATCCCCATCCACCTTTTAGCTTTCTTTTGGGGTTATCTGAACTGGGTTGGTCTGCAAAAAACAGAGGACAGGGGCAAATCTGCTGCTATATTCTGGTGTTTGTGTTTTTAACCTCTAGAAGAAAAAAATCTGTTTTATCAGGACTGCCTACCTATGTGAAATATTTATAGCCTTAAAAAACAACAACCCACCATTGCAATGACATTACTGCATCACTGGTTCCATCTTAGAATTCATTTATGACTCCTAATGCATATAAATGACTGTGGACCAGATTAAATTACAACCTTGGGCTTTTCCTAGTGGTCCAAGATGATGGCTCCAGATGCCTTTGTTCTGCTGCTGAGGATTCAGCAAGAATTTCATATCCTGCCTAAGTCTCTTTGCTTCTGTTGAGAGCGAGAAGGAGAACTTGCAGCTTGGAAATAAAAGTCTCCTTGACAACCGAGCTGTGTGAAACATTGCGGACTGGAATTGGTTATCATAATTAGGCTGTAGGAGTATTTGATGAGGTAAATTCCCAGATGCCGGATTTACCGAGACCCTCCTGGCACGGGAGACATGCAGGAATATAGCTAGGTATCCAAGCTTTGTTTTTATGTATGGGAATAAGCAGCATAATGCACTGAAAATTAACCTAGCCAGGGCCGGCCCTACCATTAGACAGGCTAAAACATCCTGCCTAAGGCAGATTTTGGGTATACAGTTACACGGAAGTAGATGTAAGTTGTTTTATTTATTACTCTCCACCACTAGGGATGGGAGTTAGCGGCATCATGTGTCATTTGGAAAAATGCCTTATGCATTATCAGAATCAGGCCTCTGTTCCCTACAGAGTATAGAGAAATGGCTACCTTGGTTTTCTGTAGCAGAGCCAGCCTTCTCAACTGATGTGGGTACATATATATTCTTCTGCAACTAGGGAATGCAATTTCCAATTTAAGCGGTGGAGCAAAATGGCACCGGAGGTCTTGGCATGGTTTGGCAGGATCTAAAGGTCTACTTTTGGGTGCATTCAAGGGGAATTAGGGGTGCTGGTGTTGGGGTGTTGGGGAAGGAATTTGTTTTTTGGATTATGTGTTGCGATTAGGGATTTCGCAGGAAAACAGAAATTGGGAGAAAATAATTCGTTGCAAGTAGGTTTCTGTCAACTCGACTCAGAAACATTGAGTGCCTCTAGCTTTGCTTCTTCCCAGTGGAAACTGGCAGAAATAACACCATTTCCCACTGGAGATCTTGGGACTTGTAGCCCCAGTTTGATCTTCAGCAGAAAAGGACAGTTCACTAGGATGGTGCACCCCAGTTGCTGGAAAGCACAGCTGTCACTCCTAAGCCAGCCTCGGATGATGTCAGATGCAGACTGGATCTTCCCTCCCTCTGTTTTTGCTGTGTTTAAGTTGTGCCAGAAAAGGAGTTAAGAGATAATACAAGTGATTAATCTCCTGCTGACTCCAGGGACTAATTTACAGTGCGATGGAGGTTGCTGCAGCACCGTTGCATGCCTGACTACATGGGGCACAGGTGCAATTTTGGAAACATTGGCCTTTTCCGTTGGCAAGGAAGGCTGCGAGAGGGGAGAGTGGCTTTGCTAAAGGGCGCCTGGTTAGTCGATTGTTGCTGGTGGAAAAATTGGCTCTGGAACTGACACATCATCCATGCCCTCCAACATTTCTCTGATGAAAATAGGGACGTCCTAAGGAAAAGCAAGGAGGGACGCAGGTGGCGCTGTGGTCTAAACCACAGAGCCTCTTGGGCTTACTGATCAGAAGGTCGGTGGTTCGAATCCCCACGATGGGGTGAGCTCCCATTGCTCGGTCCCTGCTCCTGCCAACCTAGCAGTTCGAAAGCACGTCAAAGTGCAAGTAGATAAATAGGTACCACTCTGGCGGGAAGGTAAACGGCGTTTCCGTGCGCTGCTCTGGTTTGCGCCAGAAGCAGCTTAGTCATGCTGGCCACATGACCTGGAAGCTGTACGCCGGCTCCCTCGGCCAGTAAAGCGAGATGAGCGCCGCAACCCCAGAGTCGTCCGCGACTGGACCTAACGGTCAGGGGTCCCTTTACCTTTAATGAAAAGCAGGACATTCCAGGATCAAATCAGAAATTGGGATGGCTTCCGTAAATCCAGAACTGTCCCTGGAAAATAGGGGGACTTAGAGGGTTTGAGAACACAGGAATGCAAGAATACAGGATGTTGCCTTATATTGCTCCATCGAGCTCAATATCGTCTACACTGACTGGCAGCAGCTCTCCAGGGTTTCAGGTAGAGGTCTCTCCCAGCCCTATATGGAGATGGCGGGGATTGAACTTGGGACCTTCTGCTTGCAAGGCAGATGTTCTGCCTCTGAGCTACATCCTGTCCCAAGAGTATGCCTTCTTGCCAAGGCATTTTGTGCACCTGCAGGGGGATATGCAGACAATCTTTGCTTCAGTCCCTGGCATCTCCAGGGAGGGCAGGGAGAGAGGGCTGGTGGCAGTAAGCTAAGACAGGGCTGAGCTGGATAGACCAAATTGTCTGACTCAGTATAAGACAGATTCCTGTGCTCCGAGGGCCGTCTCGTCCATAGGGGCCGGTGCCGTGCCGCGCCAGGGCGCCAGGCCCTCCAGGGGCACCCCGCGAGCCCGCCGGCATACCGGGCACCCCCTCCCCAACCCGCCCCCGCCCCCACGGGCGGGCGGGCTGAAAGCCAGCCGCCCTCACCTCCTGGAGCCCCAGCTGGAGCTCTGGAAGGGCGCGCAAAGCCCCGCGCCGCTCCAGCGCCACACCCCTTATTCGCTGCTCGCTCACCCCCCCTCCCGAGGGGCGGCCAGCTCGGGAGGGAGGCGGGCGGAGAGGTGGCACGCCGGGGGATCGCTGTGCCACGGCGGCCGATCCCTCTAAGACGGCCCTGTGTGTTCCCATCCTCTGACTCAAGACCGTCTCCCCCTCCTTGGGTAATAGGGGATCTGTTTCTTGGACCATGACAGCTTCATAATTGGCTGTGCATTTTTGCCAGCTGCCTAAACTGGGTCCCTTCACCTCACAAATTTAGCAAGGACTGAAGAGAAGAAAACCCTTTATCACACGCTGAATGCCGCCCCCTCATTTTTTGATGCTGGATTGTGTTGTTCTCGACATGCCACGGAAATGCTGCTCTGGTTTTTTTTTAAAAGCCTCTATAGCAGGGGTCGGCAAGGTTTATCTTGCCAGGGCTGGATCGGTCCCGTGGAGACCCCTCCGTGGGCTGGATCGCGCCCGCGATTTCCGGCGCCTCGGAAGTGAGTCCCTACACCACACTGCGCTGGTTCTGCGCGTGCAAGTGGGTGGCTCGGTTCGGGGGGCAGCTCGTGGGCTGGTCAAACGACCTCTGCGGGCCGCTTCTGTCCCATGGGCCTTAGGTTGGTGACCCCTGCTCTATAGGTAGTTGAATAAATAAAAGTAGCCCGAATATCCCCTGAAATCTTTTAACAGCTGAAAAGTTTATTTCCTTTATTAAACAGACACGCAAACTACAGAAACACGCAGAAATGCCCTAAAACTCTGGATTTGTGGCTGTAAGAGAAAGTAGAAAGAAGCGGAGTTTTTTTTTAAAAAAAAATCAAGTTGGCTTCCAATTATTCATTTCTGGAAGTGGTGGTTTAATCAAGGTCTAAATAAGTTTAGATCCTTCCCAACGGCTTGAGAGAGACCGCGGGTATGTACTTTGTTTTGTGTTCATGGTACGTTTATAATGCACCGAGATTACTTCGTTCTTGTTTATTCCTTGTTCTTTTGCATAGCATATTTGGGGGGGAAAGAAGAAGAAGAAGAGAGAGAAATAAATAAATAAATAGAGGAATTAATCACAACCACCAGCTAAGTCGCTTCTCAGAGCTGCCATTAAACATCCCGCAGGATAAAGGAATTTCAGTTTTCATTATCAGCAGAATTTGGGTGGGGTGCCAAGATCGCTTTGGGCATGCGTTCAAGACGGAGAATGATGAGATGAGGAAGAAGGAGGTGGGACGCATCTATGAGAACAATAGCAGAGAAGATAAATTGCAATCATTAATTTTTAGGGTTTCCCCTCCATACTAAATTCACTATCAGTCCAGTAGCTGGTTTATGAACCACTTCTTATTTGATGAGCAAGCCTTTTATTTACTTTCTCTTTCCCCGTTTGAGCTGAAAAGCCTCAAATTTATGGCTGCCTTGAGAACCTTGTAGGCATAGAGAAAGTGGAGAGAGAAAAGTTTTCCTTCTTCTTCTCTCATAACACCAGAACTTGTGGATATCCAGGACAGATAAAAGGAAGTACCATACTTTTCTGTGTATAAGACTATGTTTTTCTCCTTTAAAAATCATGCTAAAAATGTGGGTTGTCTTATACATGGGGGGACCTTTGATTGGTTGCTGCCGCAGCTATTGTACGTGTTATTTGTTGCTGCGTCAATGGGTGGTATTGATTGGCTGATGCTGCGGCAATTGGGCAGGTGATGGGCAGCTTCTGCCGGTGAGGGGACAGATGACGCGTGCGGGTGAGTGATTTTTGGCAATGCCCCTAAAAAAAAGCTCAACAACCCTGGGTAATCCCCCCACAAAAAAGCTCAGCAACTCTGTGCCATCTCCCCCCATTTTCTTAAATTTGAGTCCCCAGAAATAGGGGGCGTCTTATACACGGGGGCGTCTTATACACGGAAAAGTACCATATTTCTTCAAGCAGCACATAGTTAAACTATGGAACTCACTTCCACAGGAGGCAGTAATGGCCGCCAACCTGAAAAATGAAAGGCACAAATACAGGATGGGTGACACCTGGCTTGAGAGCAGTACATGTGAAAAGGATCTAGGAGTCTTGGTAGACCATAAACTTGACATGAGTCAACAGTGTGATGCAGCAGCTAAAAAAGCCAACACAATTCTGGGCTGCATCAATAGGAGTATAGCATCTAGATCAAGGGAAGTAATAGTACCACTGTATTCCGCTCTGGTCAGACCTCACCTGGAATACTGTGTCCAGTTCTGGGCACCACAGTTCAAGAAGGATACTGACAAGCTGGAACGTGTCCAGAAGAGGGCAACCAAAATGGTCAAAGGCCTGGAAACAATGCCTTATGAGGAACGGCTTAGGGAGCTGGGTATGTTTAGCCTGGAGAAGAGAAGGTTAAGGGGTGATATGATAGCCATGTTCAAATATATAAAAGGATGTCATATAGAGGAGGGAGAAAGGTTGTTTTCTGCTGCTCCAGAGAAGCGGACACGGGGCAATGGATTCAAACTACAAGAAAGAAGATTCCACCTAAACATTAGGAAGAACTTCCTGACAGTAAGAGCTGTTGGACAGTGGAATTTGCTGCCAAGGAGTGTGGTGGAGTCTCCTTCTTTGGAGGTCTTTAAGCGGAGGTTGACAGCCATCTTTCATGAATGCTTTCATGGTGTTTCCTGCTTGGCAGGGGTGGCCCTTGTGGTCTCTTCCAACTCTATGATTCTATGATTCTAACCTGGAGAGCTTTAAAACAGGATGGAGGAGAGGGCTGTTGAAGGCTATTAGCCAAGATGGCGGTGCTCTGCCTCCGTGGTTGGAGGGCTCCTGGGCTCGAATCCTGCTTGCAGGTTCCCCACAGGCATCTGGTTGGCCAGCTTTCCCTCCAGGTGGCATTAATGGTTCACCCTCTTCATGCCATCAACACAACAGCCCTGTGAGGTAGGTTGGGCTTCCTAGCAGTCGCTGGCCCAAGCTCACCCAGCAAGCTTCATGGCCGAGCGGGGATTCGAACCCTGATCTCCCAGGTCCTAGTCCAACACTCTGACCACTATGCCACGCTGGCTGTGGTTGGCTCGCTCTGTTGCAGCCCATCATTCATTATATACTCTGTGGCTCCTCTTGCAGAAGTAGTTTCCGCTTTCTGATGGGCGTTTAATGAACGTATTATCAATTAATAGTGTTGCTGTTGGGGCTGAGATGGTTTCACTGACAGACAAAGTGAGAGGGGAGCAAAAATACAATTAAACAGACGCTGGAGTTACTGACTCTGCGATATGCTAAAGGCCTGAGTCTTTAAAAAAAACACAAAAACCTTTCTCTTGAACTCAGTGAATTAAATAAATTGGATGATGAGCAAATGTGATTAATTGCATCTTTCAATGGCCTTCGCTTCTTCCTGTCCTCTTGCAGAAGCTTTTTTGCCCTGCAGTTTATTAGCCTTTGAGTAATCAATGACACCATTTCATTAGTTTCTGTCGTCATTCAGGCAAAAAAACCCCCAAGGAACCCTCCTCCCATCTAGGGTGAAGCTTAAGTACAAGGTGTGACGTTTCAGTATTAAGGAACTGACTGCCTCAAGGTTCAAAAATTCCTTGCAAGGAGCTTTGACAAATCCGCCTTTCCTCTCTCGTTCTGCCTAACCCTACTTTGCAGGATCGTTGTGAGGACGGCAATGAGCACTCACACTTTACATTGTGGGTGCCCTTTGCGGGATTGTGCACTACAGTTCCCCAGGGAGCTTACTGGCAAACAGGGGCTGGCTTGCCTCTCAGTGTTAATTTCTGGAGGTTCACGCCCAGCCTCAGCAATCAAGTTTCTTGCTGGGAGGTGGGGCCAGCCCCATTTATAAATAGGGGCTGGAACCGACAATAGCCAGGCAGTCAGCTCTGGAGGACCTGCCCCCCTCTTAAAGAAAGACACGAGGACACAATGTATTTAGGTTAATGGGTGGGAAAAGGCCACAACTTTTATTGGTTACAGCATGTGAGTGGTATTGGCTTAGGAATTGAATCAAACATGCTGTACACAACTCCACCCCGCACAGTGGGGAGTCATTCAAGGGTTAACAACCAGAAGGTGGAGCTTGTTGATGCAAATACAACTGGAAGCTCCCCCTGATGTTACCAGGGGTCATGCCATGGCCCTAGCCACCAGCAGGGCGTCGGACAGGATCCACAACCACCGGATTCCTTTAATGGAATACCCCAAAAGTGGAGGTATAGGCAATAGCCAGAACCGTGCCCTCCAATACACCAGACATATTCCAATGCCTAACCGCCAATACCCGAAAAGTTGTGATGATTTGCTAAGAGGTAGGTGAAAAACCAGGGACCCAGGTGGTGTTGTGGGTTAAACCACAGAGTCTAGGGCTTGCTGATCAGAAGGTTGGTGGTTCGAATCCCTGCAATGGGGTGAGCTCCTGTTGCTCGGTCCCAGCTCCTGCCCACCTAGCAGTTCGAAAGCACGTCAAAGTGCAAGTAGATAAATAGGTACTGCTCCGGCGGGAAGGTAAACGGCGTTTCCGTGCACTGCTCTGGTTCGCCAGAAGCAGCTTTGTCATGCTGGCCACATGACCCGGAAGCTGTCTGCGGACAAACGCCGGCTCCCTTGGCCTATAGAGCGAGATGAGCGCGCAACCCCAGAGTCGGACACGACTGGACCTGATGGTCAGGGGTCCCTTTACCTTTAGGCGAAAAACCAAGAGGCTGGAGCCAATTTACCGAATGGATAAAAATTCCTACCAGGCCCCTTGGGCAACCAAGGCAACCAACTGAAGTCCATAGCAATGTCATGAGCATAGAATTGACCTAAAGGGAGGGTGGGCAGCAGATCCAAAGAAAATCTGGCACACAGTGAGGGCTCAGGACTGCCGTGATCCCAGGATGCTGGGGGGGAATCCATGACTGTTTAAAGTTCCCTATTCCCGGTCTGTATCCTTCTTAACTTGCGGCACCCAAATCAGGGCACAGTTCTGTACACAACACACTGTTTTTCCTATAAACAGGGAGGAGTGTCATTTATTTTTTATTTTTGGGGAGGGTATTCGCACATGCAAACTCCACCCCTCCACCTTCAGCCTGAAGTGGTAGAGCCCTGGGAGAGCTGTACCACTTTATTCTGCGATACATGGAAACTGGTCCTCAGAACGGGACATACTGCAGGCGTTAACCCCGCCTGCAGTCCTGATGAGTGCTGTTTGTTTCGAAGCTGTTTGGGAATGATTTAACCGTGCAGATGGTTTTGATCCACAAAAAGGAGGTGTCGCATTGTTATTCCGCAGTAATCACCCTCCCACTCTGATGACCAGCTGGGGATCGAGGACTCTTGAAAGAGATCCTTTTTGGAGGGGTCAGGAAAGAAGCTCATCGATCTTGCAGTTTGACTTGCATTCCAAACACCTTCCCCCCCAAAAAATATGTTATTAAATTGCTAAGAGAGATATTCAGCATGAGTCATCTGTAAAGTGAGGCAAACCTTTCATAACCATCCATTGAGACTTCCCTTCCTCGCCATGAGCCAATTCATATCCAGAAAGAAGTATCATGGGCTGTGTTATGTATTGGGTTTATATGTATGCATGAGTTTCACTGCTAGTTCTGTAACTGTCTTTCCCGCTCCAGGGTGATTCAAACGGGTCCGGGGACAGTTGCTATTGGTTAACTTGTTGGCACATTTGGATCCTTTCTCTGATTGTATCCTTTCCCCAACTCCTGTTCCTGAGAGTATAAAAGGAGCTCACCTTTCCCTCCTGTTTAGTCAAGTTCCTACTGCAATACAGGAGATTGTTCTTGTTAGACTTGACTCCTAGCATATCCTTGCTAGCATGAATCACTACCCAGAGCTGACTTCACGAAGAGCTGAAATCGTATAGTTCCTGCACCATGACATAACAGGCTGGTTGAACGCAATGGGATGGTGGGAGGAAGCAGCTGGGGAACCATGAAGGGAAGAAGGCTCAGAGCCCGGGGAGTGGTGGGGGGACAACGATGAGAGGGAGAAGGCTGGGAAGAGGAGGTGTTGGAAGCTGAAGAGGGAACAGGGCGTAGTGAGCTGGGAGAGTCTGTGGCAGAGAGAAGCCCAGAATTGGAGGCAGAAGCTGAAACAAGAGAGGAGGGAGACCAAGAGAGGCAGAGAGGAGTCAGGCTGGTGAAGAGGCACGAGTGTCTCCCCATATTTCTGCAATAACTTCTCCTCCCTTTTGTCTCCCAGAACAGGGAGTGGCATGAAAAGGGCGGAGGCACAGTCTCAGATCGCTTGGAAAAATCCCAGGAGAGGAGGTGGACGTAGATGGCTGTGGGGAGGCAGGGAATTTCAGTCTCAACAATTGATTTCATGGAGGGAGACCCGCAAGGGATGAGCAACTGTGTTCATTAGGCCTGACGCTCAGCCAAGTCTTTGGACATCATGTTTTTGCTCAGAAAGGGCTTTAGCTCCAACTGTAACTGTGTGTGACTTACTGACCCACACACACTGTGAACAGAAGCCATACGTTCCCTCTTTGCTTTTAATCCATGGGGTTGCCTTCACAGCTATCAAGTGTATGAGCTGCATTGGGCTGTTCGACAAGAGGGAAAATGGTAGGACTGGTCAGATTGGTTGTTGTTGTTTTTTTAAGCATCAGTGCAGGGGTAGATAACATGGTGCTCTCCAAATATTGTTGGGCTCCAGGAAAGGAGATTCCAACTAAACATCAGAAAGAACTTCCTGAGAGCAAGAGCTGTTGGACAGTGGGACGGTCTCCCTTGGGAGGTGGTGGAGTCTTCTTCCTTGGAGGTTTTTAAGCAGAGCTTGGATGGCCATCTGTCACGGATGCTTTAGCTGAGATTCCTGCATTGCAGGGGGCTGGACTAGATGACCCTTGTTGTGGTCCCTTCCAACTCTACAACTCTATGAGTCAACAGAGTGATGCAGCAGCTAAAAAAGCCAACACAATTCTGGGCTGCATCAATAGGAGTATAGCATCTAGATCAAGGGAAGTAATAGTACCACTGTATTCCGCTCTGGTCAGACCTCACCTGGAATACTGTGTCCAGTTCTGGGCACCACAGTTCAAGAAGGATACTGACAAGCTGGAACGTGTCCAGAAGAGGGCAACCAAAATGGTCAAAGGCCTGGAAACGATGCCTTATGAGGAACGGCTTAGGGAGCTGGGTATGTTTAGCCTGGAGAAGAGAAGGTTAAGGGGTGATATGATAGCCATGTTCAAATATATAAAAGGATGTCATATAGAGGAGGGTGAAAGGTTGTTTTCTGCTGCTCCAGAGAAGCGGACACGGGGCAATGGATTCAAACTACAAGAAAGAAGATTCCACCTAAACATTAGGAAGAACTTCCTGACAGTAAGAGCTGTTCGACAGTGGAATTTGCTGCCAAGGAGTGTGGTGGAGTCTCCTTCTTTGGAGGTCTTTAAGCGGAGGCTTGACAGCCATCTGTCAGGAATGCTTTGATGGTGTTTCCTGCTTGGCAGGGGGTTGGACTGGATGGTCCTTGTGGTCTCTTCCAACTCTATGATTCTATGATTCTTTGATTCCAACTCCCGTTGTGCAGAATGGGCCTCCTGATAAGTTGGTGTCTGAAGCAGGCCCTCACGTGCAGAGCACAGTGGTCAACTGGGTATATAAGGGGTGAGAAAATCTTCTATGTATCCTGATATGGGACTTGACACACTAAAATCAGCACCTTGAATTTAGCCTGGTAAGGTAAAAAGGTAATGGACCCCTGTACTGTTCAGTCCAGCCAAAGGCGACTCTCACTTTCAGGCCGAGGGAGCCGGTGTTTGTCCACAGTCAGCTTTCTGGGTCATGTGGCCAGCATGACTAAACCACTTCTGGCGCAACGCAATACCGTGACGGACGCCAGTGCACATGGAAACGGCGTTTACCTGTCTGCCGCTGCAGTACCTATTTATCTACTTGCACTGGGGTGCCTTTGAACTGCTAGGTTGGCAGAAGCTGGGACAGAGCAATGGGAGCTCACAACCGCCGAGTGGATTCGTACCGCTGACCTTCTGATCGGCAAGCCCAAGAGGCTCAGTGGTTTAGACCACAGTGCCACCCGCGTCCCTATTTAGCCTGGTAGATGATGGGCAGCCATTGATATCTTGTTCATCTGTGTAATCTTGCCAGCTAGGAGAATTCTGCTAATTTCATGTCCAGATGTGTGATGAAAATATGACTCTGTAGATCCAGCTGGCATTGGGAGCTAGGGACTGAGCCTTTCATTTTCCCCAGGAGTCTTGCTGCTTTGTGCTCCCTCCCTCCTCTGAGCTCTGGATGTGACCCTTGGTTAATGCGCACCATAAGCCTGTGTCGTCTTCCGCCTGTCGCCTTCTCCCACGAATGCTCCCAGAGCTGTACGTACGTGCTTGTTCTCAAACCGTAATCAGCATCGGAGCCTGGAGGTTGAAGCCGAAACCAGATGTTGCTTGCTTTTCGCCAGGCGCCTGGTTCTCTCTGTGCCTCTTTATGCTGATCCGCTTCATAATACACTTTGCACCAGGTTGATAGGCAGGATAATCTTTTAAAATAATAACCATATCGTGAACACCTTTCTAGTGCTCAAGATACTGAAGACGGCAGCGAGGACTCAGAATGTGTCAATAAAAAACAACAACATCGGAAATTGGTTTCTGGTTTCATTATATTAAATGCCAGGCTTTGCCAGGGCAGAATCTGTGGCTGCCAGTACCTTGTATTGTGCCCTGAAATGGCCTCAATAAATATCTCCTTAAAAATCCATGGTGCATGGGAGTTTCCAAATCTGGGAAATCCCCTTGAACAGCTTTAAGGAGAGGAGAGGGAAAGAGCATCCCATTGCACAAAGAAAAATCCTTATGCTAATGGAACCAGCAACCGAAAAAAATAAAAAAATTGTCCAGTAGCACCTTAAAGGGACCCCTGACCATTAGGTCCAGTTGCGGATGAATCTGGGGTTGCAGCGCTCATCTCGCTTTACTGGCTGAGGGAGCCAGCGTTTGTCCGCAGACAGCTTCTGGGTCATGTGGCCAGCATGACTAAGCCGCTTCTGGCAAACCAGAGCAGCGCATGAAAACGCCGTTTACCTTCCCACTGGAGCGGTACCTATTTATCTACTTGCACTTTGACATGCTTTCAAACTGCTAGGTTGGCAGGAGCAGGGACTGAGCAATGGGAGCTCAACCTTCAAACTGCTGACCTTCTGATCGGCAAGCCCCAGGCTCTGTGGTTTAGACCACAGCGCCACCTGCGTCCCTTAGAGACCAACTAAGTTTGTTCTGGGTATAAGCTTTCGTGTGCATGCACACTTCTTCAGATACACTGAAACAGAAGTCACCAGACCCTTATATATAGTGGGAGGGTGGGGTGGGGTTTTCTCAGAAGGGTAGTAGGAGAGATGGGTGATTGACTCAATGGGTATGGTAAACCTGTTGACGACTGTTAACGACTGCAATTAGCAGGGGCAGAGCAAGGGAGGACAGGGGGTGGCCCGCCCCGTATTCCAGGGCAGGGAGGGTGAAACTTTGGCTGGCCCTGCCCTACCCCGCCCTGCATTCCGCCTTTCCCCCCTTTCAGCGGCTTTTTTTCCGTGCAAGGGGTGGGCCAGCGAGGAGGGGGCGTCATGCCAGCAACAAGCGTGATGCCCCTCCTCGCTGGTCCGCCCTTCGCCTCCATGCCTCATCCGATGTGCGTCGTGACGTCACGTCATGGCGCACACGTTGTGCCCCGCCCCCAGGGGGGTGCCTCCGCACCAACGCTCTTGGTAGTGCAGAGGCTTCCTCCACCACTGGCAATTAGTCCTACCGGAAAAAGTAAGGGATGATATGCAGATGACCAAAATTAGCTTTAGCATGAATAATGAGACAAGGATCCAATATCTCTATTCAGACCAGGTCTCTCCATAGTTTTCAGTTTAGTAATAAGTTGTCAGTCAGCAACTTCTCTTTCAAGCCGATTTCTGAAATTCTTTTGTAATAAGACAGCTGCTTTGAGATCTTCTTTGCATGTCCTGGGAGACTGAAATGTTCTCCTACTGGTTTCTCTGTCTTGTGATTCCAGCAACGTTGAACTCAACCCATTGTGTAGATGTGGCCTTACTTACAGTACACCATGGGTACTGTCACTAGGGGGTTTCTGGAAAAGGTAAGAAAAGTGTCTGCTGGATCAGGCAAATGGCCCATCTAGTCTGGCATTCAAGGCTGCATCAACAGAAGTATAGTGTCCCGCTCAAGGGAAGTAGACTATTCTGCCTTAGTCAGACCCCACCTGGAATACTGTGTCCCGTTCTAGGTACCACAAAGTAAGAAGGATGTTGACAAGCTGGAACGTGTGCAGAGAAGGGCAACCAAGATGATCAAGGGTCTGGAAACCAAGCCTTATGAGGAATGGTTGAAGGAGCTGGGTATGTTTAGCCTGGAAAAGAGGAGACTGAGAGGAGATATGAGAGCCATCTTCAAATACCTCAAGGGCAGTCACATAGGGACCAAATGGTCCCTCTCTAAGTGCAAACAAGGGGCTCTTCAGAAAGATAATAGAATCATGGAACTGTATAGTTGGGAGGGGTCACGGGGGTCATCCAGTCCAACTCCCTTCAATGCAGGAATCTTTTGTCCAACGTGGGGCTCAAACCCACAACCCCGAGATTAAGTGTCTCCTGCTCTACCAACTGAGCTATCCCAGAGCTTCAGATGTTCCATGTTTTGTGGAGTCTCTTGACTGCGGTCGTGCGGTGATCACCAAGAACTCATCATTCTAAGCCTTTGCTCTGGGTGTGTCTGAATGTGCGTGACGGGCAAAAGGAGAGGCAGCAATCTCTCTTCAGGATGTTGATACAGCGGTACATCGGGTTATGAACTTAATTTGTTCTGGAGGTCCGTTCTTAACCCGAAACCGTTTTTAACCTAAGGTGCGCTTTTGCTAATGGGGCCTCCTGCTGCCGCCGTGCCACCGGTGCACGATTTCCGTTCGCATCCTGGGGCAAAGTTCGCAACCTTAGTTACTACTTCCGGATTAGCGGAGTTTGTAACCCGAAATGTTTGTAACCCAAAGGTAACACTGTACTCCAAGTTAGGACAATCTCTTAATCCCCACAGCATTATCGTTCTGGGCAGAGTTCCAGTTTGGCTTCTGGATGTAGACCCAGTACATAAATATATATATAAATTAAAAACGCACCCAATTTCTGGATTTTTAATCTATGCAAAGGATTTTTAACGAGGTATTGATTATTCCAGCCTGCCTATAAACGTCCAAAGTGCTGATAATGAGGGTTTGGGAGAATTAAGCCGGAGTTTTGCAAGCACCTTGTAAATGTCAGCTTCACCTTCTTTATTGCCTGCCCTGAACTGCATTCTCTGGGCCAAAAAAAAAGCATGCTTGAATTTCTGCAGTGTGCAAGTAGCCAGCAGTCCAGTTGGTTTGAATATGACAGGAATCATTTTCCTATTGACAGGACAGCTTTGGGGCTAGGTGGTGGCCCATGCCCTCAGGGAACACATGCCTTGGGACTTTCATGTCTCCTTCTGGTGTTTCTGTTGTGGAATGTTTGCAGATAGGAAGGGCCATAGCCCAGTGGCAGAGCATCTGCTTTGCATGCAGAAGGTCCCAGGTTCAATCACCGGCATCTCCAGGTAGGCCTGGGAGTGACACCCTGCATAAAATCCTGGAGAGCTGCTGCCAGTCAGTGTAGGACAATACTGAATTCGATAGACCAATGGTCCAACTCGGTATGAGACAACGTCCTATGTTCTTAATGCACGCTGCCTTCCATACAAATTTGAAGTTTCTCTTCTTCTTCTTCTTTTTCTAATAATAATAATAATAATAATAATAATAATAATAATAATAATAATAATTTATTATTTATACCCTGCCCATCTGGCTGGGTTTCCCCAGCCACTCTGGGCAGCTTTCAACCGAATATTAAACACAATACAGCATCAAACATTAAAAACTTCCCTAAACAGGGCAGCCTTCAAGCTTATTTCCTTGACATCTGATGGGAGGGCGTTCCACAGGGCGGGGGCCACTACCGAGAAGGCCCTCTACCTGGTTCCCTGTAACCTCACTTCTCACAGTGAAGGGACCGCCAGAAGGCCCTTGGCACTGGACCTCAGTGTCTGCCTGAACGATGGGGGTGGAGACACTGGTCCTGTATACCTGAAGGTATACAAGTCCTCCTCCTCCTCCTCCTCGCCCTCCCCCCTCCAATTTATATCCCGTACTTTCAGAAGAACGATTTACAGAACAACAGTGATAAAAACATTAACATTACATAACATAACGACAGGCAGCCTAACAGGCAGAGATGGCAGAATTCTTATTATTGGGGACCACTTTTTTCTCCAGACAGTGGTCTGGGAGATGGAAGTGCATTTTCTCAAACCAGTGCATTCAGGAGCGAACAGGCTTCTGATAAAGCTATTTATTTAATTTATCTATTTATTTCATGTGCCAGCCCTACCAGTTGCCTTCGCGGCAAAAAAGGCGACAGAGCTGACGTGCATCAAAACAGTAAAAATGGAAGACCAGTTGCAGCTCTCTCAATTTATGTTCTGTGGTATTCAGTGGGGCTCACTGCCTGCTAAGCAGGATACAAAATATGGACACGGAAGTATGAAAGCAGACATGAAAAGAGCCGTCCAAAATTTATTTATTTAATAGACGCAGTTCTAAAAACCTTGGAGAAACTGAGTGTCTACAGCTGTCAAAAGAAAAAGAAATAAGGGGAGGGAGGGCGATCCTTGGGAGGTTGTGTTTCCCAGTGGAACGGTGCAGGCCACCTGCAAACTCAGCTATAAAATCAGAGGATGGTCTTGTAACGGACCAACCCTGTGCCTGGGGGTGAGCAGGTGCCCAGCACACGAAGAGTTAACACCCACTCTAAGATGACTGGCAGCACAATCGCAGAGGCGGGTCTTTTCCACCTTTTAAAAGGGGAGAATGGCAGTTGGGGCGGTTGTTGTGGGTTGTGGGTCAGGGATTGAGAGGGAGAGCGGGTTGGAGGTTAGGCTTAGGTTAGGAAAGGAAGACATTTAATCCTGTTTAAAGTTGTATCCAAGCTTATGTACCTAATTGAAGAACATTGTAACCGCATTCTACCTTAACTTCCAGAATATATATATGTTACCTCAATAAACATATTTTTGTTTGTTTCAACGTTCGTGGACTCTGGCAGTGCGTCAGTACCTCAAGAGGTGTGGTTGAGGGGAAAAGCACTAGAGGTTTCCTGAGAGAAAGGGGACGGGTGGCTTATTTTCCTAACACACAGAGGACTGGGCAGGGAAGCCAAAGGTGCCACGCAGTTGCCAGAAAGGAAAGGGCAAGCTGCAGCAGTTTGGGAACCCAGGGCGGGAGAATCCCAAGGTGGCAGGAGTTTCACTTTAAGAACGTGGAGAACTGAGGTACCCCTAGGACATCTCTCATAATATCATTTTGGGGATTCATTTTAGTCGTCGGTGAACCCTAGGGAGAGACTCAGTCAGGGGAAACGTTTTACAGTTGTGAGGGCTCTTGGTGGGAGACTAAAGGGTCCCTCACAGGTCTAAAGCTGGATTGGGGAATCAGTAGTGCTCCAGATGTTCATAAAATCATAGAATTGTAAAGTTGGAAGGGACTCCAAGGGTCATCTAGTCCAACCCGCTGCAATGCAGGAATCTCAGCTAAAGCACCCATGACAGATGACCATCCAACCTCTGCGTAAAAACCTCCAAGGAAGGAGAGTCCACCACCTCCCGAGGGCGACCGTGACGCTGTCAAACAGCTCTTTCTGTCAGAAAGTTGTTCCTGATGTTTAGTTGGAATCTCCTTTGGTTCGAATCCTACCATTTGGATAAGCAGAAAACAAGCTTTCTCCATCTTCCATGTGACAGCCCTTGAGATATTTGAAGATGGCTATCCTATCTTCTCTCAGTCTCCTTTTCCCCAGGCCAAACATACCCAACTCCCTCAACCATTCCTCATCAGGCTTGGTTTCCAGACCCTTGATCATGCTGGTTGCCCTCCTCTGCAAACCTGTATGTGCCCAGAACGGGACACAGTCTTCCAGGTGTGGTGTAACCAAGGCAGAATAGAGAGGTGCTATTACTTTCCTTGTTTGGACTCCATCTCCCATCAGCCCTAGCAAGCATGGCCAATGATCAGGGATGATGGGAGGTGCATTTCAGCAACATCTAAATGGTCACAGGCTCCTGAAATAGTTCTTAGGCAGATGCCATGTTGCTTGGATGAACGACTTCTTGAGAACCCTTTTTAAGCTGTTCTCAACTCCTTAGAGGACAGGAGCATTGCAATTAATTAAAATGCCGTCGAGTCTTGTAGCCTTTCATTCGTTTCCTTTTTCCTCCTCTTTCCCATCTTGTTCTTTCCCCCTTGCTTGCTGCTCCGGTTTTTTTCTTCGGCTGCTGAGTGCATTGCTCAATCCCAAATAATTGTTTGCAAGGATATCTAGGTCAGCAAGGGCTGGGTGACCCAAATTTATGTCTGCTCCTTGCATGAGTGCCTGGATGGTGCTGCTCCTCTTTCCAGAGACACACCTGCCTAATCCACCCCCACCCTCCAAACCTGGCACACAAGGGAGTTGGATTGCACCGTTAATGGTCTTTTAATTCATTTGCAGCGATCCCAGTTGTTGGCATCTGTCTGTCTTGAGAGACAACGGAGTGTGCCGGGGGGGGGGGAGTCAAATGGAGGGGTAGCGGGTGGTGCAAGCCAAACCGGTGTTAGTAGCACCAAAGTGACCTCCCTGGGGCGCAAGCCTTGGCAGTGTGTCCTGGGCTGCCCAGACGACAAGACCCCCTCTCAGCAGATGTGGTGCAGAGGAAAGCAGCGCAATGAATTTGTCACCAGCTTGGTTGCAGGAGATGCTGGAAGGAGGCGTACAACGCACCATCCAACCATCTTAGGGACTCCACTCCGGATTTGTGCAGGCTTTAGTCCTTAGCCTTTTCTTCTCCCGAAGATATTTCACAAGGCAGAGGAGGTTTAGGAGCAGAGTTTTCCTACCTACGGGGCCACCTCTCCCGGTATGCCCCGCGGAGGACCTTAAGGCAGTGGTGTAGCGAGGGCGGGGCGTTGGGGGCGGGGCACGCTGGGTTCCAGGCTGGGGAGGATGACACTCTGCGCCACCCCCCACGAGTGTGACTCCCAAGTCGCCGCACGGAAGGAGTGCTGGGCGGCAGCTTGGGAGTCCGGGCGGACTGCGCATGTCTGCAGCAGCCTGCACAGACTGCGCATGTGCGGACATGAGCAGTCCGCCCAGGCTGCTGCGGACATGCGCAGCCCGCCCGGACTCCCAAGCCGCCACCCGGCACCCCTTTTCCATTTGATTATTTACATTCACATCATCATTGTCCACTTTACCGCCCTGGCTCTTTAGAGCCTATCGACTTCCTTTCCTCCCGCCTCATGGCTTTCAAAATTAACCTTTATGTCATTGCATTTTGTGCGTTTTCCAGTTCTAATCACACTCATTAAAAAATGGCCCAAAATTTAAATAAATATAGAAAGGTAGAAAAATTCTCATCACAAGTCTCCAGACAACCCTGCTAGTGATGTTAATTGCTTACAAAAAATCTTTCTAATATCGTATAAACTTACTCCAGTCCTTTTGGAATACAGTCGTACCTTGGGTTGCGATTGCTGCGGGTTGCGCATTTTCAGGTTACAGACACTCCGAACCTGGAAGTACCGGAATGGGTTACTTCCGGGTTTCGGCGCTCGCGCATGCGCAGAAGTGCTACATCGCACTTTCCGCATGCGCAGAAGCGCTGAATCGCAACCCGCACGTGCTCAGACACGGCGTTGCAGGTTGCGGCTACGGGTTGTCAATGTGCCTCCCAGACAGATCAGGTTCACAACCCGAGCGTCCACTGTACTTGATCATGCTGGTTTCTTGGTCTTGCCCACTCAATCTGCGGGAGCCTATCTTCGCACGCAGGGGAAGTCTCAAACTCATTGAGGGTTTGACACCCATCAGCTACCCTCACCTGGTTTAGCCGGCCAGTTGAAGCTGTTTCTCGGGGTGTGTTTGCTGTCGCATGCTGACAGCTTCTAGGAACCATAGGCAAGAGCTGAGAGCAGGGTGGGGACCAAAGGTGGACAAACAACTCCAGGAGGAGCATGACGTGGCCCCCGCCAGAGGTACTACCCCTCCCCTAACACCCTGTGCGTCCCAGAATGTAGGAAATCTGACATTCTATCCAGAATGTTGGAAAAAAGAAGAAAACTCAACAGGGGTGTGCCTTTGCTTTTTAAAAGAACATCCAGTGATCGCCTTCTGTCTGCACACTTCCGGGAGGGCTGCAAACTTTTCAAGTCCTATCGGAGTTAAAATATTGTTCTCTGTGTTTGCATTGCACTGTTGTTCTGTTGATGTCCTTTTCTGTAGGGAAAGACAGCTGTCATCATCCGTCATCCAATTCTCCACGCTTTTCATAGAAAGAAACCTAACCATTTTCTCGTAGAAAATGTCACGACACCAGCCAGATATACAGAGCCTTATAAATATTCAAAACTGAAATTGCAGCAGCGCATGGTTGAAGCCAGGGGGATGAATTATTTAATGCTTGTTACAAAATGGGAGGTTCCCCCCCCCTTTTGTTACTAAGCAGGCTTGCTTTCTCAGGGCTACGCTTCCATCTTTAGTAAATTAATTTAGGCCAGCTTGCTTGTTTGACCTGCTGTCCTTCCTTTCTGTTGATTTTTTTTGGACCTGCTTGTCAGGTCAGTTTCAGCAAACTTGGGATGGATTTTGTCTCAGCACAGCAAGCAAATTCTTTGAGATCTCCATGTGTCAGAAGATAATATTAGACATTCTTTCAAAGTATTTATCCTCTACTGTTCACCCAGAAAAAACTTCCAGAATGGTTTATAAATAAACAGAAATAGGAAAGTCCCTGCCTTCAGGCTTAGAATATGAAAAGACATAGCACAAGAGGAAGAACCGATGGGGAGGGAAGAGGAAAACAAGGAAATTCAGACACAAAATTCTTGCCACAAGGTTCTCATAATAACCCACATGTATGGAAACGGGCTTCTCACAGTTGGAAAAATAGGCTGAGGGGGAAAAAAAGGAGAGCTGTGGTAACCCAACTTTCCTTGAAAGTGACAGTAATACAGCTGAAAGTTGACTTTCATTTCCATCTTCACCGTGTCAGATTTACGAGGAGTTTTAAAAATGCTGTTCCGAACTCAGCTGACGACACACACCCAAGGAATATTCTGCAGGCTGTTGCACTGGTTTCCATAACTGAGCTGAGTAGGTCTACTCTTCTGAGTATTCTTGGAGTTGAAAAAGTGGGACTAAAGGCAAACTTCATCCTGGGCCAAAGTTGCCACCAAAGCCTTCTCAATTAACCCACGTTTAGTTACTTAAAAATGCTTAGATCCCAACTCTGCTGTTTGGGGAGCCTCTACTGTAGTGAAGTGGGCAAAAGAAAACAATCATATAGGCTTTTGACCTGAAGCAACACCACTGCTTGACTCTCACCCTGGGTGGACAGCGTTAGACAATGGTTAGACAACACTGGTTAAAAGCAGGACGGGAAGCAATGTCAGCTGCGGCATTAATACCATTTCTTTTTCTGTCTCTCCCCCCCCCCCCACCGCCCAATGCTATTCAGTTTTCTTCTCGTTTTCTCCTGTTTGGTGCTCTCCGTCTTTTCAACCATCGAGGAATATGAGGACAGTTCTGAAGGCGCCCTTTACATTCTGGTGAGTAAGCGCAAAGCGCAGAACTCAGGGCTGAAGTTCTGAAACAGCCATCGCTTGGGTTGAACGAGTTCAGCTTGACAAAGTTCACTGAATCAGTTCAGATCAGGGGTGTAGCAAGGGGGGGTGAGGGGGGCGGGCCGCCCCGTGTTCCATAATGGAGGAGGTGACAAATTATCAAGGAACAATATTTTTTTTGGAAAAAACGTTTTTGTGTGTGTGTTTTTTTGTATTTTTTTTTTAAATGCCTGCTCCGAAGGTCTTAGCTTACTATACTAGGGATTATATAGCTATATATGAAATTTCATGCATATCGGTTAATATCTTGACCCTCCTCCACCAAAATAGCTGTTCACTTTCCTTTTTTTTTTTTTAAACAGAATTTATTAGCATTTTCATAAAATAACACAAACCCGACCCCACACCTACAAATACAAAAACAAATACAAATACACATAATGTCAGGATTCTTCTTCTTATTTTATACCTTACAAAAAAAAAAATTCTACTTCTGAATCTTGACGCTTGACTTCCCCCGCCTTTTCACCTTCGGTTTTAAATCAATATACTATTTCCTTAACAACTTTACTCTATAAAAAATTTAGCTTTACTTAAAAATAACACAATTATCTTAATCTTACTATTATAACCTAAATCATAACCAAATATTCTTATAACTAAACTTATTTCTTCTATCCTTTATCGTGCTGCTTTTAACTTAAAATTCAATATCTCCTTTCTTACTTAAAGTAAACTTATAATTAACAGACTTCACACTCCGATTTCGGATACCATGACAGACCATTTGGATTATACATTTAATGCTTCAACCCACTCCCCCTCTGTCCATTGTCTTTTTCTGTCTTTCACCAGAACCGGATCTCCAATTATCTTCTTCTGAATGTCCACAAATCCAGGCAGCATTCACAACAAACCTTGCATCGAGCTTCAGGGTGTTCAACATTTTCTTTCTGGGCTCCTCCGTTTCTTTGTGCCATATTTCTTCTTCTTGTAAAAATCTTAATTCCATGTCCCTTGACCCCGAGCTGCCACCTCGGAGTCTGGATATTGTAAATTTCCCGTTCCAGGGCTGCCACCCCCAGAAACCGGTTCCTTTTCCCGGAGTTGCCCAGCCATTTCAAACCATCCTTCAAGCACCCCTCCCAGCTCTTTGCCAAGGTTTGATTCCATTTCGTAAAACTTTTGAAAAGCCTCCTCTGTGGAAAGTAAATCCTTTTTATTTATAATTCCACTCAAGGCTTGTAGTTTCCAATTAAGCAGTTCCAGCCTCAAGACAGTGAGCCTTTCCTCATCCTTTAAACCAGAGTTTAATACCAGTGCAAACACAAAGTCCAGCATTTTAGAAGGGAGAGTGAGTGTCAAGTTTCAGTTCCTGTCTCTTCCTTCCTTTGTTTCAATTTTTTCCCACGTCAGTCCAAGTCGTCGCCATTTCTCCGAAGCCGAAGTATAAAGACCAAAACTTCAAAAGGAGATATTTTATCCCCAGTTAACCCCCGAAGGGAGATCTCAGCAGTCTCAGTTTTAAAATTCCAGATACTTTCTATCGATTATTGTAGCAACAGTCACTTAAACAGTTAATTTCTTTCCTCTCCCGAAGGGAGGGAGGCGGGCTGCCTTTCTTCTTTCCCCCAGGTCATTCCAAGAATACAAAGAGTCAATCAAATACTCACAGCCACTGGGTTCTTATCAGCTCGTTAAAGACAGGTAGAACTTAGACGCTCATCAAAGGCTTTGTCGCCGCATTTACATCCCGGTTGGGGCATGTCCCCTATAGCCCGGCTCCGTCGTCCCTTCACCCCCACTCCCCCTTTACAGGGGGAGCGGGGGAAGGGTTCGGAGCCACAATGGGCACAGCCGGGGAGCCCAGGGTGCGGGACGCTCTTCCCGCACCCCAACCGGAGCCCCGCTATGCGGGGGCAGGGCTCCTAACCCCCGGGATGGACTGGGCGCTTCGCAGCCGAAGCAGCCCACGACCACCCTCAATGGCGTTGCCGCCGGAAGTCAGCTGTTCACTTTTCCTATGTCATGTAGGCTGAAATTTCAGTTCAGAGAACACTTACTGTTCCCAACCCTAACCCTGTGGAAAGCCATCTAATTAGACTTTAATTTGATTTTGAGATGTTTAGGAGGTAATTAATTGTTTTGATTTTATACCAATGTTATGTATCTGATGTTAGCCACCCTGAGCCCGACTTCGGCCGGGGAGGGTGGGATATAAATAAAAGTTTATTATTATTATTACTTGTTATTATTCCTTTGTAAGAAAATATGAAATAACGTAAAACCATTTTTGCGGGGGGGGGAATCAATGGGGGGTTGACAAGAAATTTTCTGCACCGGGTACCACCTGACCTTCCCATGCCTCGGGGGGGGGTGGACAAAAAATTTTTGCCCCCGGGTACCAATTTACCTTGCTACGCCCGTGGTTCAGATATCCTCGAAGCTGTTACCGTAATTGACGGACGAATTGCACATGAATCAAATTTATTTTGGGGAAGAACTACTCCATCTCCAAGCTCATTCTTTTACACGTGTTTCTGACTTTTTAGACAAGTGTTTCTTGGACAAACTTATTTCTTTTTTGGTGGGGGCGGGGAGTGCCCCCTTGGTTCCACAAACTCACCCTCAGTGCCCCCTACCCTATAAAAAACATTATTCAGGACAGTGGTTTGCAGAAGTCACTAAGGAAGGAAATAGCACAATAAAATTCAAAACAGTAACAATTGATTGCACATCTATTCAAAACCCACTGAAAACTATTGAGTTCAATTAATTCAATAAGATGGATGAACTTGATCCAGTGATACCAGCATTTCAAAGTCAGACAGTGATTGACACCTACAGTGCCCCCTTGCCTCTTCGCCCTACCCACTTTGGGACGCGCCGCTCTCGGTCTTTAAACTTGAAGACTCTTGGTCTTTTAAGCTTAAAGATCATACGGAACTGTTGGGGAAAGCAAATTAACCATTTAAAGCTGAATTTTATATTTGCTATATCCTTTAAGAAGTGAGCTTAGCCTCAATTATTGCTTTGGGTATCTAGAAATCTCAGAAATGGACATTGCAACTGTGGCCACAAATGTCTGAATTTGCATTTGCATGGCCAGGCGGAGTCCCCCCGAACCCCGGGCAGCCCCTGAGGGAAATAAAGACACGTGACAACGTTCTATGGAATTAAATTGGCCACAACTTTATTAATATTCAGATTAGGGAGACCTTGGCTCAGGCATTGGGCGTTTATCCTTCCCAGCCCCCCAGCCAGGGTTCTGGGTAACTTCAGGGTTATCCAGCATGAGTGGGGAGTGGGCTAGCTCTGGAGAACATATGTTCAAGCAGATAGCCCCCCCCCATGTTCACCACCGCTGGAGGGGGAGGGCAGTGACGACCTCTTGGTGTATGGTCAATGCCTCCCCCTGAGACCCCTTTAACGGGAACCCTGTTATCGCCGCTGCAATGGGGGCGGGGGTCATCACCCCACGCCCCCCCCAATCTTGTAGATGACTAAAGGATTCCGCCCAAGGCCTGCAACCGCCAAAGTTGTGACGAATTGCTACGGGAAAGGCGAAACCTGCCAATGCAGGGAAAGTCCTTTCCGGCCCTTCAACAGCGACCTTGTCATAGCAGCGCCTGCGTGCCTGTGTGGCTGTGGAAAAAGGTGGTTAACCTGCAAAGTAAACGTCAATTGAGGGAGTGGAGGGTGGGGAAGCTCTGAATCCAACCATGGGCATACCCATGGGGGGGCAGGGGGGGCACTTGCCCCCCCAGAAGCCAGCTGCCCCCCCCCAGAAGCAAAAATGATCAGTGCCCGGGCTGCCCGGCGCGTCCATTTAGGCTGATGAAGAAGCGGGGCGGGAGGAGAGGAGCGGAGAAGAATGGGAAGCAGTGGAGAAGGAGGCTGCTGTCCCCACCGCCAAGTTACTCCCTTTGCCCCTCCACGGGCAGAGGCCATCTACCTACTCGCGTAGGGGCCTTCCGAGAGGAACCGCGGCCAGTCCGCCCCCGCGGTCCCACGACCCAGCCGAGGAGTCCTGGCCTCCAGTGCCCGTGCGGGGACGCGTCTGAAGGCCCCCTTCCTGCCCCCATCCCCTGTCCCGCCTCCCAGCTGCCTCTGGATGCCGCGGGGTCCCACATAGCCGCCGACCCTGGAGCTCCCCCGTCCGCCCCGAGGCCGCCTTCCCCACTAGGAAGACTCCCGGAGCTGGGCAGGGTTGGTCCCGCCAGGCAGGCAGGGTTGGTCCCCGCCAGAGCCGTCTGACCTCGGCTGAGCTGCGCCGCCTCTGCTGTGTCCCCGCCGCCTCCGAGCCCCGCTGCCCCGCTGTTCAAGGCCAGGCAACTAATGGGCCGCCCCCAGCTGGCCTCTCCTTCACCCCGCCCTCCGGGCGACCTGTTCGCGCTTGGCTTGGGCCGCGCAAGGAGCAGTCCCCCGGCACAACCTGAACGACCATGGCTTGCCCCCCCCCCAGTTTTGATCCTGGGTACACCCCTGAATCCAACGGCCACTTCCCAGGTGTGACTCAACTTCTATTGTGTGCACTGCATAATCCCTCCTTCTACCTGGCCAATCCCCCCGGCAACACCTCCCCAGCCAGGATTGGGCGGCTGCTAGAGTAGGTGGAGTCCACAGGTATCCAACCTGGGAAGGCGGTGCCAGGACCAACTGCCAGGAGCTGCACCGTGATCTAAGAGGGCTACTCGCGACCACGCAAAAGGCGCACCCCATTTGATGTGGGGAACGGTCGTCCTCATAGTTTCTAAATTTTCTGCTTTCATCGCTGCGATGATTGGGTAGGGACAACGGCATAATCCATAGAATCAAAGAAGTGTTCTCTCTCCTCCACGATGTGTGCCGTGGTGCTCGTATGATCTGACACAAAGCTGACTAGTTTTGCATCTTTTTTAACAGCTTGGCTTTCCTCTGCACTGCTTCCTAGGCTGCTGGTAGCTAAGTTGAGTGATAGCTAGGAGGATTCTTGCTGACACAGACACTTCACAGGCCTCCCTTTGTGGCTCCTGATACTTCCCTCTAATAACATTAAGATCTTCATCAGAGGAACTACAATGCTCAGCAGAGAGGAAATATGGCGGGGGTGGGTGGGTGGAAGCTCCATATTTCTGACAATCTCACCTCTGTGGCCCTGGGAGAAAGGGAAGGACGAGATTTCCATGAAAGCAATAGCCAGCTTTGGAAATAATAATAATAATAATAATAATAATAATAATAATAATAATAATTTATTTATACCCCGCCCATCTGGCTGGGTTTCCCCAGCCACTCTGGGCGGCTTTCAACCAAATATTAAAAACAATACAGCATCAAGCATTAAAAACTTCCCTAAACAGGGCCGCCTTCAGTTGTCTTTTAAAAGTAAAATAGCTGCTTATTTTCTTGACATCAGCTGGGAGGGCCTTTCACAGGGCGGGTGCCACTACTGAGAAGGCCCTGTGCCTGCTTCCCTGTAACCTCACTTCTTGCAGTGAGGGAACTGCCAGAGCATTGGACCTCAGTGTCCGGGCTGCACGATGGGGGTGGAGACGCTCCTTCAGGTATACTGGACTGAGGCCATTTAGGGCTTTAAAGGTCAGCACCAACACTTTGAATTGTGCTCGGAAACGTACTGGGAGCCAATGTAGGTCTTTCAAGACCGGTGTTATATGGTCTTGGCGGCCGCTCCCAGTCACCAGTCTAGCTGCTGCATTCTGGATTAATTGCAGTTTCCGAGTCACCTTCAAAGGTAGCCCCACGTAGAGCGTGTTGCAGTAGTCCAAGCAGGAGATAACTAGATCATGCACCACTCTGGGGAAAAAGTCTGCGGGCAGATAGGGTCTCAGCCTGCGTACCAGATGGAGCTGGTAGACCTCCTATCAGATACTGGAGAATCACACCCATTTACCAACCATGAGATATCAAATTATCATAGGGTGAGCTCCTGGGTTCTTGGGGATCCAGGAAAGGATACTGGCTCCCTGACCATGTCCCCTAATGACACCCCCTAAAGGTAATACACTAAAAAAAGAGCTACCTGTAGATTATTATTTTTTTAAAGAGAGTGAAGGAATTGCATTTGTTTATGGATAAATAAATAACTCTAACATATATTTTCCAAACTGGGTTTTTTAAGACATGAAGGTAGTTCTGAAAATACGCTGGCTGTATATCAGTCCCAAAAATACCTATTTCTTTCTGGAGTTGACCTCTGGGGAAAGAAAAGTGCACATGCAAAACCGAGGGTGCTTCCAGATGAGAGTTTATTGCGGGCTTGGTGCTTCTAATGCATGCATCTTCTCCCTCCAGCGCCATGCAATGATGTTGGCATCGTATTTCCATTTGAGACAGATTTTCTGGGGGAAATGCGGTAAGCAACCCCCCCCCCCACCAGCAATAAACAACAGCAGCAACCATGAATAACAACAACAAAAACCCGTTGCTTGCAACCCATTTGCAATAACTTTGCATTTGCAAATTAAGTCTCTGTCTGGGAACACCCTGTTCCTAAAGGATTGCCTCTCTTGTGTTGCCACGCTGAATTTATCCTACTTTCTTTCTTCGCTGCAGGAAATAGTCACCATTGTGGTCTTCGGTGTGGAGTATTTTGTAAGGATCTGGGCTGCTGGCTGCTGCTGCCGATACCGTGGCTGGAGAGGAAGGTTGAAGTTCGCCCGAAAACCCTTTTGTGTCATCGGTAAGAACTGCTTTTTGGCTGAGTTGGCTGCTTCTGGTTGCAAAGAATTGTTTGATCTGCCTGCTGGGAGAAGATCCTCTGAAGCAGAGCTTTGCAAACTGTTCATGTTGGCGACACACTTTTTAGACATGCAATTATTTTGCGACACCGTAATTCGGTTTTACTAGCAAACCGGAGGTTAAGCTAACCCTTTATAAGAGCGTTCGCGCGACACACCTACACAATGCAGCCGACGCACGAATGTGTTGCGACACACAGTTTGGAAAGCTCTGATCCAAAGAGTAATAGATTGTGGGAGCCTTGTGGATCCTTTCTGTCGGTGCCCACATCAGCTTGCATAATGCCCAGCCAACTTGAAGGCTAAAAACAGGGGTCACAACTTGCAAACCAACATCAAACCTAGGTTACGTGAAATACATTCACAAACACACACAAAACGTAACCGGCTGCACATAAATAATACCCTTCAATATATTTCTCACAGTATCAAAAGTTTCTCTCAGACATAATCAGCATGTAGAGATCGACAAGGTGTAAAGATAAACAAAGTAAATAGAAGTCCTAATAAAACAAGTTCGTTCATAAAGTCATTGAAAACCCGGAAGTAAGTCTCGAATGTTTTCCAGAAGCCGAACGTCCGAAGCGGCTGTTGGCTATTGTTTCCGGGACGCCTGTGCCAATTGGAAGCCGTGCCTTGGTTTGCGAACGTTTTGGGAGCCGGGCGGACTTCCGGAATGGATTAAGTTCAAGAACCAAGGTTCCACTGTACAAATATAAATACAAATAATAAAAACAACCTTTTTTCTCTTTCTGTCCTTGCTTATCCATACACAGACATCATGGTGTTAATTGCTTCCATCGCTGTGCTGGCTGCTGGTTCCCAGGGGAATGTCTTTGCCACCTCTGCGCTCAGAAGTCTGAGGTTTCTGCAGATCCTGCGCATGATCCGAATGGACCGCCGAGGAGGCACTTGGAAGCTTCTCGGGTCGGTGGTGTATGCCCACAGCAAGGTGAGCGGCAGAGACCTGGGCAAGCAGCCCTTGTTATATAGCCTTGCGTGTTTGATTTGATTTAATAACTTGCGTGCCGCTTTCCCAACAACCGGGGCTGAGGATCATCACGAGAGCATTAAAAAATGAGCAAACATTTCTACTGCTGCAAATAGGACTCGTGGGAGCTGCAGTCTGAGAGATCTGGAGGGCACCTGTTTTGCAAAGGCTGCTCTGTGCATTACGGAAAAACGGTTGAATTTGAGATGTGCTGTTCCATTCTGTAAGGACGTTCAGTGGTTGCTCATGAGTAAAGCGCCAAACGCAGAACTTCTAAAACTAAGTTCTTTATTGTGCACAGCTATATACAGTGGAGCAAAAGATCAAACGTCCATCTCATCCCTCCGCAGAGTCCAGGAATGACCCCTTCCGGTTCTTTGTCCAGCAAAAGAGGCGCGGGATTCTGAACCCCCGCCTCCCCCTTCCACGTCCTTCCGGTCTGCTCCCTCGGAGCGTGGGAACCTGACCCCGTTCCCCGCTTTCCCCTCGGCGTTCAGGCTCTGCGATCCTCTCAGAGACCCTGTACCGCCTTCCTGCCTCTGACTCCCCCTCCCCACTGAAGGAATGGTCGCTTCTGGCTGAGGAGGGGGAGGACGAGCTGGTAAATAGCTTAGGGGGTTCTCTATACTGCGAAAGCTCCCGTGACTCCCCCAGCCGCGGGGAGGGGGGTTTCCTGACACATTCTTTCTCCTTCATTGTGTTGCAGGAGCTGATCACTGCCTGGTATATTGGTTTCCTTTGCCTCATTCTAGCCTCCTTCCTGGTGTACTTGGCTGAGAAGGGAGAAAACGATCACTTTGACACCTATGCAGATGCACTCTGGTGGGGCTTGGTGAGTATCCCCTTGGGGTCCATTTCTTGCCATGACAGTAGCTGCTACGAGCCCTAGTCTTAAGCACTAGGAAATACTAGTTTCTTATGCACTTCTGACGATGGGTCCAACCTTGGCCTTGCATGATGTGGGTATCTGCTCCTCCTCCTCTTTCTCATGTGATTTCAGCTTGCACTTTCACACTCTTTTGAGGGCCAAACTTGGTGTGAGATAATGGTGTGAACTGTGCATCTCCTTTAGGATGCTTGCCAATAACCGATACAGTGGTACCTTGGTTCTCGAACGCCTTGGTACTCAAACAACTTGGAACCTAAACACTGCAAACCCGGAAGTAAGTGTTCCAGTCTGCGAACTTTTCTCGGAAGCCAAACGTGCTCCGTTTTGAGTGTTACGCTTCCGATTTGAGTGCCACACTTCTGTTTTCAGTGTTACGCTGAGGTCTGTCTGTTTTTGCTTTTATTTGGCGTTTTTGGTTTTGCGGCTTTTTTCTTTTGTTTTGTGACTGTGTGGAACCCAGTTCAGCTACTGATTGATTGATTGTGTGGCAGTACAGTGCTACCTTGGTGTGCAACCGCTTTGGATTACAACCGCTTTGGATTACAACCACGTCAAACCCGGAAGTGCGTGTTCCTTTTTTTTGGATTACAACCCATTTTTTATTTTTATTTTATTTTTGGATTACAACCAATTTTTTTTGGGAGGCCCCATTGGCGAAAGTGCGCATTGGTTTACAACCTGTTTTGGTTTACAACTAGATCTCCGGAATGGGTTATGGTTGTAAACCAAGGTACCACTGTACATTGCTTATTGCTTTCATTTCATGGATCAATGGTCTTGTTAGATAGTAAAATTCAGGTTAAATTGCTGTTTTAGGGGTTGGTTTCTGAAGTCTGGAATGGATTAATCCGTTTTGCATTACTTTCCATGGGAAGGCACGCCTTGGTTTTGGAACGCTTTGGTTTTGGAATGGACTTCCGGAACGGATTAAGTTTGAGGACCAAGGTACCATTGTATTGCGTGAGCAGAGGCTCTAGGATTGAGACACAAAGCAGTGAAGTTTTACTGGGATTCTAGAGAGGGAGGCCCACAAATCCCCCAAATTGGAGAGTGTGTCCCCTTTCTGTTTTGCCAGAGCTTGAGTTGCAGAAGTGGGAGCACGAGAATTGGACTTTGACTTTTTTTCCTTGATTGCAAGTGTCCCTATTTTCCGGGGACATTCCCGGAATTACGGAAGCCATCCTGGTGGCCAGAGGTGCAGTGTGGGTGGAAGAAATGCAGGAACGTCTTAGCCATTGAGGTTACTGGCACAAGGCGCCATGGCGCCACAGCCTGAGGCGGGTGCCTGGGCCCTCCAGCCCCGCTGACAGTGCCGCTCTTGCCAACCTCTTCTTGGGCTGCAGACACGGGGAGGCCGTTGGCGAGCCTCCCGTCGGCGCTGCAGCCAGGGCTCCCTGGACGGCACTGCCGTGCTGCCGCTTTGGCCGAGCAGGCAGAGGCGGAGGCGGAGGTGGAGCACAGCTGGCAGCCTCCCCACCCACCCCTCCGTGCCCTCCGGCTGCCCGCCGCACCTGGCCCTGCCCGGCAGAGCACGAGGGGCTCCGGGGGGACCTTTGCGCCAGGGCGCCGGATTTACTTAAGACGGCCCTGAAGAAACGACCGAAGAGGGAAGGGAGTGTGCAGCTGCCACGTAGAGACTGTGGCGGGGAAGGTAGTGTGTGTGTTTTTTGGAGCCATGCTCCTACATTTCCAGCTGAGTAATGTTGGAGGGTATGAGATCACTGGTTAGGAGACTGTGTTTTTAGCGTTATTCCTTACAATGCCACTTCTTAATGTGTTGCTTAACGCGTTGTGAGTGTGCTTTGTAACATTAACCAAGTCTCTCTGCTAGATGAGCATGGATACTTGTGAGCTTTGTACAGAAGCAAGGCGAGATGGTGCTTTCGTTCTGCCTTTGTCTTCCTGTGCACAGATTATCGGATTAAGAAAATAATAACAAAGCGACAATTAGCAAGGTTCTCTGGCAGATGTAGTTGGCCTTTTGTCCCCCCCCCCTCCGGCAAGTTTTTCTCGATCTCATTCAGGCGAGGAGTTTGGGCTTTCGTTGCAAAGTGCGTGGAAGCCACAGATGGAGGAACGAATCAAATTCCAACGGCTCCCAAGTCTGGAAAGAAAAATGAATCAGTTAGTCTGTTACATCAGCAGAGTCGGCCGTAGGGGGTGGGAAAAGCAGCCTGCTCTCCAAGATTTGCAAGCGGAATGCAAAGCAGCAAGGGGGAGTGGAGTCTGCAGACTTTTAATGAAAATCCCAAAGGTCTTTTGCTGCCTGTGACTTTTAGAAAGGGTATTATATTTCGTATTATAACATCACAGTGTGGAGACAGCTCAGGCCTAAAATAAGTTAAAAATAGTACAGTGGTACATTGGGTTATGTACTTAATTGGTTCCGGGGTGCTGTTCGTAACCCGAAAAGTACGTAACCCGAACGGCGATATCGCACATTTTGTACTTTGCACATGCGCAGAACGCTTCTGCGCATGCGCATACCACGCGCGTGGCAAAAAACACGACTGTATTAAAAATGGCATGGATGTTGTAGGAGGAGATTTGGATTACTCATCACCAGGGATGTGATGGACACCATCTGGTAGGCGCCAACAGTGTATCTATAGTCTACGCATTTCTACAACTGAAGCGTGATGTGGGAGAAAAAAGAAAGTAACACAACCACACGGCGCTGACATTTCCTCATTCCCAAAATGCTGCATTTTGAGTGTTGGGGAAATGTGGTGTTGCTGCAAGAGAAGTATTTCTGAGGTCCACCACTGAGAGCCCGCTGGAGGTTCCCTCACTCCAAGAAGTAAGGTTACAGGGAACCAGGCAGAGGGCCTTCTCGGTGGTGGCACCCACCCTGTGGAACGCCCTCCAATCAGAGGTCAAGGAAATAAACAACTATCTGTCTTTTAGAAGACATCTGAAGGCTGCCCTGTTTAGGGATGTTTTTAAGGATTGATGTTTTATTGTGTTTTCAGTATCCTGTTGGAAGCTGCCCAGAGTGGCTGGGGAGACCCGGCAAAATGGGCTGGGTATAAGTAATATATTATTTTTTTATTTGATGTTAGATGCTTTGCATTGGCTGAGCCAGTGTTGCTGAACTGGCTTCCTCTTGTAGAGGCTGCTCCTGGAAACCGAGAGGAAGAGGAGGAAGTGGGGAGGTTGGCATGGTGTGGGCACGGTGGCAGATCCACTCTGATGCTCCTGCTGCTGTGCCCACACTTCAGTGACCTCTTCACCCTCTCGCCCTTTTGGTTACCAGCAGCAATCTCCATACAGTGGTACCTCGGGTTAAATACGCTTCAGGTTAAGTACGCTTCAGGTTAAGAGCTCCGCTTAAGAACAGAAATCGTGCTCTGGCGGCGCAGCGGCAGCAGGAGGTCCCATTAGCTAAAGTGGTGCTTCAGGTTAAGTAACGCTTCAGGTTAAGAACGGACCTCCGGAACGAATTAAGTACTTAACCCGAGGTACCACTGTATTGAGAAGCCAGGTGAGCAAAGATTCTCCACTCAGTGCTACTCTTCTCCCCTACCCATTTTACAAAAGTGAGTTTTAATAACGAAAGGTAAAGGTAAAGGGACCCCTGACCGTTAGGTACAGTCGCGGATGACTCTGGGATTGCGGTGCTCATCTCACTTTACTGGCCGAGGGAGCTGGTGTACAGCTTCCGGGTCATGTGGCCAGCATGACTAAGCCGCTTCTGGCGAACCAGAGCAGCGCACGGAAACACCGTTTACCTTCCTGCCGGAGCGGTACCTATTTATCTACTTGCACTTTGACGTGCTTTCAAACTGCTAGGTTGGCAGGAGCAGGGACCGAGCAACGGGAGCTCACCCCGTCGCAGGGATTCGAACCACCGACCTTCTGATCGGCAAGCCCTAGGCTCTGTGGTTTAGACCACAGCACCACCCGCGTCCCAACAGGTAGGCTCACGCAAAAAGAAATGAAAGAAAAACTAGGGAATAATAATAATAATAATAATAATAATAATAATAATAATAATAATAGATTAGTTGTCGCAATCGTCAGTAAAGGAATACTGTATGTGATTTACTGAGTCAATAATAAACAATACCAAGAGGAAAAGGATGTGTGGTTTATAATTACAAATGGCTCCATGGTCGAGACAAGCAAGTCTACCCAGATTTAGTTGGAATACCTGCATTGCCGAAGGTTGGTGTAGATGACTCTCAGAGTTCCCTTCCAACTCAGTTCTATGTTGCGAGTTTTGTTTTTAGATTACACACAGGTTCTGCTATTGGAACGCTTGTTATCTGAGATTGCACTTATCTGAACACAAAGAATTATACCCAACCCTCAGTGCGCAAAGGACTGATTCAGATGTCTGAACAGCCAGAGTCCGCCCATTTCCTTACCTGTTGGTGTTTTGCTGGCTGGCAGCAGCTATTTCAGGCAGAAACTGTGGGGTAAGGGAGGGAGTGCAATAGGACAAATCAGGGAGCAGTTTTTCCAAGATTTTTCTCCCGGCCAAATCTTGCATGCCGATTTTTTCAAACTATGGCTGTCTAGAAAAAACAAAGCCATTTGCCCCAAACCTGGGGGTCCTTTGCCAGCTTGAAAAAGAGCTGATCTGCGTTGATTAGCAAAATGCTAATTGCCTTGCGAGAACGGTAGGCGCTTGGGCAATTTTGGCCTTGCAGCAAACGCCCAACCTCCCTATCCGTATCCCCAAATTCTCTCCCCACTTCCCCTAGCTCCTATTTTAGAACCGCAATAGTGGAAAGAAAGGGAGCAAAGCTGAGCTTGTAATGAGGGGCTGTGAGGCAGCCATTAATTTGTTCCTTCTGGATGATCAGCTGTTCAAAATGGGAAGCAGGTCAGCAGGAGTTGCTGGGAAGATTCACACTGGATAGACTTGGAGTGCATGGTGGTCTAATAACATTTGGTGGGGTGAAAGGACTCCTGATTGACTTTCAGCCATTCTGGAACCGCCTTTCCTCTGCACTGGATAGCTCACTTGGTTAGAGTACAGTTCTGACAACGCCTAGATTTCAGGTCCGATCTCTGTATGGGACAGCTGCAAATTCCTGCATTGCAAAGGAGCAAGCATAGAGTCCTTAAGTGGGTTCCCTATGGGTAGGAGGAAATAACAGAGGCCAACCAGAGTATATTGAGAAACAAAGCGGCTAATTAAGCCCAATGGGGGAGGAACCCTCTCTGGCATCCATGGCGGGGCACTCCGTACAGGCTGCTGCTCTCGTGCGGCGGCTGTACGGGCTGCTGTTTGCATGGCATCTGTACGGGCTGCTGCATGCACAGTGTACAGGCTGCCGCACGAGCGGCATCCCGCACGGAGTGCGCATGCGCGACAGCCTGTACAGCCGCTGTGTGAGAGGCAGCCCGTACGAACACCCTTATGCACGGCGTGAGAGCGGGGGCCCGTACGGTTGCCATGTGAGAGGCAGCCCATATGGACGCCCGTACAGATGCCGCACAAACGGCACTCATATGGACTGCGTGTGCCCTTGGCCACTCTACTGCTGGGGGGAGGCAGGGGCCATCTTGTCACCCCCCGAGTGGCACCCGGGGTGAACTGCCCCCTCCGCCCCCCCACTTTGTACACTCCTGATTAAGCCTGATCTTTATTAAAGGAAATAAACTGTTGCAACAGGGTCCCCACTCACCACATGCAGGAGGGAGGAGAACCCTGAACAATGGTGCGCAAGCCCTTATATAGACTTTTGAAACTGCCCACCCTGTAGCCCAAGACCACCCCCCTAAACATCATACATACATCACAGAAGGAGGCAGTCTACAGCAGAAATCCTGTCTGCTAGGATCCCTGATAATGGTCACTGATTGCTTTACCTAGGCGGCCTGGCCATTCTTTTGTGATGATAAATACTTTAATTCCTGAATCTAGGTCACAGGCTCACCCTATTCATACACAAATACGCCCTTACGCAAGCAAAAGGACAATGGGGGAGGCTTTCCCCATTTGCCTCCCTTACTGCAGAGGAATATTTGAGGTCATTGGGAGAGTCAAAATGGCTCCAGGATTGCTCTCCCATACTATTTCAGACACATGGTTCATATAATTAGATATGTGTGCGTTTATGAATATTTACTCTATGTTTGAGACGTTAAAATTCTTACAACAGACTTGATGATCCGCAGGGTCCCTTCCAACTCTACGATTCTATCATTATTCAAACCCGCACCCTCATCTTCACTAGCTGTAAACCGTGCCCACTTCTTCTCCAGGTATCAAGAGGGTAGCCTTCTCAGGTTGTGTGTGTGTGTGTGTGTGTGTGTGTGTGATAATCAGTGCAACTGAGAGCAAGTGTGGTGCAGTGAATCGGGTGCCAAACTAGGACCTGGGAGACCAGGGTTCAAATCTCCACTGCACAGGGAAAAATAGATGGGTTCCTGCCCTCAAGGGGGTTGCAGTCTAAAATAGAAGTGAGGTGAGGGGGGCAGATAAGGATGAGATAAGGCAAAGGTTCAGTACCTCCCCACCACAAATTATGCTTTCTGCTCTTTCCTCTTGGTACAGAAGAAAATGACGACCTGGAAGAATTGCAGCAAGGAAAAAGAGACAGTTAAATAAGTGATTAAAATGTTCTGTCGCAGAAACAGATAATTGGATTAGTAATGCAGTGGAGATTTACCTGGGTGGTACCATTTCAGCTTGCAACATGTGGTGGTGGGGGAGTTGGGAACTTTCATTTGTTGGAATATATTTTTGAAGATAAGCAACTACAACACACACAAAACAAGTGTAGCACTAGGGAGAAAGGTTGCAGCCCAGCTGAGACAGGTTATTTTTTAAAATAAAAAATTCCTTCCAGTAGCACCTTAGAGACCAACTAAGTTTGTTCTTGGTATGAGCTTTCGTGTGCATGCACACGAAAGCTCATACCAAGAACAAACTTAGTTGGTCTCTAAGGTGCTACTGGAAGGAATTTTTTTATTTTATTTTGTTTTGACTATGGCAGACCAACACGGCTACCTACCTGTAACAGGTTATTTTTTGTAACTGATAATACTTTTCTCATTTGGTGATAGCTGCTTTCTCCCCTTGCAGACCGGTGATGAACACAGCGAAATAAACCGGAGGACACCATTTCCCCAATTCAGATTATTTTGCCAAAAATACAGGGGGCTGTGTCCGCCCCAATATTTTTATTTTATTTTGGGCCAAGCAGCATTCCCACTTGTGAATGAATGCCTATGGATGGAGACTACCGCAAATTTAGCATTAGGTTCTTAGTTTAAAAAAAGGTCAGATTATATAATATTGATTTCTCTTAGGAAAGATTATTGGGAGTGAAATTTCATATGGAAATATTTTATTCTTTTAAAAAAGTGTGCAGTCTATTAGACACTGTACCAACATTACCCTTGATGATATCTGCCTTTCCCTCAGATTACGCTGACTACCATTGGCTACGGGGACAAATATCCGCAAACCTGGAATGGGCGCCTCCTTGCTGCAACTTTCACCCTGATTGGCGTTTCCTTTTTCGCTCTTCCAGCTGTAAGTAGGCACTAGGCAAGGCACATTTTTATTAAGCTCAGTGATGAAAGTAGCATTGGCATGATGTTGCGGGAAATGATTATTTTTTTCCCCCACCCCATCATCACTCTGTATGATTCATTGTTCTACATCAAGAGTGGGGAACCAAGCCAGTGATTTAGTCCCTGATCATCAGCTGATGAGTGGGAGTTAAGCCATCCTCAGTTCAGCAGTTCTACTGATTCAATGGATTTTGACAGGTGGGCGGGACAACCTGCCTGCCAATCATGCGGGGCCAATCCTAACCTGGCCCTGGATCTAGCCTGGGGAGCCAAAGAGGTTCTTCACCCTGTTTCACAAGGACAGACGCCCCTGAGGTTGCTGCAGAGGTGGTGAGGTTGGAGTTGCTCTCCTGAATCATCAGCAGTTGGGTCCAGTTCAGACGATATTTCTGAAGTCTGATCTTGCCCTGCACATGTCGCTGGCACGTGGTCCCAGCTCCACCACACTTTCCATCCACATGGAAGGTCATACAGCCATGGATTTAGTTTTTTTTAAAAAAATTCAAATCACTTTTGTAGATCACAGGTACACCTATTCCCAGGGTAAAAGAGAAGAGAGTCTGGATCAGTAGTGGGCAAGCTATTGGGGAAGTGCTGTTGCCCTGACCTCCTGACGGGCGAAGTGGTTAAGAGTTCGACACAGTGCAGATGTGCTGGCAGAGCCAATCTGGTGCTACTGGTTCTGATAGCCACAAGCCTGCCATTGATTCCCGTGAGGAGGTCTCATCTGAGAATGCAGCCTTATCACCTTACAGGGGAGGCGAGATCCTTCAGGGGTGCGCCGTCGTAGCACTGAAGAGGCGAGGAAAGGATTTCAAGATCGGCCAGCTTCATTAACGTGGGATTCCAGAATTCCAGCCAAACCGATGTCCAAGTTTTGTGCTGCAATCCCCACGTTTTGTGCAGCCTCCCCCCAAAAAGACTGAGCAATAGACACTCAAACTGGGGTTGCAAGTGAAGGGCCAGCAACCCAACCTTGTCCGATTGACTCCAAACCAGTGCCAAAGCGACGTGTTGGTCTGGTGCCATTTGGGGCTGCAAACCCTGCTTTCTGTGCTGCCCCCCCCCAAACTGAGTAACTGACGCTCAACCCAAGGGCTGATGTACTTGCACTGCACCAACCTCCCCTCACCACTGCTACCTCCCTCCTTTTAAGTACAGTGGTACCTCGGGTTACAGACGCTTCAGGTTACAGACTCCGCTAACCCAGAAATAGTACCTCAGGTTAAGAACTTTGCTTCAGGATGAGAACAGAAATCGTGCGGTGGCAGCGGGAGGCCCCATTAGCTAAAGTGGTACCTCAGGTTAAGAACAGTTTCAGGTTAAGAACGGACCTCTGGAACGAATTAAGTTCTTAACCCGAGGTTACCACTGTAAGCAGCAGCAACGCAGCTGTTGGGAGGTCATGTGACCACTGCTGCCCGATCACATGATCTGTTGCTGGCCTAGATGCCTCTATAGATTCAAGTTCTCCTTTATTCTCTAGATACTTGAAGATAATGTGTCCCTTCTACTAGTGATTCTTAAAGGGCCATATTCCCCTCACGCTGGAATCTGATATAAGGGACAGACGAATGAGTCTATTGACCATGTTGACTGGAAATAGCACTGTTCTTTATCCCCAGGGTATTCTAGGTTCTGGATTTGCGCTGAAGGTTCAAGAGCAGCACCGTCAAAAGCACTTTGAGAAGAGGAGGAATCCTGCAGCGGGTCTGATTCAGGTGAGAAGACTGGAATGTGGGTGCCTGGAGGGGGCTGGAGCAGGAAGACCAGGGTCTGCAATCTGTGCCCACGGGGTGCAAAAAGTGGGGAGGGGGTGGAGAGGGAAGAGAGAGAGAGAAGTGAGCCTGAAGCTGACGCTAAACAAAAAAATTAAATGGCATTTTATGGTTGGTTTTAATTGATAGCTGCCCTGAGTGGAACATAAGCAACAGAAGGGTGGGATATAAATTTGCAGACTTTCTGAGCCGGGCGAGTCTTCAAGGGCAGCTCTCTGTGGGGGAACACTCAGGTTTGCGTCTTGCAAAATGAGGGGATGTGGGTGGAGCTGTGGTCTAAACCCCCGGGCCTCTTGGGCTTGCCAATCATAAGGTCAGCAGTTCGAATCCGCCATCGCGGGGTGAGCTCCCAATGCTCTGTCCCAGCTCCTGCCAATCTAGCAGTTCGAAAGCACACCAGTGTGAGTAGATAAATAGGTACTGCTGCAGCGGGAAGGTAAACGCCGTCCCATTGCACCAGAAGCAGTTTAGTCATGCTAGCTACATGATCCGGAAAGCTGTCTGTGGACAAACGGCGGCTCCCTCGGCCTGAAAAGAGAGATAAGCGCTGCACCCCATAGTTCACTTTGACTGGACTTAACTGTCCTTTTACCTTGCTAAATGTCAGTTGGCCAAGAGTACTCAGATGCAACAGAGCCAAGAGCGCTGGGCATCTTTGCACATGTTACATTGCCTTCATAGTTTTCTACTAATGAGGGGACTTCGGGCATCATCAAATGCTTAGCTAAGGGCAAGAGAAACAATAGTATCTTAGCTCCACCTGCCTCAGCTCTGGCCATCCTCATGAGACTCAAATTACAGCGTTGGGCGATTTTTCTTCCTTCCTTCCTCTATAGCCACGAGGCACTTGTTCCTCCCCGGTGGACCAATTCCCACCAGACTCTGAGCCAAAACCCAGAGTTCCATCTGTTTTTCTTTGGTCGCAGCATGCCAGCTAATAATTTCCCCTTGATTGCTGTGTGCAGGACTCCAGGGTTTAAAAATAAATAAATCCAACTTCTATTTATACGCTGCTGCAGCAACACATATCAAAGGCTGTGCCAGGGAAATGCTGAATCAGACGAAATTGCAGGCCTCTCGGCACTCGGAACTCATTACCGCATTTAGATGCCACCCTTTCTCCGAGTTCGGGGAGACTCCCATGGGGCTGCCCCTTGCCTCCTGGCGCTGACACGGCGAGGCGGAACAGGCAGCCAGATGGGGGAGAGGGGGAAATTCAAGGGCAGTTAAGCTCCAAAACTCTTGCAGCTGTGCCACCCTGCATCTCTCTTGCAAAGATTTAGCCTTTAAAAAGAGTTGATCAGTGTGAACCTTTTGCTTGGAAAGTAGTGTTTGAGCCTTGCAAACTGAGGAATGGGTGCAAGCGGTGGTGGCTGCTCTGTTGTGACAAATGAGGTTGTTGTTGTTGTTCAGTCGTTCAGTCGTGTCCGACTCTTCGTGACCCCATGGACCAGAGCACGCCAGGCACCCCTATCCTCCACTGCCTCCCGCAGTTTGGCCAAACTCATGCCAGTCGCTTCGAGAACACTGTCCAACCATCTCGTCCTCTGTCGTCCCCTTCTCCTTGTGCCCTCCATCTTTCCCAACATCAGGGTCTTTTCCAGGGAGTCTTCTCTTCTCATGAGGTGGCCAAAGTATTGGAGCCTCAACTTCAGGATCTGCCCTTCCAGTGAGCACTCAGGGCTGATTTCTTTAAGGCAAATGGGGTAGTGTCAGCCTTTACCTGCTCGCCTTCCTATTGTGCAATCAGCTCATGGCTGCCAGCCTCCTCCTCCTCCTCCTGCCCTGTCTTAGTTTTACCCTTGCAGATCTCAGCAGGGAGGAGGATGGAGGCAAAACTAGAATTAGTCATCTCTGCCTGTTGTTGGCTCTGTCTGGCTCTGCCTACCATTGGCCTCTCTGCTTTCCATCCTTTTGGTTCCGGTGGGCATCAGCTGCCCCTGGGTGCAAGGAGCAATGCATAGGTAGGAGGAGGAAAGCTATGTTAATCAAACAGTGTTGGGAAAGGCCATAATCTCAGTGGCCATTGGTTTGAGTCCTACTCTCCTGAGCAGGAGAAAACATGCTTATTCCCTCTTCTATGCGACAGCCCTTGAGATATTTGAAGATGGCTCTCCTATCTCCTCTCGGTCTCTTCTTTTCCAGGCTAAACATACCCAGCTCCTTCAACCATTCCTCATAAGGCTTGGTTTCCAGACCCTTGATCATCTCGGCCGCTCTCCTCTGCACACTTCCCAGCTTGTCAATATTCTTCTTAAATTGTGGTGCCCAGAGCTGGACATAGTATTCCAGGTGTGGTCTGACTAAGGCAGTACTATTACTGCCCTTGATCTGGACACTATACTTTTGTTGATGCTGGTCATCTTCAGCTGAGCATCGCTTGAGCATGACCTCCCACTGGAAGGAAGCTAGCCTTGTCAGCTAGTCTTAAGCTGAGCAACAGTGTTGAGGGAAGAAGGACGAAGCAGGCATGCTTAATTAATTACACGGGCAAACTCGTCTTGCCTGTGGCCTGAATTCCTACAGCTATGGCGCTGGAAATGGGGTGCAGATTTTTGCTGCTGCTCCAAAAACAGATTCCTATCTGCATACAGACAAGAGTACATTTTTATCTACTTTTTTTTTTTTTTTTTTAAAAAACCCAACTTAAGATCACTTCATAAGGAGAACAGAATTCTTGGTGTGGAGAGAGGGAGGGAGAGGGACTGGAAATTGCTGCATAAATCACCGAGCGGCACTGGTGGGGAACAGCTTCTCATTCCCTGGCACAGCTCTCCAGAGTGAGGGAGATGAAGAATATGGATCTGTGCAGGGCATATGAGGCCAAAGTAGGTGCTGCACGAAGTAAACACCTCAAGCTGTGAGGAGCTTCACATCCGAGGGCTGTGTGTGGAGAGAGGGTGTGTGTGTGTGTGTGTGTGTGTGTGAGAGAGAGAGAGAGAGAGAGAGAGAATGTGTGTGCTTGCCTAATCAATTCCTCTATAGGCTGTTTTTCTGATCAGAATCTCTCCCCCTCTCCATAAGGTTTTTCACCTGCAGGGGGGAAGATACTAACTCTCTCCCTTGCTGAGCTTCAAGATAGAATCATAGAATCCTAGAGTTGGAAGAGACCACAAGGGCCATCCAGTCCAACCCCCTGCCAAGCAGGAAACACCATCAAAGCATTCCTGACAGATGGCTGTCAAGCCTCCGCTTAAAGACCTCCAAAGAAGGAGACTCCACCACACTCCTTGGCAGCAAATTCCACTGTCGAACAGCTCTTACTGTCAGGAAGTTCTTCCTAATGTTTAGGTGGAATCTTCTTTCTTGTAGTTTGAATCCATTGCCCGTGTCCGCTTCTCTGGAGCAGCAGAAAACAACCTTTCTCCCTCCTCTATATGACATCCTTTTATATATTTGAACATGGCTATCATATCACCCCTTAACCTTCTCTTCTCCAGGCTAAACATACCCAGCTCCCTAAGCCGTTCCTCATAAGGCATCGTTTCCAGGCCTTTGACCATTTTGGTTGCCCTCTTCTGGACACGTTCCAGCTTGTCAGTATCCTTCTTGAACTGTGGTGCCCAGAACTGGACACAGTATTCCAGGTGAGGTCTGACCAGAGCAGAATATAGTGGTACTATTATCTCCCTGATACAGTTGAAGAATCACCTGAGATGGTCTTCCTGTCCTCTTTAAGGATGGGGGTTCTGTGGCCTTCCAGGTGCTGTTCAGCTCCTGATATCCCTGGACACCGACCTTGCTGGCTGGGGCAGATGGGAATTGTAGTCCAAACGCGCCCAAAGGCTCCCCGGCTCCCCAGGCCTGGAGTAAACAATAGATTGCAGCAACCAGATCTCTCTCCTTGCTTCCACGCCCCTCTTTAAATTACACCTGCATCCTCAAAGACTGCCTCTTTCCATATGAACCTACCTGGGCCCTGAGATCATCTTCTGAGGTCCTCCTTCGGGTGCCTCCTCCTCCAGAGGTCCGGAGGGAGGCAACACGAGAAAGGGCCTTCTCTGCAGTGGCTCCCCATCTGTGGAATGCTCTCCCCAGGGAAGTTTGCATGGCTCCTTCATTATACACCTTTAGGCACCAGGCAAAAACGTTCCTTTTTAACCAGGCCTTTGGTTGATCCGATTTACATCCTATGCCCTTTTAAATTTGGGGGGGGGGTATTGAGTTGCTGTTTTTATTTTTGTTTGGTATTTTGTGGTTTTATATCTTGATTTTATTCTGTGAACTGCCCTGAGACCTCCAGGTATAGGGTGGTATATATAAATTATAATAATAATAATAATAATAATAATAATAATAATAATAATAATTCCCTTCTCAGGCTGCATGGAGGTTCTATGCCACAAACCTCACTCGAACAGATTTGCATTCGACTTGGAATTACTACGAGCGAACCGTGACTGTCCCCATGTACAGGTCAGTATTTCCTTATTATGTTTCGTTCTTCTTGCCCACTTCCATCCAGCATGCTGCTGTTTCGTTACGTTGAAGCAAACCATTCTGCTTTCACTGTTCACCGGGAGCAGCCGCTGGCGTTTCCGCGAATTTAGTTTTCTTTTCAATTGTTGCAGATTTATCTCCCCGTTGTTTCCATGCCCATTGTATTAATTTATTTTCTTTTCTTGTATATGTGTGTCCGTGTGTACGTTTTGTGTTGGTTTTCACCTTTATTTTTCTGCACTCGTTGTTGGTGTTGTTCTGTGACAGTTGCCTCGGCAAATGCCAGAAGACCTCCTGAAGGGCTCCCCCCCGAAAGGTAAAAAATAAAAATCAGCACTCAAACCCCACCCTAAAAAACACCCTCTTCTTGATATTCCCGGGCATTTTGAGCTGCTCTGGTATGTCAGTGTAATGTGGGATTTTGTGGCGAGTCTGGCTTTTTCAAACAACCTGGAATAGCCTCTTGCGACAGCAGTTCCTTTGCCTTTCAATGTGCAAGAGATTGAGAGCAGGAAGCGTTGGGGATGCCCAGGCAATTGAGCTCACCTTCTTGTCGCAAGAGACTTTTAGCTAAAAAGTTACGCCCAGCTTGGGGAATGTGGCTTGGATGGTGCCAACAGGATGCAGAGAGATAGTTGGCTGCAGAAGTGTGCAGCTGAAGTGGCTGGTGACTCGGGTTAGACATTTGTAACTCGTGAAATATCTGTGCGGCTTAGGGCCCATGCAGCCCATGGCCTGGAGGCTGTGTGTGGCAAGCTGTGTTGTAGCCCCCTTCTGCTGCAACAACAACAGTATGTTTTAAGAGGGTTTGCCGAGCTTTGTTATCTGCAGTTTGGGATCTGGCTTTGAGGGCAAGCTGCGCTTTGTGCAAACCATAGTCAACATTTGGACATGCCCGCAAACAATGGTTTGCTGCGTACCAGAAGTTGGGGTAGAGTCATATGGAGATGTGCGGCAGAGCAAGGAAGGTCACCGCTGCTCAGGCAAAGTCCCAGCCCAAACAGGAAGCCCTTTGTAGCTCTTCCAGTCCCGGTGTGCTCATGCACAACCTTTTTGGAAGGGGCAGGTGTACCACCGGGAAGTTGCCCTGTGTTGCAGTTCCGATAGTTCCCACATGCAAGGATTGCTGCCTTCTGTTCTACTCTTCATGCTCCAAGCAACTTTCTGAATTTCTTGGTGCCGTTTTAGCACAGTTGGGGAAAGAGGATTTGCCTTCTGTTTGATTTCGATGATTTTGCAAGTCACAGAGCTTCCCTCTATGCCTTGGCAGTCTTGAGAATCCAGCAAGAATTATTTTAGACTGCATAGTTAGTAGCTGTGGCAATGTCTTAATCCGACGGACCATTGACCTATTTTGCTGTTGCGCTGTTCGTTGTGTTTTGAAGTTTTAATTTTCAATTTTTAGGTGTGTTTTTTTTTTATATTAAAAAAATCCCGGTCACTGAATTTTTGGGAGTTTGCATTTCTGAAATTTATTCTCTGCAAAGTTGCAATGGCCATTGGCCAATATCAATAAAAGCAATTGGAGCCTGTTAGGGAAGCCAACATTGCTTCAGTATTGCAAGTGGTGAATGTCGAAGCTGAGTGTGAATGACTTTCCTAAGATTATCTGGTGAGTTTATGGTCTGGATGATTCACCAGCTGCAGGAGTGGCAAGCTCAGCCTAGGATAACCAGCCTCCCAGGAGAGGGATTCCACTGAAAACACCCTCTGTTCTGTTTGATTATTTCCTAATATTTATACACTGCTTAATTGTAATTGTAAAAAAACCCCAAAAACCTCAATGTGGTTTCAAAAAAGATAAAAACAAAAAAATTACCACTAAGAAAAAAATTACAGCAATAATTTAAAACTTTCAAATAATAGATCATCAGCTTTCTAAGTACCTTGGGTAGGCTTGTCTAAGCAAAGCTGGTTTTAGCAGGCTCTGAAAAGGGTACTGCGATATCAATAGGCAGGGAGTCCCACAGATTTCAACCATTTCAGTCCTGATGTTTTCACAGTCTGCCATATTAACATCTTAAAAACGTCTGATGAAATCTAGCAGCATCAGCATAAGAAACAGACCCTTTGAGCATTCCACCTCTATTAACAACGGCAGGTAAATGTGGCTATTTTCAGCTGTGGAGGTGCAGAGCTGACTCTATTCAAAATCTGGATTGAATACTTTGTTCTAACAGCTTAGCATCTGGGACTGCAGAGCAGAAAGCGTGGGAGAGCCCCCAACCACTTCATCTCCAGAGACACAAAGTCTCTGTGGTTAGTCGTGTTCCTTAAATTTGCAAGTTTCAAGAGTGTCTGCAGTGAGGCCGTACGTTTACAGTGCAATTCTGTTCAAGTGGCGCTTACTCACAGGGAAGTATATCTAGGATTGCAGCCTTGCCTTCGTTTGCACGGACGCACGTACGCAGAGCATAAAGGAGGATGGAGGTATAGCTCTCTCGCACAGAATGAAGATGGTTGCAAATAATGCCTAACAGAAAGGTGTGCATGTCTATCCTTTCTAAAAACAATCCTAATCAGTATAATTAAAGCTTTTCCATACTGTAAAGCAAACGATCATGTTACGTTGTCCAGCACCTCCTCCTCTTTTATCCTTGAGCGGCTGAATGCCAGGCTAAAAAACCGTAAGAGATAAATTGGATTTTGTCCAGTTGAGTGGCAGCTGGGTCGCTATCGGCCAGAGCGAGATGTCTGCTAGAAATAAAAACTGAGCTGTATTCAGTCAGATTCCTGATGCGTGGCATATCCAAGCAGGCATTCTGAGTGTGTTTTTGACCACGGATGTTTTCCAATATCAGGGGCCGTGTGAAATGCAAGCGGTCACAGAATGGGGCTGTTTGCACGACTTACAATCTTGATGCATTGACGCTGCTTTCTGACGTGCTCTCGTGCCAAGGTCTTTGCAGGGCACGAGGTCCAGCAAGGCAGGGCTGGGTAGGGCAACAGAGAATCACCACAGGGGCAGAAGCAGCTGGCAGGCAGGGCAAGAAGGGAATAAACACGCTGATTGGACCAGGAATGCTCATTCACATTGTGTGGGCTATGGGCTCTCAACCTCATTTCATGTGGCTGCCAAGGGGATGAAAAAATGGGGCAAAGGGGGGTTCCAGACAGAGAGAGAGAGAGAAAAGGGGGTGCCCCACCCACCACTAGCTCTAGTCCCGCTCAATGGCAGCATGTGACAGGAACGAGGCAGCAGTAAATCACACTGAGCAAGCTGGAGTTAACTCTTTATTAGCCAAACAGGATCTGCACGGGAGTGTCAGGCCTAGTGGGCACAGCAACTGAGGTCTTGCCTCCATGGAACAGTTGCAGTTGCTGAGACTAAAGATTTCCCATCTGACCCCCCATCATTGCCCCCCTCCCACTCCCTGAGCTCTGAGCCTTCTTCCCTTGGTTGTTCCCCAGCTGGTTCCTCCCACCATTCCTAACAGATTATCTACAAGGAAATGTGACTCTCAATCAAATAGCCCCCCAACCCCCATTGTGCAGGACTCTCCAGTACAGCACCAGATCCCTTCCTTGTGTAAGAACAAATACGCTGGCTGCCGTACATTTAGATTTTAATCGCTTATGTATTACATTTCCTGCCCACCTTTTTCTCCGAGGAGCGTACATGTTTCTTGCCTCCCCCATTTAACCCCCACAACAGCCCTGCTAGGTAGGTTTCCCTGTGGGCTCTCAGTCACCAGCCTCGGCATCCTTGTCCAGTTCTCCCTTTTAATTACTGTATTTGATTATTAGATGCCCTGAGAACATGACTTCCAAACATGCACATAGTTCAATTTATCAATGCTCCTTTGCAGAACCCTACAAAAATTCTTCTTTCCTCCTTGAGTTGTCCCCCCACCCCACCCCCGTGGCAGCTGCAGTTCAGAGTTCATAATTGTGATCCATGCTTCGTAAACAAGGGGGCAAACAGACCTTAGGTTGGAATCCTGCACCTTGGCACCAGCCCCAAGGACCAGGGTGGGACTTACAGCAGTTCCAAGTAAACAGGGCTGTGCTGTTAGGCTGAAACAAATCGTCCGTATTCCTAACCACCTAAAGGCACCCTTCATTTTTTTTAGTTTAAATGGGATGGTTTCTACTGACAGCAGTTCAGCATCAAAGGACTCTCCAGAGTGCTTGTTCCTTGGCCAGTGGAATATTCTTGCACAGGCTGCCTAGATGGAAATTGCAGGGAATCCCCGCGATGACGCTTGGGGAAAAGAAACTCCCAGAATGAAGGATTCTTTCCAGAAGTCTCCCTAGCTGAGATGCAGCCTGCGTCATTTCACTACGGGCAGATGACACAATATGGCAATCCTGACTTGAGCTGAGCCAGGGGTGTGTGTGTGTGGGGGGGGGTTTAGGTATTTTCCCGGATGCTAAACACAGCAGGCCATGTCACTTTCCACATCCCTGGTTTTCACAGCGTGCAATTCATCCCCGGGCCAACAATGTGCAGGCTCTCTTTCATCCTTAATGTGCTTATTTGGCAAACTGTGTGAGATGCCCTGGGAAAAAAATAGCATGAATCCATTGAGTCATGGCTGCCTTTCCTTGCCGGTTGGATTCGGGCGTGCGGCCTCAAAGGTTAAACTGAGGGGACCGATCCCAGAGGAGATGTTGAATATCCCTTGTGCCTCTCCATTGCGTGGGGCGGGTTTTTAATAGAGTTGCAAAAGTTGGGTGCCACCTCATCTCTCTGCCAAGCGGTGGCATGATCCCATGGGGCTCCAGCCACTCACTCGCCCAGGGTTTGTTTGGAGAATTGAGACACACTGGAGACTATCGTAGCTGTAAGAAGTATGGTTTATTCACCTGTTTGCGCCTTCAGTCTGCATGGGGGGAGTCCAGATCTCACAGCACGGTCATTTCAAGAGGGGCTTGTACCCTTTTCCAAGTTTATGGGTTTTCTCAATTTCACGCTCCCTCAGTGTCCTGTTTGGGGGAACTTCCTGCGCCACCCTAAATCTGGTGCTAATGGGGAGCAACATCTACTGCCCTCTGCTGGGGTTTTCTCCTGGTGGCTAAACCCAGCACCACTGGGAACCGGGTTACAGGATGATGCAACAGACTCTGCTGGGGCTTCTGGGAGAAAAAAAATGGCAGCTGGCGATCTTTGAGAGCAACACAGAAATTCTAGTGAAGTTCTGTCTTCACCCCCTCCAATTTCGGGGGTTTTAGTTCTCTGCAGTGATCATGGAACCCAAGAAAGTAAAATCTCTCACTGCCTCCATTTCTTCCCCTTCTATTTGCCAGGAGGTGATGGGACCAGTGGCCATGATCTTAGTTTTTTTTATGTTGAGCTTCAGACCATATTTTGCGCTCTCCTCTTTCACCCTCATTAAAAGGTTCTTTAATTCCTCCTCACTTTCTGCCATCAAGGTTGTGTCATCAGCATATCTGAGGTTGTTGATATTTCTTCCGGCAATCTTAATTCCGGCTTGGGATTCATCCAGTCCAGCCTTTCGCATGATGAATTCTGCATATAAGTTAAATAAGCAGGGAGACAATATACAGCCTTGTCGTACTCCTTTCCCAATTTTGAACCAATCAGTTGTTCCATATCCAGTTCTAACTGTAGCTTCTTGTCCCACATAGAGATTTCTCAGGAGACAGATGAGGTGATCCGGCACTCCCATTTCTTTAAGAACTTGCCATAGTTTGCTGTGGTCGACACAGTCAAATGCTTTTGCAGAGTCGACTAAACAACAAGAGTTCTCTAATTTCACCCCCCAAAAAATTCAAGTCGAAAGTTCTCTATGGAAGATATTGTCTGTTGTTGCTCCAACCCTTTGGAATTCCCGTCTTCCTTCTGCCATACAGCAAACATTACCCACCAAATGCTTCCAACGTCTTGTAAAGATGTATCTTTCGCTCAGGGTTCCCCAGACCCATTTGACTGGACCTTGATACAGGGATCCAATTAATCTCTGTTTAATCTTATTTTTATTTGCTTTTCTACGTTTTTATGCTGTTTTATTTGTTTTAAGTTGCATCCTCGTCTCAATATCCATTGTTTCTATATCATACACAGCGTACAACAGCACTTGGTTTTCTTTAAAAAAAACCCATTAGGTGGTTTAGAAAAAGCTTTTAAATGGAATTTTTTTGGCCTGGCACTAGTTTTTGGGTTTGCTGTTTTATCTGCTGCTCTTTTCTTAGCATGGGTGGTTTTTAAAAACAGGATTATCACCCTTTTGTAGATGTGTTGTTTTGTGAGCCGCTTTGCTTCTTATTTTTAGAGTACGGAAGGATCACATAAGTATTTCAAAGAAGGATCAAAGGAGATCTTTGGATCCCAGCCGCTCTCCTGCCCCGTCTTTTTAACAAAATAAAATAAAAATAAAAGTCCTGTTGCTCTTCTTCTTCTTCTTCTTCTTCTTCTTCTTCTTCTTCTTCGATCCCTCATAGCCGAGTAAGATTGTCTTCCATAAACAGGGTTTTAACAATGAGTCCATAAATGACTGTGGAGACCAGTTCTGGATCCACAAGTCCTTCCACAGTGGGGACATTGGTTTCTGGGTGGGAGTTGATCACGGCGTGGATTTGCCAAGCATGCCTTCCTCTTAGAACATTTCTCCCTTGCATCCTGAGTTTGAGTGTCTTCAAAGCCCATGACACCTTTGGTAAAGGCTGTTCTCCAATTGGAGCGCTCGCAGGCAAGTGTTTCCCAATTGTTGGTGTTTATACTACATTTTTTAAAGATTTGCCTTGAGAGAGTCTTTAAACCTCTTTTGTTGACCACCAGCATTACGCTTTCCATTTTTAAGTTCGGAATAGAGTAGTTGCTTTGGAAGACGATAATCAGGCATCTGCACAACATGACCAGTCCAACGAAGTTGATGTTGAAGAATCATTGCTTCAACACTGGTGAGCTGTGGTCCAAAGTATCTCTGCTCTTACGGGTGATTGCATAGAGCTGTTCACAATATGGTAGGGAGAGTGTCAGGATACTGCTGTGGATAGGTCAGTCTTTCCCCAACCTGATGCTCTCCGGATACAACACACTTCAGGTGGTTGGGGCTTGACAGGAGATTTAAGTAAGTCCCAAGGTGAAAAGGAGCTGTCGTGAAACGGACACCTTTTTCCACTTGTTTCTGAAGTGGGTAAAGTGTCTTCCTGGCATGGGGATGGGGGAACTCTTTCCCGTTTCACCTCCACAGTGCAGACAATCCTTTATCAATTCCATTCCCCCATCAATTAGTTGCAGCATTGCACACAGTTCTAGAGTTTAAGCAAGGTTGCGCACAAGGATTTAGTCCCAAAAGCGAACAGGAAAGAATGAACCGTGAGTCCACAGAAGTGCCTTCACAGCAGACCTGAAGTTGATGTGTGATAAAGCCGACAAGAGCTTCTAAACACCTTGTTCATTTCACCTCTGAAGGTGCATCTTTGGGCTTGCAGAGCTGGAGTTGAGGGACAAAGTTTTTATCAGTTTCCCTGTAGCTTTTCACAGGCTTTTCACAGGGATTGCATAACTTTACTTTCGTTGTTGATTCCTCCTTCCCCTAGGTTTGGTATCATGGGGAGGAATTCGGCGTAACGCCAAATAAATTATTCCATCAGCTCAAGCATTTCAGAAGGAATGATCCCTTTGTGTCTCACCTTGTGTGCTGTTCTGGGGGTTCTCTGACCAATTTTTTTTTTGGGGGGGCATGTGGGATACAGAGGAGAGAGGGGAGAAATGTTGCATTGTGCTCTAGGTGGGACTACCTTTGAAGGTGACTTGGAAACTACAACTAATCCAGAATGCGGCAGCTAGACTGGTGACTTGGAGCAGCCGCCAGGACCATATAACACCGGTCCTGAAGGGCCCACATTGGCTCCCAGTACATTTCCGAGCACAATTCAAAGTGTTGAAGTTGACTTTTAAAGCCCTAAACGGCCTCAGACCTATATACCCGAAGGAACATTTCCACCACCATCGTTCATCCCGGACACTAAGGTCCAGCTCCCTTACTTGAAGCTACAGGAAACCAGGCAGAGGGCCTTCTCGGTAGTGGCACCCACTTTGTGAAACACCCTCCAATCAGATGTCAAGGAGATGAGTAACTATGTAACCTTTAGAAGACGTCTGAAGGCAGCCTTGTATGGGGAAGCTTTTTAATGTAAAATGTTTTATTATATTTTTATATATGTTGACAGCCACCCAGAGTGGCTGGTGCAACCCAGTCAGATGGGTGGGGTACAAATAACCTATTAATTATTATTATTATTATTATTATTATTATTATTATTATTATTACTATTATTATTATTAGGGTTAAATGCATGCATGTACAAAAATCATTCAGAAAACAGACTGAAACATTCTGCTCAGTTTCCATCAATGAGGTAGGACGGTGCAGAACCTCATGGAAATAAAGGATAAGCTCAACACATGCCAATCATCCCATGTTCCTCTGCTTGCAACCAACCCCCATCCCCTTTATTAATTGCAAAAAGGCAACTCCGTTTTGAAATTATCAGTTAGGAAAAGGAGACTGGGAATAGAGGGGAAGAAAGGCACAGGTGTTCTTAAGGAGAATTTCATCATCAGCAGAGAAAAGGAGACAAGCAACAGAGAGTTGCAAAGAGGGAGGAGCTGTCCATCATATCAGAGTCCCAATCCATGCACTGCTCCGATTCCCAATGGATATTGCATAGATGTTTCCAAAGTGATGGAAGAATTTAATTTTAGATGCACAAAAGCTATGATTTACAAAATGCCATTTTTAAAAATGCACCGGATGGAGAGATTCTGCATTTTTCTGTGAATTGCGCACCTAGATTTTTCTCACAGTCCACTCTGCATCAGACTGATCTTTAAGGTGATGCCGAGAAGGTCACACACGGTGGAGGTTTAACTCTCTTCTTTGTAATTAGGATTAATAACACTTGCCTTTCAAATGAAGAGGATTAATTAATTCTTGTAAGTCACCGGAGAGCCTCTTTATTATTTTAGGCAGTGATTTCATCTGTAGGAAAGCTACTCTGGTTAAATCTTAAAAAGTGCTATAGCAGGCTATAACTCAGCCACCACAGAACGGCAGAATTTGTCTTCCTGAGTTGGGCAGAAGTGTATTTATCTAGAGTGTTTAATGACACAAGACGAGCTCTGTTGCTTATGCTACCTGGAGAATTAAAAGTATTTTCCTCAGGTCTGTCCTTCCTCCCTGCAAATACTATGGGTGCAATTCAATGTAGTCTTAACTGGGGAATGCATGTGCAGAAAAAAGTCTGCTTGGGCAACAGGACTGTCCTGGGGGTTCCCCTCCTGAGCAGATTTAGAGGTCATGGGGGGAAGAGAAGGTGGGAAGTCCTGTTGTGCTTATGGACTTTGTTCCACACATGTTCCACAACTTAGGGCTCACTCTTAATTTCAGGGTTGTGAGTTCAAGCCCCACATTGGGCAAAAGATTCCCTCATTGCAGCGGGTTGGACTAGATGATCCTTGTGGCCTCTTCAAATTCTACAGTTCTATGATTCACACTTACCTTCCCCCCCCTCTTTCTAGGCACAGGTTTCCCTCCCAGTGTGGTCCTTTCCTTGTGAAAACTCACTCTTTAATGCTGAATCAGAACAAATAGCAATTAGGGTTTTCTGCAGATTGCTGTTTGCTCTGATTCTGCAGTAAAGAGTGGACCTGTGCCTAGAAATGCAGCACCAAAGGAAATCCAGATGAACCCTTGGTTTAATCTCGCCCTGCAGGTCTGGATTTCCTTGTGCACAGATTTAGGATGTCTAACTTTAGTGACGCTGTTGCTTCCTTAAGGAGCACTTCTTTTCCCATCACGATTTAGCCTGGCTTTCTTCCTGACATGCTTAATTTCTGTTTGCGGGGATTTTTATGTCTCGAAAAACATCTTATTGCTGGAGCCCCCACCTGCAGCATGATACGGTAGAAGCCTGTCTCCAGTTTATCTCTTCAGAGAGAGCATCTAGCTCAACATTTTATCGTTTCTGCTGTTGCTAAATATATAAGAAAAGATCATGAGAGCTTTCCAAACCAGAACAATGATGTGTGGAGCAAAATAAGCTGCGATTATATATATATACACGCAAAGTAGCTCAAATTCTTTCATGCATCTGCATTGATTTTATGAGCCAGCTGAAAATTGGTGAGAACACTGGGGAAGAGGCAGGATTGAAGATAAAAGGATTTGAATGTTTGAAGACAAATGCTTGCTTGACTCAAATCTTGTTCAGGCTGTGCAGAGTTGATGTGCATCAGCTCAAATGCAAATTTGCAAAGTTCTGGGTGTTTTCAAATCAGATTTTTTTTAAAAAATTACACCTGCCATTGTAGGCAATGTTTGAATTTTGCAGTATGTGGTGTGCAGAATTTCTGGCGAGTTTGTTGAAGACAGCTTTCCAATTTTCACAATTTGTGGTTATAGCTTCCAGTTAATTGAAGTCTTTTGGCGTTCCATTCTGGCTGAAGCTTTCATCCTTTACAGAGATAACAGCTTTCATTCCGCCCTGTTCTGCCCTCTTCCTTCGGGCCATTTAAGCGCATGCCTGAGATGTTCCAAGTGACACTTGTAAACGGTGCGCAGTAGGCAAGTGTGGGCAAACACTTACCCTGCTCAAACCAGTTTAACAATAATAAATTCCTCACCAAGGGACTAGCTCTGTTGAGGGCATGCATTCGTGGGTTAGGAATCGCTAAAATGAAATCCGCAGCCTTCCCCCCCCCCCCAAACTACAGTTCTGACAATTCTTTGGAAGATCAGAATTTGTAGAAAGCTGATGTCAGATGCTAGCTGATGCTGTGTAGACGTTACAGGTAGGTAGCCGTGTTGGTCTGCCGTAGTCAAAACAAAATAAAAAATAAAAAAATTCCTTCCAGTAGCACCTTAGAGACCAACTAAGTTTGTTATTGGTATGAGCTTTCGTGTGCATGCACACTTCTTCAGATGCACACAAAAGCTCATACCAAGAACAAACTTAGTTGGTCTCTAAGGTGCTACTGCAAGGAAATTTTTTATTTTGTTTCGGCTGTGTAGATGTGGTCATGGTGGCACCTTGATGGTGGTGAGAGGAAGAGTACTCCTTTGGGGAATCTTAACATTGGCTTCATGCAGCGAATCTACTGTAAGTGGACAGGTTTCGCTCATTCTTACGGTCTTTATTGATGTTGGAAGAGCAGAGGGACGTAATAAAGGAGATCGTTTTGGAGGGTGAGGTTTAATTGGCCCGGGCAACAGTTTGTTGATCGGCTCACTTACAGGAATCCTTTCTTCTGCTGTAACCTTACTGTGGTCTGTTCCCTCATGTTCTACATCAGCAGTGGGGAAACCTATGGTCTGCAGGCCTAATACGGCCCAATAGTAGTCCTAATTGGCCTGTGAGGCTGTTTTACCCAACCTGTAGCTAGCTACCTGATGCCCTATGTGATGTCAGGTGTGGAGCAGGCAAAGTCTTGGCCTCACAGGAGCATAAAACGCACTCCTGATTTTTCCTTGGCACCCACCACACCCACCCCAATTGCTCATAACTGGTTTTGACAGATAGATTTATGTGTTTAAAATATTATGCTGAATCTAGGCCTCTGAAGTGGACTGACAGCTGAGCCCTTTCAGAGTTTACCTGCTGGATGGAACACTCTTAGCTCATGTGCTAATTTTCTTCGTTCTGTTTCTTTTCTTCCCACCTTCCTTTAAAAAAAAAAAAAAAACCTTTGCTTTCTCCCTTTTTGGTTTCTCCTGTCCTCTTTTTTTCTTTCCCCCCCCCCCCCGTTTTGAAAACACTCGAAACCTAAAGCTCACAAACGCAAACCTATGGGGCTTCCAGGTATGGAGATGCATGTGGATTGAAGTTCGTGTGTCATGTTGCTCCTTGTGGTCTGTTTTGTTTTGTTTTGTTGGGAATGAACCCTGCTAAGCTTGATTTTAGACACACGAAAAGTGAGACCCTCTACACAACGCAGGCGACAAAGCCACACAGCCAGGCACCGACACCTACATAGCATACGATTCCTTGCAGCTTCTCTGCAAAACGTATCAGATACTGCTTTGCATAGAAAAAGGGGTCGAGAAATGGCTCTTTCAAATTAAGAAGAAAGCTGGTGAGTACGGAGGGCCGAACGAGTTTTGTCTTTTCCCAGCAAACATTTCAAGCACCCTGTGTTTGTACATCTGCAGATGGTGACTGGGTTTCCCTAAAATCAAAGAGAGAACTGGATCTTCACCATTAACCTGGCCTGTGGCTGTATGAATAAACAGACACTGCTATGAGGGCAATCCTGCTTTATAACTGGGCACAGTGCTTCACACCGTGTGTTTTACATTTTTGTCAATTGATGGCTTTCTATAGCACTCCTGCTGACCCCTCCTCCCTCCTCTGCATTTCCTTTATCTACTAACTTCCTCCCCGACTCCACCAGAATCTTCACATCCTCTTATTTCTGTCCTCTATGCAGCCACCGAATGCAGGAAACTACCCTATAGCCATTGATCCATAGAGCCCAATACTGTCTACTCTAGCTGGCAGCAGCTGTCCGGCATGCTGGAAAAACCTGCTGCCTGAGATTCCTTTTAATGAGAGTTGCTGGGCAGTGGACCTTCTTACTGTGTCTTTTAGGGCCCAATTACATGTTACTCTAAATGTGTCATGTGACGTAATGTCAAGGTTCTAAAAATTAAAACCAACTGCATAGGGCAGGGGTCAGCAACCTTTTTCAGCCGTGGGCCCTCAGACCATGTGGTGGGCCGGACTATCTATCTATCTACAGAGGCGGAGCAAGGGGGCGGGGGGCGGTCCGCCCTGGGTACCGCCCTGGGGAGGGTGCAACACGCGAACAGCAGCACAGCGTCTGTGCTGCTATTCACGCGCTGCAGCCTTAAAGGTTGCCGCACCGCACGGAAGGGGTGCCGGCCGATCGCGCCCGCCATCTTGGGTGGACTGCGCATGTCCACCCAAGATGGCGGGCGCGATTGGCCAGCACCCCTTCCGCCACCCCGCGTTTTAAGGCTGCAGCGGGCGAACAGCAGCACTGCAGCCTTAAAACGCGGCCCGGCCTGGTGCCAGTCAGAAGGGGTGCCGGCCGAATGTGCCCGCCATCTTGGGTGGACTGCACATATCCGCACATGCACAGTCCACCCAGGAGGCTGCGCACGCGTCGTGATGTCATGCCACGCACACAGGGAGGGGTGCCTTGATGTTTGCCGCCCCAGGCAGCAGATTGGCTTGCTCCGCCCCTGTCTGTCTATCTATCTATCTATCTATCTTTTTTTGGGGGGGGGGGAATGAACGAATTCCTATTCCCCACAAATAACCCAGAGATGCATTTTAAATAAAAGCACACATTCTACTCATGTAAAAACACCAGGCAGGCCACATTCTACTCATGTAAAAACACGCTGATTCCCGGACCATCCGTGGGCCGGATTGAGAAGGCGATTGGGCTGCATCCGGCCAATGGGCCTTAGGTTGTCTACCCCTGGCATAGAGATCTGGATTGGGCCAAAATCCACGCAGGGTGGCAGTGGTATTTTAATGCATCCACCTCTCTGCTGCAAATTGAAAAGAATAATTCTTTCCCCCCACCCATAAATATTACATGGCAATTAAGGATTGATAGGTCAAGAGCATCTCACACCCTGAGATTTCAGGGCCCCAAACTGAGAGCTAGGGGTGGCCCCAGGTGCTGCCCCGGGAGGCGGACCCTGGTGATGTCATGGGCAAGTCTTCCTCTGTGTTCCCTCCCACCACTGAGTCCTGGAGATGGAGGTTAATTGGGAGAGGGAAGGAGGGAGTGGTGGAGGTCAGAACTGGTCCCCAAGACACACAGTAATTTGCAGCCAGCTCCTGCCAGTCTGAAGCTTGGAACTGGACACATAGTCTGCTTAATATATAGATTTTTAAGGCATTCTCTCTGTCACCTGGTTATTCAAACCCTCCCCCTGCCACTTGGAGGGGAACAGGCAAACCTGGTGACTTCTCTAACAGCAATAATTTCAAAACTCCTACTGGTGTCAAAGAGAGTGTTTGCCTTCCTATCTCTGTTCACCATGCCCCAGGGCGGAGGATTAATTTAAAAAGCAAAGTTGTGTCAAGTGGAATGTACTTATAAAATAGCAAAAAGATGGACCTCCATTAAAACTGGTCCTCATTTCTAGTCAGCCAGAAATTCACTTCCTTATTTTTAGGTTCTGTGTGGCTGGGATAATGTATAAAGACTTGATCGTGAGGGGGGTCATCTGGATTGGGTGGTATTAAGCTTTTACTCACCGTTGACCTATTGAAATTAATGGACCCAATTTAGTCATGGTCATTAATCTCAACAGGTCTACACTTGAGCAAAAGTTGAATGCCGCTCATTCATTTTGTTCCATCCCACAAAGCTGGATATCAGTAGTATTTTGGGGCCGGGGAATGCTGTAATCGGCACAACCCCACGTAAGAAGTTCATTGCCATTGAGGTGATGTAGAACTGCATAGTGGGAAGTGGGATTTTGGTCGCTTCCTTGGCAGCTTGGTAATGTCTGAATTGGATCTACGCCCTTGCTTTTGAAAGAGCTACCGGTAAGCCCAATGGTCATGAAGGAAGGATGAGTGATATAGGTAGCCAGCAGATTCTAGCAACATGGGACAATTTTATTTATTTTTTTAAAAATCTGCCTTCCAATGTACCTCCTTTTCTCTCTTCTCACATCCCACTCACCCTTTCACTTTTTCTCTTCTTAATCCTTTTCTGTTTGAATGAAGACAGACGTAAAATTTGAATGAAGACAGATGTAAAATTTGTAATTTAAGACCCAGTGGGCTATTCTCACCAAAATATAAACCCTGCTTTGCAAAGAACATAGTAGAGGTACATACATTCCAGCACATTAAATGCTGCATTAGGGCTGTCTAGCATCTTCTTTCCCCCCCTTTTAAGCAGCAAATGTACATCCATTTGTTTCTAGGTCCATCCTGCTGCTTGTTTAAAAAAAAAAAAATATTTTTTTTTTTTTTGCAAAGCTACCGAATATTACATCGGTCTTTACCCTCATCTTTCTCTTTGGTAGATGTTAGTGGCTTCACTGGTGCAACTCACTCTAGGTAAGGTCACAACCCGTTTGTAGGTTGTGCCGCAACAGTTGATGAGCATTGCGCCATTTTAACCACTTCCGCCTGCCGGGAGCAGCCCTGTTCCTCTCTCTGCAATGTTTTCCCTGCTCTAAAACGGGTAGGTAGCTGTGCTCATCCCACAAAATATATGTGCAGGAGTAGGAGGCAGCTTCCTATTGACATTGTACGTACAAATACCATATTTTTTGCTCCATAAGACTCACTTTTTTCCTCCTAAAAAGTAAGGGGAAATGTCTGTGCATCTTATGGAGCGAATGTGTGGTCGATCGCTGGCTCCCTTTCCGGCCCCGCCCCCTTGCCCAGGCCTCCATTGTTGAATGTTCTGCAGACGGAGGCTGTTTGTTTCCCCAGCGACATGTGACTGGCTGATTAGATTATCTGTCTGGAAACTGTAGAAATGGCTCCCTTTCCTTTCCTAAAGAAGCTGCAGAACTGTGAGTTGAACCCCATAAAAACAGGATTTTTTCCCTTTGCAAAGTAAGCTCAACAACTTTGAGCTGATCCTCAAAAAAGGGGCTTTTCCCCTTTGCAAAAGAAGCTGCACAACTGTGAGCTGACCCCCCCCCCCAAAACTGGGCTTTTCCCCTTTCCTCCTCTAAAAACTAGGTGTGTCTTATGGTCAGGTCCTTGCACCTGGATCTGATTTCCACCCCTTCACTTAACCTTTCTCCACTCTGAACTGTTTCCTTGAGCTGCTCTCCTCCACCCACTCCCCCTCTCTCTTTCCCCTTGCTCCCCTGCCCTTGGAACTGCTTCATGTGTAACAAATAAAATTAACCCTTTGTGGTGTGTGCACGCGTGCATTTGTGGGAGTGTGTATTGTTTCGTTCAGCCCATTCTTGTGTTTTTGTGTACGGTATCGTTTAGCTGACCGCTTCGAGGCATGGCCCAGCGTTACTGACCTTGCCTTAATGATGTGTGTGCTTCTCAGTAATTAGCCACCCGTGTTTCCCTTTTGCTATGGGCACTGAGCAACTGGTATCCTTCTATTTCACACGCTACTGCAGTCAAAGAGCAGATTGACCATCTTAATGATGACTTCTTAGCTTCCCATAAGTGATGTGCATAATGAAGTCAATGAACCATGCAGGAATTCGAAGACTTGATTGTGTTGGGCTGCATGCGCTGTGTTTTCATCCTGATGGTTTAAATATTTGTGCCAAGCTGTTTAAGTGAAGCACGATCCTTTCCAACAAGGTGACACCTCTTCCGGAAAAAGAGAGGATATTAAAATAACCCTGAGTCCAAGCATGGAGCGACAGGGCTAAATTAAAAACAAGAGAGTTCTTGGGCATGTTGTCTCTCTTCCCACATTAATTTCTGAGGGATGCATCAAAGCCTTGAATTATGTAAGGCAATAACGTCCAACTTGGCAAATGGGATACTTTCAATGTTTTGGTCTGCACAATAAAATCAATATTGGGAATGGTGAACATGAGCATTTTTGCAAGGGAACTGAAGCAAATAAAAATTCTGCTTGAGAACTGCCCCTCAAACCCTTCCCAATTAATTTCTGCCTGAAAATAATGTATACTCAGGGCTTTTGTTCCAGCTGGAACTCACCGGAACTCAGTTTGGGCACCATTGCTATTCTAAGAGAACAAGGGAGTTCCGGCACCTCTTTTTCTAGAAAAATATAGCACTGGGTATACTGTATTACTAACACTTATTGTCATATATCTGGGTTTCTACAACCTGATTATGGCCAGAATTAGTTTTATCAGCAACAAGCAGAAGCGGGGAGAGAGGACCTCAGTCCAACTATGTAGCCCAGCAACCACCAGTAAAGATCCAGTGCTGCCAGTAAGAAGGAAGGCATTGGGCTCTGTTGCTTGGCAACCACCAGTTGCCAAGGCCACTACGACCCATATTTTCTAATTTCAAGGCAGAGTTTCTGTTCATTAACTTAAGAGTCAAACTACACATTAAGCACTTGTAAAAATATAAGAAGAGGGCTGCTGGATCGGGCCAAAGACTGCATTATTATTATGATTATTATGATTATTATTTTCATTTCTATACTGCTTTAGCTTGTGAAGAAAACATCTCAAAGCGGTTGACAACACATTGAAACATCCCACAAAACCACCCAAAATAAAACAAATTCAAGCTTCCAGGAAAATATTTCAGATCCTTCTCTAAGGGGCATTCTGCTTTCCCCATATTTATTTACCGACTTAATTTATAGAGCTGCCCATAGCAGAAGTAATCTAGGAAGCCAGTGTAGTGTAGTGGTTACAGTATCTAGTCCAGGGTTAAGCAACCTTTTCCAGTCGTAGGCTACTCATGTAAAAACACGCTGATTCCCGGACCATCCGTGGGCCGGATTTAGAAGGCAATTGGGCCGGATCCGGCGCATGGGCCTAAGGTTGCCTATCTCTGATCTAGTCCAACGTTTCGTTTTTGGATATGCTGCTTAGGCCTCTGCGAAGCCCACAAGCAGGATATGAATACAACACAGTCCTCTCCTGCAATCATCCCATAGCAACTGCTAGATTGTAGAGGCAGCATAGAGACATCATGACGTCTAGCTTTTGATAGCCCTATCAAATGCATTGATCTAACCCCCCCTTAGAACAATCTGATTTGGTGATCATTACTATATTTGGTGATCATTACATTACTATATTTGGTGATAATTACATTACTATATTTGGTGATCATTACAGAACGGGTGGCGCTGTGGGTTAAACCACAGAGCCTAGGGCTTGCCGATCAGAAGGTCGGCGGTTTGAATCCCCGTGACGGGGTGAGCTCCCGTTGCTCGGTCCCTGCTCCTGCCAACCTAGCAGTTCAAAAGCACGTCAAAGTGCAAGTAGATAAATAGGTACCGCTCCGGCGGGAAGGTAAACAGCGTTTCTGTGCGCTGCTCTGGTTCGCCAGAAGCGGCTTAGTCATGCTGGCCACATGACCCAGAAGCTGTACGCCGGCTCCCTCAGCCAGTAACGCGAGATGAGCGCCGCAACCCCAGAGTCGGACACGACTGGACCTAATGGTCCGGGGTCCCTTTACCCTTACCTTTACTATATCTAGTGTTGTGAGAGAAGTAGAAAAATATCTACCCTCTTTTTCCACACAATGCATAATTCCCCTTAATCATGTCCCACTTTATTCTCATTTCCCCGCTCAAACCCTGAAGCCCCAGTCTTGTAGCCTTTCCTCACAGGGGAATGAACCTCTGTCTTCTGTTTCCCCTCTGTTTGGGGGTGAAGGAAGCTCCAACTGTTATTCTGATTGCAGCATGGGAAGAGGTGAGGCTTAATCTCTCCCTCCCCATCTATGACCAGGAAGTAAATGCTTCCCCCCACCCCATCCACATAACACATGGGGATAGTGTTTAGTAAAAAAAAAAAAAAAAAAAAAAGTTGTGTTAAGTGTAACATGTAGTTTGCCCCTCAGACCTCTGAAGAAGAGTGCAGGGAAAACTGATTCCAGCCCTGATGGATGGAAGCCCTGTCTTAATGTAGAAGCCAGATCTCATAGAAATATGATTTGAGGATTCTGTGAGTTCCTCCCTCAACACTTGAAGACTCTTTTCTTCATCCCACTCAACCCCATGGACACCACCAGGATTAAAACCTTGTTGTGATACTTTGCCAAACTCTCCATACATCGCTGCTTTTTTATGGCGTTCTCTTTACACTGAAGATTTTCCCTTAGATTCCTGGGACTTCCTCCTAGATTATCTTTGCTGTCAGCCTTGATGTCCAAGGAAGAGCTTACGAGGCTTATGTGGAAGGAAGCTCTAGAGGCCAAATGGACCTCCGAGGCGACCGTCATGTAAAGGGAAGGCTCTGAAAACTGAGGACAGGGTGGGAAAACTTTGCTGTCAGCCTTGCCTCCTGAGAAACAGCAGTGTGACACACTGCTGACTGCTGTGTTCAGGTTTAACTAATCCTTGCGGTCCTCCTCCTCTCTCCAGGGGTTTAAAGCCAAGGGAATAGGGGGATAGCCTCCCCCATCTGCATTTTGCTCTCATCACCCCTGCTTTCAGGGTGCCTGAGCTATTAAAAGCTATTCCTCTCTGTATCCGCAAGCTACGGCACAGGCAGAATTGCAGGGGTGGGAAGTGGTTTCCATAACAAGAAGCTGACATGCTTGGCTTCTTGGCTTCCTCTGACTTTTCCTCCTCTCATTTCTCCTTCTTCCGTTTTAGGCTCATCCCGCCTTTGAATCAGCTCGAGCTCTTGAGGAACCTGAAGAGCAAATCTGGACTGACTTTCAGGTGAGTTAGATGGTCGTGGATCCAGCCCACTCCCCCAAAGAAAATGTCATAGACAACACTAGACTCCTTGCACAGGCACCCTTTATATGTGTTATGTCAACATGCAATGTGTGTGTGTGTGTGTGTGTGTGTGTGTGTTAGTTAGGACTGGGTGATGTATAGATATGTCATCCAAAATTGGTTTGAAGTCCACATCGTGCTAACAGTTTCATAATATTTGATGTGGCGACGTAATATGAATCACAGTGTGTCTTTGTGCGATGCAAAAAATTGGTTTAAGGGAAAAACCGTGAAGCCGGTCACCCCTTCTCTCATGATTCCTGCTGCCCCTGTTGCTCTGTACAATAAAATAACAGTCGTAACAATATGTCAAGGTAAGTAAAAATGCATCCGTTTTAGACCCCTAATTAGGAGCAGTTTCCAGGACATTACCCAGTTTGTCTCTACATGGTTAATCCTTCTTTCAGACAATGTGATATATCGGTATATCGTCATGTTTAGCTGGCGATATATCACGATGTTGAAAGCCAGACATCGCTCAGCCCCAGTGCGTGTGTAACTGTGCAAGAAGCTATAGGAACACACAAATAGCTCTGCAGCACCAGGCCAGTGGCCCATCGAGTCCAGCATCCTGTTCTCACAGTGGCCAACCAGATGCCTATGGGAAACCCAGAAGCGAGACCTGAACACAGCAACACTCTCCTGTCCTGTGATTTTTAGCAACTGGCATTCAGAAACATACTGACTCAGTCAGTGGAGGGAGAACATATCCATAAGGATATGCCCTTCAGTTCTCTATATTGAACAAACAGGCCAAACCCTATGCCAAAGGATAAATGGACATAAATCTGATATCAGGAATCACAAGACAGAGAAACCAGTAGGAGAACACTTCAATCTCCCAGGACATTCTATAAAAGATCTCAAAGTAGCTGTCTTAATACAAAGGAATTTCAGAAATAGACTGGAAAGAGAAGTGGCTGAATTGCAACTAATCACCAAACTTAAAACCATGGAGAAACCTGGTCTGAACAAAGACATTGGATTCTTATCTCATTATACATGACAAAGCTATCTTTAGCCATCTCACCCCTGCAAGACTAATTACAGCCGTTAAGAGTCGTCAACAGGTTTTCCACACCTATCAGCTGATCACCCATTCCCACCACCCTTCTGAGTAATACCCCTCCCCACTCCCTCACTATATTTAAGGGTCTGGTGACTTCTGTTTCAGTGTACAGTGGTGCCCTGCTAGACGAAAATAATTCGTTCTGCGAATATTTTCGTCTAGCGGTTTTTTCGTCTAGCGAAGCGGCAATGTAAACCGTGGTTTTCGCTAGACGAAAAAAAGAAAAGAAAAAAAGAAAAAAAATTCGTCTTGTGAGGCAGCCCCATAGACTTTTTCGTCTTGTGGGGCAGCCTTCCGCTAGACGAATGCCTTCGTCTAGCGAGTTTTTCGTCTAGCGAGGCATTCGTCTAGCGGGGCACCACTGTATCTGAAGAAGTGTGCATGCACACGAAAGCTCATACCAAGAACAAACTTAGTTGGTCTCTAAGGTGCTACTGGAAATAATTTTTTTTATTTTGTTTCCATGCTTAGAGAGCCAGTGTGGTGTAGTGGTTAAGAGCGGTAGACTCGTAATCTGGTGAACCGGGTTCGCGTCTCCGCTCCTCCACATGCAGCTGCTGGGTGACCTTGGGCTAGTCACACTTCTCTGAAGTCTCTCAGCCCCACTCACCTCACAGAGTGTTTGTTGTGGGGAGGAAGGGAAAGGAGAATGTTAGCTGCTTTGAGACTCCCTAGGGTAGTGATAAAGCGGGATATCAAGCCAAACTCTTCTTCTTCTTCTTCTTCTTCTTTTCTTAACCCTTCATTTCCCTAACCCTCTTTTAAAGCCATCCAAGTTGACGGACATCACTTCCGGTGTGGGAGCAAATCCCATCATTTAACTACATGCTGTGTGAGGAAGTATTTTTTTCGGTCTGTTTTCAATTGTCAAACATTCAGCTTCCTTAGATGGTCCTCAAGTTCTAGTGTTAGAGTAGGGTATGAGATCATAGAACCAGTGGTTTTTATTTTTTAAAATTTATTTAACATAATTTATTACAAAATATAAACAAAATATTGCAAATACACACATGCATATGTATTACATATAAGTGCATATATATAAAAGAAGAAAAGGAAAGAAGAAGAAGAAAGAAAAAAGAAAGGGAAAGAGAAGAAAAATTGGAAGAATTTCTTCCAAATTTATTTTACAAATATCTCAATAAGAAAATAATAATAAAATTTCATTAGTTGACTTTCACTGCTTACACTGCACCTCCTATGTTCATTTTAAACAAGATTGTATCTGTTATTCCATATTTTTTCTCCCACACAGTCTCAAATATTTCAGTCAAGCATCGTGCTTCCTTCCCTAAGTTGGGCAAACTGACTTATGTGGGGGAGGGAGACAGTGGTCCTGAAGGTAGGAGTCTATCAAGTGCTGAAGACGATCATCCAAATGTCAAGGACCAAATGAAGCAAACAGCACGCAGACCTGGGAAACCAGGGTTCAAATCCCCACTTGGCCATGAAGTTCACTGACCTTGGGCCCAGACACTCAATCTCAGTGGAATTTGCTGCCAAGGAGTGTGGTGGAGTCTCCTTCTTTGGAGGTCTTTAAGCGGAGGCTTGACAGCCATCTGTCAGGAATGCTTTGATGGTGTTTCCTGCTTGGCAGGGGGTTGGACTGGATGGCCCTTGGGGTCTCTTCCAACTCTATGATTCTATGATTCTATAATTCCCGGGCTTGGGGAAGGAGGAGCAAGATTTCTGACAGGATCCCTGAGCCCTGCTGCCTCCTTCCCAAAGCAGGACAGGTGGGAGGGCTCTCAGTGTGGGAATGTTTAGGAGTGTGGATGAGTATATATTATTTATATATCTCAATCCCAGCTTGTGTGAGCAAGCTCCAAACTTAGCAGAGTTTACATTCCCTTTTAAAACACAGCAGAAAACGTTTGCATAGGCTTGCTTAAGCCAGCTATATTCCTGGTATATTCCCCTTGTTCCCTCTTAAAAGTAAAGATACAATACAGCACTGATTATTAGATAAAATAGAGTTTACTTACAGACATCCATGATGTTGTGTCGTGGGTTCTGATAGCAAGAAGTCCAGCAACACTTCTTAGTGAAAACAGCTCTTTATTGTAAGGGATAAGACAAGACTGGGGATAGGGGGTAGGGAAAGCTCTATTTATAGACACATTGGGACTGAGGGAAAAGATACATTTTAGCGGGAACCAATAATATTCAAACTTTCCGGCGGGACCCAATCAGGCTGTGGATTGTGATAGAACACTTCAAATTGACCAATAACAATACTTTACCCTGCTGCCAGAATATCTTATTTAATACACAACACTCCCCCGCACCTAGTTGATACTATACACGTAATCTCTCAAGTATTGCGGTGGTCTTCGAGTCCTACCGGATCGCCTAACCCCCGGTGTGTCACTCCTTGGACTATCCGTGGTCAGACTTCTCTCTCCAATAACCTCGGGTACCTCAGCTGGAGCTGTGTCACTAGCTGACTCTCTAGGCTGACTAGTTGTTTCCGGGATAGGTTCATCAGTGGTGATCTCGGTTTCCTGACTCTCTGAGCCCTCCACCCCCTGTGGCCCGGAGTCATCCTGACTAGACTGCTGCGATTCACTGGACTGCTGCGATTCACTGGACGCCGGCAGAGTTGTGCGCGGCTCCTCCCCCCTCGGGCTTACCCTGCTTGGAACCGGCGCCTTAGCTGGTCAATGTGGCGGCGCATTACTCTGCCATCCTCTAACGTCACAAAATATGACACTGGCCCACTGGGTCGGGTGACCACCCCCGGCACCCATGCGGGTCCCCTTGCATAGTTCCGGACCCAAACCAAATCCTCTGTTGTCAGGTATCGGGTTCTGTCACCCTCGGCAGCCGGTGGTTCTCTTGTATCGCGGCCCGGCACCTTGTCAGGGTGGACATAGTCTAGGATTGTGGCTAACCTCCTTCCCATTAATAATTCAGCTGGGGACTTGCCTGTGGATGCACACGGCGTTGTGTGCTGCAGGAACAACATCCTTGCAATGCGAGCAGACCAATCCCCTTCCAAGAGGCGCGCTATTGCACCCTTGGCTGTGCGCACCATCCGTTCGGCTTGTCCGTTCGAGGATGGATGAAAGGGAGCAGAAGTGACCCCTCTAATGAAATTATCGGCCAGGAATGCCCTGAACTCTTGGGACACAAAAGCCGCCCCGTTGTCTGATACTATGGTCTCGGGTAACCCATGCGTTGCAAACAAAATGCGAAGGGCCCTGATTACAGCAGCTGAGGACATGTTTGGAACAATTGAGACCTCCAGCCATTTCGAGTAGGCGTCTACTACAATTAAGAACACCTTTCCCTGAAACGGCCCTGCAAAATCTACATGGAGCCGGCTCCACGGGTTCTTAGCCCGCTCCCACCAATGCACTGGTGCCCTGGGCATTTCTGGGTGCACCTCCTGGCACGCTCGACAGGTGCGCACCCATTGTTCAATGTCCTTGTCCATGCCAGGCCACCACACATAGCACCTGGCTAAAGATTTCATCCGAACCATGCCCGGATGACCCATGTGTAATGTGTCCAACACCTCATTCTGTAGAGACCTTGGAATAACCACCCTATCGCCCCACAATATGCAACCCTTATGGAGGGACAGCTCATTTTGTCTTGCCATGAAAGGTCTAAATTTCTCTTCCTGAGTCCCACTTGGCCATCCCCTCCCCACCCACACAAGGACACGGGCGAGGACGGGGTCCCTTTTAGTTCTTGCGGCGATGTCGACGGCCGTCACGGGTGGTCCGGGAAGCGTCTCCATCATCATGATGTGCTCGGCTGGGGCTGGGTCGTCGTCGGCTGCTCCAGGTAGTGGTAGACGACTCAGCGCGTCCGCATGGCACAACAGCTTACCCTTCACATGACACAGTTCGTATTGAAATCCATTCAAAAAGATGGACCATCGGAGCATGCGTGGGGACAAGATTTGAGGCGTTTGTTTATGTGGGCTGAACAAACCCAGCAAAGGCTTGTGGTCCGTTTGAATTGTGAAAGGGCGGCCGTACACGTAGTCATGGAACTTCTTGATTCCTGTGACTATAGCCAGTGCCTCCTTATCAATCTGGGCATAGTTCCGCTCTGTGGGGCTCAAGGTTCTGGAATAGAATGAGATTGGACGCTCCGACCCATCCGCCTCCCGGTGACTCAAGACAGCCCCCACGCCATATTGTGAGGCATCACACGCCAGCACCAGTGGTTTAGCAGCATCATAGTGGGCAAGTGTACTTTCCTTTGACAGCACGCCCCGCAGCGTTTCAAAAGCTCTCTGTTGCGGTTGCCCCCAACGCCATGCACACTTCTTTTGGAGTAGCCGATGCAGTGGTTCGGCTATCGATGCCTTGTGTGGCACAAAGGCGTGATAGAAATTGACGAGGCCCAAGAAGGACTGCAGCTCAGCCTTGTTACTAGGTGTCGGTGCTGCGGCGATAGCCTTAACCTTGTCTTCCATGGGGTGGATGCCAGCAGCATCAATTCTGTACCCTAAGAAGTTCACAGCTGCTACCCCAAAACTACATTTCTCTTTCTTTAGTTTCAACCCCGCATCCCGGAATTTGCATAGGACTGTCTGGATGCGTCCCAGTAGTTCTTGAGCATCCTTGCCCGCAATTAACACATCATCAAAATACGGCAGGACACCTGGCAGGCCCCGTAACAGGCGCTCCATAAGACTTTGAAATATGCCAGGTGCCACGCAGACTCCAAACTGCAGCCTATTCACCTTAAAGGCGCCCTTGTGCGTCACAATTGTCTGGATTTCAGCGGACGCTGGAGTCACTGGGAGCTGCTGGTATGCCTGTGCCAAGTCAATCTTTGCAAACACCTTGCCCCCAGCCAGCTTCGCTAATAGTTGGGACACTACTGGAATTGGATACGAGTTGCCCCTGATGGCCTTATTAATCGTACATTTGTAATCCGCACAAATTCGTATTTCCCCATTAGCCTTCAGGGGTGTGACAATGGGTGTTTCCCATTTAGCAGAGTCCACTGGTGAAAGCACCCCTTGCTGTATTAGCTTCTCCAATTCAGCCTCTATTTTAGGCTGTAGCGCAAATGGAACCCGCCTGGGTTTGAGGCGCATTGGCGCAACCCCCGGGTCCAGTTCTAAGTCAATTGGAGGCCCCTTATAACATCCTAACTCTCCATTAAATAGCTCCCCAAATTCCGTGTACAGGGTGTTAAATGTCTCCGAAGCTATCTGGACCGTGTTGAGCCCTGAGATTCCCAACCCTAAGGCCGGGAACCAGTCCGTGCCCAGCAGGCTAGTGCGCTTCCCTTTTGCGATCACAAGCTTTAATACGGCCTCCCTCTCGCGGAACTGTACGTTCACTGCGCACATTCCCAAAATGTCTATGCGGCCAGCGGAATAGGATTGCAGAGTAGCCGGGAAGGGCTCCAATCTCGGAAGCTTACCTCTAGGAAATAACGATCTGGCCGTGTCCTCCGATACGATGGAGAATCCGGATCCGGAGTCCACCTCCATGTTACACGGCTTCCCTTCGATTAGGACCCGCACAGCTGGTTTCCCTTGGGCTGGAAATGGCACAGTTCTGCCCTCGATTTGCGTGAGGTAGTTGCAATCGTCGAGTTGGTGCGTCGCTGTGGATGTCCTCTGACCTCTTGATTTCGCGGACCCCGACGTGCCACTCGACTTGCAGACCCTGGCTATGTGCCCCGTTTTCCCACAAGCATGACACGTAGCTTCTCGGAACCGGCACTTCCTTCTCTCATGTGATCCGCCGCAGCCAGGGCAGACCCCCTGCCGACCTTTATTTGCTGTGCTCTCCTGTCGCACCATCTCTATTCCCCGCACAGGGCTTTGGTTGGGGCTGACATCCTGGTCGTCCACGGTGTGGGTTGACGCTCCAGCTCTCTTTTCGGCTCGCTGGTCCGGGTCTTGCTCCTCTCTCTCAGCGCTTTCTGTCGCAATGGCCTCACGGAGCGCTGTCGACAGATCCATATCTTGTTTTGCCGCAATCCGCCTGCGGCCCTTGCTGCTGCGAAGGCCGCACACAAACCGATCCAGCAGGGCCTCCTCCAAGTTGGCGAATTTGCAGTGTCTCGCCAGCTTCCTCAGTTCGGTGAGGAAAACTGCTACCGTCTCTCCAGGTCGTTGTTGCCTCTTGTGGAATTCGATGCGCCATGTCATCTTCGACGCTGTCGGATTAAGGTGATTGGAGAGGTGTTCCGTAATGCTCGCGAACGACGCCTCCCGCAGTGTCGTGGGGGCCAGAATTGCCCGAGCCAACTCAAAGGTCTCTGCCCCGCAGCAACTCAGGAACAACGCCTTTTTCCTTTCCTCGTCAGTGACCCCTTTTGCTGCCACGCTGAATTCAAAGCGCTCGAGGTAAGCATCCCAGGCCTCAGTTGCTCCGGGATGAAATGGTTCCATGAACCGTGACGCAGCCATCTTAGTGGACTGATCTGTCCTGTCAGTCACAGGGAGTCTTGTCGCCAGAATCAGGTCGCTAGGGTCAGCAGCCCTCAGCCGGCCTAATTCAATCCCATCCTCGTCGCCAGTATGTTGTGTCGTGGGTTCTGATAGCAAGAAGTCCAGCAACACTTCTTAGTGAAAACAGCTCTTTATTGTAAGGGATAAGACAAGACTGGGGATAGGGGGTAGGGAAAGCTCTATTTATAGACACATTGGGACTGAGGGAAAAGATACATTTTAGCGGGAACCAATAATATTCAAACTTTCCGGCGGGACCCAATCAGGCTGTGGATTGTGATAGAACACTTCAAATTGACCAATAACAATACTTTACCCTGCTGCCAGAATATCTTATTTAATACACAACATCCATGAGTCACAGTACAGGCAAAAAGAGGCAGACAAACTTAGATAAATGTATTTACATGCAGTGAAGCTGCTTCCATAAGGGAACAGCCTTCACCTCTGCTTCTCTCAGCTGCAGGCTGAGAGAGCATCCTGCTTCTTCAAAGGACGAGGCAAAATGGACAGTCTTCTTTGGGATCTTCCTCCCAGGTAAGACCACACCTACTTCTGGTTCCTGCAACTCAGTCCAGGTAAACAGGAAGTTAAGCCTGGAGGACTGAGTTACCTTCATGTCCTCTCTAGGAGTGTTGTGTTTGGCTGCTCTGTGTTTACATCCCACACTCAGACCCCTTCAGAACATTGCACATCCTTTCCAAAGCTGGGCAAATGCTGCCCGGACTTGGAAAAGGAGGTGCGAGCCCATGTCCCAGCTGAAAATTGAATGGTATGGCCCTGTGGTGAAAATAGGCATGCACAGTCGGTTGCTGAGATTACGGAAATAGGTATAGTGCTGTAGCAAGTCATTTAATCACCACACATCATGTAATAACCGTATGCCAAGATTTTAATGAAGTTCCTGTAAAACGTGAAATTGTTTTACACATAATTCTCTCCCCCCCCCGCCCCCCGAGGAATTTTTGTGCCCAGGGCAGCTATCCAGAGTATCAGCACCTTCCCCCACCCCCAGAAACAAAGCACTGCATCGGACCTATACAAAAATATAAGTAAAAACATTTCAAGTGTTTTCTAAGGGAGTCAAGGGAACATGCATTTCTTAAGTAAAAAAAAAATATATCTCACGCCCCCATGATCTTTATGAGCTGTCCCAAAGAGGAGAGGTTAAAATGCAGAAATGTGTTTTCATTCTGACCCAAGGGCCAGGGAGGTTCTGGTGGAAGAATCTAGCTGCTGTCTAAATTCCCTCTACAGTGGTACCTCTGGGTAACAAACACTTCGGGTTACAGACTCCGCTAACCCAGAAGTAGTACCTTGGGTTAAGAACTTTGCTTCAGGATGAGAACAGAAATCGCGTGGCGGCAGCAGGAGGCCCCATTAGCTAAAGTGGTACCTCAGGTTAAGAACGGTTTCAGGTTAAGAACGGACCTCCAGAACAAATTAAGTTCGTAACCAGAGGTACCCCTGTATATGATTCCTATGGGATGCCCAACAAAAAAAAAGAACTAAAATGAATAAACTTTAAACCATGGACTTTTGACTTTACAAGAATTCCCAGCCATGACCTGGAAATAATATTCATTTCCCAGCTTCTGAAGAATTTCAAAATAAACCCTATGACTTTTAGGCCACGATTGAGTTTCTTTCTCTTGACCTCCATATGTGAACCATATGTTACTTTTCCTGAGTTTGCAAATGTGCGGCAAGTGTATGTCTGACCTTGCTTGTGGCTTCAAAACACTGACTCGACACAAATATAGCTCAGGTAAAAACAGATTGCAAGGGGTAGAGATCAGCCAGCTTCTTAAAAAAGAAGAAGCGTGTTTATAACTCATGTTTTAATATTAATATACTTCCACGAGATTATAGCAACAAAGACTTTAGTTATGAGGTACCGTGGGTGGCGCTGTGGGTTAAACCACAGAGCCTAGGACTTGCTGATCAGAAGGTTGGTGGTTCGAATCCCCATGATGGGGTGAGCTCCTATTGCTCGGTCCCAACTCCTGCCAACCTAGCAGTTCGAAAGCACATCAAAGTGCAAGTAGATAAATAGGTACCACTCCGGCAGGAAGGTAAACAGCGTTTCCGTGTGCTGCTCTGGTTCGCCAGAAGCGGCTTAGTCATGCTGACCACATGACCCGGAAGCTGTACGCCGGCTCCCTTGGCCAAGAAAGTGAGATGAGCGCCGCAACCCCAGAGCCGTCCACGACTGGACCTAATGGTCAGGGGTCCTTTTACCTTTACCTTTACCTTTACCGTTTATTAAGCTGGTTCTTCAGGAAAGTTCAGGAAGCCGAAATAATAATGCATTAAGGAAAAGTTTTATTTTCCTGCCAATGTCTATTACAATATTGCTAAGAGAGTTACCTCAACTAGGAAAATAAAAAGAAGAAAGGTAGGCTAGACTCAAACTTCAGCAGGCGCCACATTAATAGTTAGTTGAAATAATGTGTTTTCCCCCAATGTGTTTTTTCCCCCAAGGGCAGTCTAGCTCTGTGAGTCTCCTGGCATTTCTTGAGAGACATTTCACTTGAAAACCAGAACTCTTGGCAGCTCTTGGTTGAAACAGGAAACTATATAGAACTATCGCCATTGAAGAAAATGCATTGGCGATATGCATTGGGGATTTTTATTTTCTATAATATATTCTCTCAGTTAATACATAGTCTCAGTTTGTGACTATTCTCTCCTTTGGCCTTCCGTCATTGCTTGAAACAATTTCTGTTTTTGTGCAGGGCGATTTTGGGGGTATTTATTGCACATATATCACCTGCCCTCTTCCACCAAAGATTTCTTGAATGTTTTCTTCTAAGACTTTACAAATTCTATCCTCTTTTTGAGAGGGAGGGAGCAGAGATCACCCTGAAGTGACTGTGGCCTTGACGATGTCTTCTCGATTCAGTCCACAAGACTGTGTAATGCAAATGAGGTCACCTCTAACATGTTAAGAGTTGCACTGCCTGTCTGGTCCATAAATTGATGGATTGTCCTCTTTCTCTGTCTGACTTTGTTGGGAGAGCGAACTTTCTATGTTGCAAGTGCATCACACAGAAATGTGGATCAGTCTTAAATGGAGCTATTTTCAAGCTGTGGAAACAGGTTACATGAAAGTGTGAGAGTTAGAGGGAACAGCTCAGTGTGATGTTTCGAGCCTGGTATACTGAGAAGGAGCATGGCTCCTTAAAAAAAATAATTTTTAAAAAAGCCACCTTGATCCAACCCCATGGTTCAAAGAGTCTGATTCTGAAATGTGCTCTAGTCTTTTTGTTTTGTGCGTATGTAGTGGCTCGCTGGGCGGGTTGGAGCCACAATGCCAGTTTCCAGGCAGATGGCTCTACCTGTTACCTACTGGGGAAGAGAGGAGGAAGGGCAAAGCGGCAGAGAAGTTGGTGTGGTGCAAACACAGGAGCGGAGCCAATTCTGGTGCGCCTGCCGTTGCATTTCCACCGCACCAACTTTCCTGCTGCCTCGCTCCTCCTTCTTTCCCTCTCGGTGAGGAAGAGTAACCCACCTGCCGGAAAGCTAGCAAAACCACTCTGTCGCACCTGATGAGCTGCTTCTACTTTGAGTATCTCTGTGTGCCCCATAGTTCTCCCCCCGCCATGTCGCCAACTTCTGTTTGATTCTGTCATCCTTGTCTTCAACTGTGAATACCATTCTCCCTCTTTCGCCTGACTCCACTGCTAATGTACTTTTGCTTCTGTTTTAAGGAAAGAGCAGCCGCCGGAGCCATCTCCAAGGTCTGTATGTTTTCAGAGAGTCCATCCCCATGCATTCTCACTACTCTCTCTCAATATCTCTCTCTCCCCCTTTCTCCGAGTTTCTGTTCCTTTGTGTCATGCGTGTTGATGCTCGTGGCGACAAGGAGCTGAGAGCCATTCAAATAAACATTGTAAACCTTCAACGTGCCTACAATGATGAGACCGATGATGTCTGCATGCCTTGTAAATACCCGTAAAGATGGCCCCTTGATTATGTTTCCTTCTTTCCAATGGCATCACGCCATTTGACCTAGCAGAGTCTCTGGAGTGGGTTGCTGCGGCAGCATCAGAACCAAGGCTGAGATGTGGCATGTATATCCATCAGAAATGGATCGAAAAACCTGGGATAGAGCTGTTATCCCCATGTGGAAAACGAAAGGGGCGGATGCAGTCTCAACACAGCCCCTTTCAACTTGCCTTTCCCGAATTGTGTGATAAAGAGTTGGTGGTCATTCTCCACGTTCCCTTCTCCCCTCACCTGTATTCCTGCCTTTCTTTTGGTCACGACAGCAATGAAAGAAAGGATATTCATGTACCCACCAACATTTGTCGCGCATCATTGTTTTACAGCAAGTAGATCCCCACCGTGGCACAGAGAGAGGGAGGGAAATATACCAGCCCCTCTTTGTAGAGACAACTGGCTAGTACAGGTCAATACAAAACAATGTACATTCCCCATAGTGCTTAAAAACACACGCCTTGGCATTTCCACATTTACATTCCAATTGTGGAAGCTGGGGCTCACTGCGTTGCCGAAGGTCAGGCATGATGCTCCTCTGTTGGCTTCAGTCACACCTGGCACCTGAGCATCTCCTGGTGCAGGTGTGCTGGTAAGGATAACTGATGCTGGCAGCAGTGCTCTGCTGCTACTTCTGTAGCACTGATGGAGGGTGGAAGAAGCATGTATTGCCTCCCTGCTAGTAACCTTTTGGGCTAGGGACCAAGCAGAGGTGGTGCCATCATCTCCATAGCAAAGTCAGGTAGAGGAGTTTTCTACTTGTCAGGTTTGCAGAAGGGCACTTTAGCTGCTGTGATGCTATTTATGCATTGCAACCAATGGTGATTTATAGGTTCCGCGAGTGTTAGATCTGTCAGGTATGTTGCAGAATCACCAAAGTCCATAGATCAAGGACAGGCAACATGGTGGCCTCCATACAAGGGTGATGGCCTTCAGTTCCCATCATCCTTGAACCGTGACTGTGCTGGCAGGGGCTGATGGGAGTTGTAGTCAAACAGCGTATGGAAACCACATTGTAGCTTATTTACAATGTTTTCAGATTTGATTCTCAATCAAGAAAGCTAGTAGATAGCTACAGGCTGAAAGCGTGCTTTAGTTTTAAGACAGCTCGGTGCACAATAGCAGCTGACATGATGTTGAAGTGGAAAGTCCATTTTGTAGGTTCAGCTGATGGGTATGTGTTGTTCTTTGGGACATAACATTGTTCCCACATGAAATGTTAACACTGTACTCCATTTCTTTACTTTGCAAATCTTGCAATAGCTCCTAAAAAGTTAGTCTTGCCAGAACTGTGTAGTTCTGGGTTCATAAGGTGCTGGTACAGATTATAATCCTGAATATTTTGGGTGGCATTCAACTCATTTTTTCTTAGACCCTCTGAAATTCATGGACCTAACTCAGTCATTAATTTCAATGGGTCTACATTGAGGAAAACTTAGTTAAATATCGCTGTTAGCTACTGACTGGTTAGAGATTTTGTTCAGTTTTGATATAGGATTTTGGAACACAGGTAAAACTGTAGCGAAAACCAGCTAATCAGTTGGTTATTCACCTGGGTTTAGAATCTCTGGGAATGGTAAATATTTGTAGAGCTGTTAGGAGAGAAGAGTTTCGAGAAACCTGTGGGCCTAACTAGATGCTATGTGAGTGTATCAACCTGTGTTTTCTCCAGCAATGTTTAGTTAAAAGAAATGCAAGGTATTGTTGCATTGGGTTCAAGGTTTTCCTTTCCTGCTCTGATTCATTGGCTGCTGCTTACAAGAGGCGGGGGGACTGAACCTGACAATATGACACCATGCACACACACACACACACCCCGGACATTATGAGAGAAATGTTGCCTGTCTAGGTTGGCTTTTTGACACAGACATTCAATATTTTCAGGTGATTTAATAATTTCAAGCAACAGTTTGCAACAGAGGACTGTTTGTTCCATCTACAAGACTAGCATGGTGACAAGTTCATTCATTCATTAGCTGTTCATTCCCCCGAGGAGTTCATGCGTCTTCCTCCCCAACCCCTTTATACTAACAAGATTCAGTTGCTCATCTCAAAATTGGCAGAACTATCCAAGCCCAGGATCTGCTGTGCTGGAGGGAGGTTGGGTGATGCCCTTCTGCCCAGCTCTCCTGGCCTCCATTCTTGGAAGAACTCCACCATTGGTGGAGAAGCTCTTCTAACAAGAAGCATGCAATGTGCTCGCTGAAATGTTGGGTGGAAGCTACCACCGGTGACATTCCTGTTGGCACTAGCTAACAGAAACACCCCTGAAACGCTGTTGGGGGGATGAGGGACTGCGCCAGCACAGGTTCCAGAAAATGACATCCCTCATGTGACAACAATGGACCCAATTCAGGCTTCTTCACTGCTCCCCTTCTGCCCTAGCCAGCATGAGTAGTGGCGGGATTGTGGACACCACACTCGCCCTTATTGCACAAGTGGGATTCCCCAGTGAGTTAGCAACCTGGGACAAGTTACCGTATAGCAACCTGGGACAAGTATAGCAACCTGGGACCGTATTTTTCGCTCCATAAGATGCACCTGAACATAAGACGCGCCTAGATTTTAGAGGAGGAAAGGGGGAAAGCCCTGCTTTTTTGAGGATCAGCTGAAAGTGGTGCAGCTTTTTTTGCAAAGGGAAAAGCCCTGCTTTTTTGAGGATCAGCTGAAAGTGGTGCAGCTTTTTTTGCAAAGAGGAAAAGCCCCGTTTTTATGGGGTCCAACTCACAGTTCTGCAGCTTCTAGTCCTACAGCCATTTCTACAGTTTCCAGACAGATAATCTAATCAGCCAGTCACATGTCGCTGGGGAAACAAACAGCCTCCCTCTGCATTCAACAATGGAGGCCTGGGCAAGGGGGCGGGGCTGGAAAGGGAGCCTTATCTCTCTCCCCATCACTTGCTGAACAGCTGTTCAGCGGCTTCCTTTCAACACCCCCTTCTCTCTTTGTAAAAAAAAGAGCACGATCTGCTTTTGGCCCCTAGGCAATTCGGCTCCAGGGACCATGCATTCGCTCCATAAGATGCACAGACATTTCCCCTTACTTTTTAGGAGGAAAAAAAGTGCGTCTTATGGAGCGAAAAATACGGTAAGTGTAGAAAACCATTGTTGTCATTGTGCCAGGCTGAGCTTGTGGGTGGATGCGCTTCAAACAGCTCCTAGGGATGGTAGAGCTATTCCCTGACCTACCTTTTTCCAGTCTGGTAGTTTTTGTGCTTTATTTATTGACTGCGCATTTATCTCACCTTTCCTCCAAGAAGTCTAGCTTCCTCCTCCCCTCTTTCCTCTGTTGTCCTCACATGAACCCTGTGAGAGAGACCAGCCCAGGGCGACCCAGTGAGCTGCATCATGACTGACTAGGCATTTGGACCCAGGTTTCCCCCGTCCAAGTGTGTGTCATGAATTCTGCTCATATGGACCCAGAGGCGACCCCAATGTGTAGTTAGCAGAGTGAAAACATTAAAACGTTGCAGGATTAAAAATAGAAAAAATAAAAGACCAGAGGCCACCAGTTCTTCATCCAGCAGAGTTTACTACTACAGAAGGCAAATGAGCATAATGGTCACAAATCCATACATCTTCAGGATTGGCAGAGTCTATAAGAAATCCGGTTGCAGCAGACTTAATTTAAACTTATAATAAGACTAAAACCTTAACACCAAGCATACTATGTACAGAACACCACACCAGAAGGAAAGAGAGGCAGAAAGTGAAACTAAGGCCCAGGCTCCTTCTGGCCTATTATTATAGTCAGCGTGACCTTGAGTGAAAGAGATAACAGAACCAGTTTAAGCCAGCAGTACTCAGCTTCTCTGAAGGAATAACCCAAACATCAGGAACCTTCTGCTTGTTTCTAGGCAGAACAGAAGCTTGCTTGTTAGCTAGAAACTTCCAGCTTGCACCAGCTTGTATCACACAGAGAAGCTTCCAGGACCCTCTTGAATTGAATAGAATAGGAAAGATCTCTACACTTTAAGCCAGTTCACGGTCCCGCAGATGCCGCGGTGGGCCGGAGTGTGTGTGCGCGTGCATGCGCGCACGCGCAAACGCTATTTCCGGTGCTCCTTCTGGTGCGGAGGAGGCGTGCGCAGCTTCCCATTGGCTGCAGGAAGGTGGTCCCCGCTCTGCTCCGTGGCGGTTTAGCACAGCACCCGGGAGCTGACCGAGAGGGCGGCGGGGGTCCATGAGGGCGGCGGGGGTCCATGGCCGGTTAAACGACTCCCATGGGCTGCTTGTGGCCCATGGGCCTTAGGTTGGCGACCCCTGATACAGTGCTGAAAGCCAGAAAGCAAACAACAGGCGTATCCTTGACTTTCTTCAAATCCCAATGGGTATGATAACAGGTGACAAAGGGCTTTGCTTCTTAAACTAGCCATTTGATTACTTCATGCACAAGGAGCTTGTCAATCTAGGAGTGCTTGAAAATGTGCACCCTGGTAGTTTCCCTTTACAGCAGGGGTCCCCAACCTGCAGACTGTGGGCTTTATGCAGCCACCAAGCTCTTTCTGTGTGGTCCCCAAGTTGGTTGTCTGCTGCTGCCATGCTCCTGCCCACCCTGCAAACTTACACTGCTCCTCATTTCCCTGGGCAGCACCATCTACTGCTGCTCTCATCTCCTTTTCCTATCATTTCCTGAAGAAACACACCAGCTTCATTGTTTCTTCTGGTCTCACCACTATCATGGTGCCATCCGAGATCTTGCGAGAGCCTCCCAGAGCCCAGTAAGCAAATCTGAAAGCTTGAAAGCTCTTTCCATGCTGGGAAAACCCTGTGCAAAAAAGGAGAGCTTTTAAGCTCTCCACCTTCCATGCCTTTTATTTATGTGATTTCAACCGGCCAACCTTCAAATGCATAAAGTTGAAATCACACATGTTAAATGCGTATAAGGTGTGATTGTTCAAAAACAGATGGAGCATTTCTTCATTGGCCTTTGACCTTAATCACATTAGTACCACATTCCAATGGGATGCGGGTGGCGCTGTGGGTTAAACCACAGAGCCTAGGGCTTGCTGATCAGAAGGTCGGTGGTTCGAATCCCCGCGACGGGGTGAGCTCCCGTTGCTCAGTCCCAGCTCCTGCCCACCTAGCAGTTCGAAAGCATGTCAAAGTGCAAGTAGATAAATAGGTACCGCTCCGGCGGGAAGGTAAACAGCATTTCTGTGCGCTGCTCTGGTTCGCCAGAAGCGGCTTAGTCATGCTGGCCACATGACCTGGAAGCTGTACGCCGGCTCCCTCGGCCAGTAAAGTGAGATGAGCGCCACAACCCCAGAGTCGTCCACGACTGGACCTAATGGTCAGGGGTCCCTTTACCCTTTACCTTTTACCACATTCCAAAAACAGTGCATGGTAGTTTACTTGGAGTAGAACCACTGAAGTCAATGGACTTAACTAACTTACAACAGGTAGAGAATGTACAGAACTCACCACTCACCCACTCCAAATAGAAAGGTCTACTTCTGTGCTCCTGAAGCGATATGATCACATATAAATTGAATTTGTGATATAGGCAGAATGCTAAGATTTCCCTTGCCCTATCTTGCGAAATTGCTGGGGACAGAATGGACGCCACTTATCTTCAGTGCAGGGCCAGCCCTCCTGTGAGGCGAGAAGAGGCAGCCACCTTAGGCGGCAGGATCCACAGGTGCAGTAGATCCCCATATAGATCTTTATTCCTCTCATCTTCCTGGTGTAGATCTTCACTCACCCTTTCTTCCTTGGTGGTGAGAGGGGTGCCATTTTGGAGTTTGCCTCAGGTGCCAAAATGTCTTGCGCTGGCTATTCTTCAGTGTATGGTAGTTTCCCCTTTCCCATCCATTTCAATAGGGGCAGATTGTTTTTAGCGCAGGGGCTGCCAACATGGCGCTGTCCAGGCGTTAGTGGACTACAACTCCCATCATCCCAAGCCAGCATGGTTGGTGGTCAGGGATGATGGGAGTTGTAGTCCAACAGCTTCTGGAGGACGCCATGTTAGCTAATCCCAGCTTAGAAAATCAAATGCAATTTAAATTAATAATAATGAAAAATTGTGTGTGTGTGTGGGGGGGAAGATGAAACACCACAGGGCAACTGACACACACCCTGCCAAATTGGTGATAATCTTAGGTAGTTTGGGTTTGCTGAAAAAGTTCCAAGATCATTTCAAATGGCAGTCTCCTCAGCATAGGAAAATTAATAGGGATACATGGGGCTGTGTTTTTCAGAGAATTCTGGTTGATGGCAGGTGATGCTATAGATTAGGGTTTTAACTCTTCCCTCCAGAGATTGGGGGCAGAAGGAGCTGTGGATGGACTTGTGGCCAGGCTGTTGATGAAAATGTCAATTGACAGAGGCAGCTTTTCCATTTGTTTTTAAACCCCTCGTATTATTGGGGTGCCTGCAGGAGATTCGCGGAATCTGTGTCTGTTAGTCTGGCCCTGTGCCAGGAAATCCCTGCCCTACTGTATTTGACGAGTGGTCTCATTCTTTCAAGAAGAGACACAATCCTGGCGCTTTGCCAGGAAAAAAGGAGCCGGGTGTTCTCGAGAAAGAGAGGGCGGATTCCGTTTGAACTTGCAGCGGAGGTTGCCGAGCAGAAGGAGCGATGCTCAACATCCCTTCTGGTACTGGAATGGAAGCGTTGCGCTGCCAAGTTCAAGTTTCCCTTCCTCCCTGCCCCCTCCCCAAGAGCAAGCCAAAAAGGCTAACCCCTTCTGCATTTTAAATGTGGCCGAGAGGTTGCTAATGGTACTGAGCCCAGCTCTCAGGGTGTGTCCTCTTGACTTATTAAAACAGTTCATTTGGGGTGGGAAAGAAGAGAAAAGAAGGTGGGTTGTTGGGCCAAACCAGATGTTGTAAGACACAGAGAGCACTTCTTTCCTTTTTCGTGGGGTCCCAGTGTGCTTTGCATCTTTGCGACCCCGGAGGAGGGAGGTGTAAAGCACAGTGACACCACACCAGACATTTGAACCACGCGTTTCCACAGAGAGAATGCGCAATAGTGGCAGAGCTGTGGCAGCTCTGGGTCATGCATAGTGGCTCATGCATGAATGCATGTGCTAATTTGATTGACAGCGCAATGTGCACCTCTGCCTTGTTCTTTCCTGGGGGTGAAATTCACACCTTTTAGGCCTGGTGCTTTTCTCTTGGTTTAAAACACTGGCGAAAAGATGCCAAATGCCAACGAAAAACGCCAATAATTGATATTTAGAAGGGACAAACAAAAATGACAATATAAGAGCAGAGATGGAATATATATTTCAGTTGAATTCAGCAGGGAGCTATCTCCCTTAAGTTTTTCTAGATGAATAAGTAGATCTTTGCAAGGATTGGGAAATGGTGATAATTCATATCTGGGAGAAACTGCAGAATTCAAAGTAACTTGAGAGTAAATACTGACTATATAGATTTAAAGAAAAGGGGAAATATCTCTGCTTCTCCCCCCCCCAATGTGTTGGGAAGTGGAATGTGCCAGTTTTTAGCAAGCATGGAAAATGGCAGGATTAATATTGGGGAAGCGGGAAATTGCAATGAAAATTTTCTAATTGATTTGAGAAACATTTTCAAGGGCTCCATGTTACCATTAGAGATGCTGCAGCCGAGGAAGACATTTCTGATGCAGAAGGGGTCGTTTGAAGAGTTATTTTTTTATTGCAAAGCTGTCCCCAAGCCACATTTTTTATTGCGCTTTGCTTTTGACGGAAAACAAAACAAAACAAAACAAAACAAAATACCCCGTCCTGGCTCCGTAATACCCCCAATGAATGTGTCCCCTCCACATCACTTTCTGCAGTTGATTAAAGTTTCCTGTTTGGCATGAGCCATCTGGTCTAATTTCTCTACTCTCCCCTCATTTCCAGTAAAAGCAATCCGTCCAGAAAGTCACTTTGTGGATGCTGCTCAGGAAACTCTAGGTACCACGGGAAATTGCTTTGCACTGAACTAATCCAAAGCTGCACGGCTCATCCTCTCTCTTTTCTGTCTCTTTCCTTCCCCTGCTGCCTTCTCTGACCACTCATCTGCTTAATAGAGGTGCAAAGGGAGGCCCTACAGAATGTCCTCTGACGGCCAGCCGACATCGCCTGCTTCTGTGTTTTCCCAGTGAGACCAAATGCGGAAACCGCAAGGTGTAATCTTGCCTTAGCCAGAGTCTTTCTTAGCAAGCTAATAAGGTTTATAGTGACAAAAGAGACCGGGTATTCGGGGAAAACACTACCATGGAAAATAAAATAAACCCTGAAAAACAACAACACCAAGCCCGCTCTAATCACGCACAACTTGCGGGTGTGTGTGTGTGTGTGTGCGTGTCTCCCAGTTTATTATTAAATAATTCGAATTTGGAAGTACGTATATTGATTGTAACGTAAGCCCACTGGACTGAATACAAGTGAATGGGCTTCTCCTTCATAGCTCTGGATTAGTGGCATTGGAAAACATACATGGCTTTTCCAGCATAATAATAATAATAATAATAATAATAATAATAATAATAATAATAATAATTTATTATTTGTACCCGCCCATCTGGCTGGGTTTCCCCAGCCACTCTGGGTGGCTTCCAACAGATATTAGGATACATTAAAATGTCACAGATTAAAAACTTCCCTGAACAGGGCTGCCTTCAGATGTCTTCTGAATGTAAGGTAGTTGTTTATCTCTTTGACATGAGATGGGAGGGCGTTCCACAGGGCGGGCGCCACTACCGAGAAGGCCCTCTGCCTGGTTCCCTGTAGCTTTGCTTCTCGCAGTGAGGGAACCGCCAGAAGGCCCTCGGCACTGGATCTCAGTGTCCGGGCTGAATGATGGGGGTGGAGATGCTCCTTCAGGTATACAGGACCGAGGCCGTTTAGGGCTTTAAAGGTCAGCACCAACACTTTGAATTGTGCTCGGAAACGTACTGGGAGCCAATGTAGATCTCTCAGGACCGGTGTTATGTGGTCCCGGCGGCCACTCCCAGTCACCAGTCTAGCTGCCGCATTCTGGATTAGTTGTAGTTTCCGGGTCACCTTCAAAGGTAGCCCCACGTAGAGCGCATTGCAGTAGTCCAAGCGGGAGGTAACTAGAGCATGCACCACTCTGGCGAGACAGTCACCACTATGCAGTCACAGACCACTAATCTTCTGCACATTGTAGCTACAAGACCCCTAGCTGCCTAACTGCAAGTACCACTGAGCAAGATTTGGGCACTGATGGAGAGTGGGAACTCAGATGACTGAAACCCAGATTCCAGTTCATGGAGCATCTCTTATCCGTCTGTCTCTGCGACAGTGAAATCAGCTTGAAAGACTTTGCGGCCATGTGTCTTCTCTTAGGGCCATTAAACTACTAATTCTTCCCTCTGCATGCTTTGGACAGTGGACTCATCTTTTATTTTTTGCACTTAAGTGTGGACTTGGCCAGTGCAAGGCTGATTTAGAGTGCCACAGGATGCTTGCAAAATGTGATTGATGTTTGTCAATTGCAAAATGTGATCTGTTTGTCCATTTTTGGAATCCAATCCAGCTCCTAAAACCACCAGTCTTTCATTTCTAAGATGCCAGAGCTCTTAGTTAAGTACCCCACCATTCGGAGGCAAGAGACTACCACCACAATCCTATGTATGCCCCATTGAATACTTTGGACTTACTCCCAAGTAAATGGGTATTGAATTGCAACCTGCATTAGGAAGATAAACTTGGGTTGTATGGGTGCTTAGGGTTACTTTGCACGCAGTGTGATTATTTCAATCATTTCCCACAGTATCTTTGAACATTCAGGATAAAATTGTGGTTTTTAAGAGCTGTGATAAGCTATGGTAATATGCTAGTTACTTTGGAATTAGTCCTCCTGAAGGGAACTGACAATACTAGCAGCTGGTAAGAGCATAAAGAAAAGTGATATAGTGTGTTTCTCCCCTACTCCAAAATGCAAGTAAAATTCAGGGGAATCCTTAGTAGCGTGATGGTAAAGAGAGAACTAAAATGTTCCCTGAGATGTTGTGCAGAGAGATGCAGCCCTATGAGAGAGATTTTGCAAGAAAGTGAAATCGGAAGCAGCCAACATTTTATATTATGCAAAGCATTTCAGAGCCAAGAGCAAAATTCATTTGCTGTGCACTTCGAGTAGATCTCAAAGGCATGATTTATATATGTATACATAAACCTAGCAAGAGCAATGCCATCCATGTTGCATCTTTTCTCGCAGCTTCACTTAATCCTTGAGGTGTTGTCATATTCTGCTCCCCCCCCCACCCTTAAGTGACAGCCAGTGAGGTGTAGAAGGAAACATGCAATATGACAGCGCCATGAAAAATGTTTGGCAAAATGTTGTTTCGCCCTAATATTGGCTGGAGCAGGATACCGGAAAGTGCCAGAAACCTTTGCACTTAATGGTTCATCTTTTTAAATACATCGTTTAGGGTAGCAATACACTAAAGCATAGATCCTGCATAGATTTCCTCTCCCTTTCCTTATTTCAGCTTAAGGGCTTCATACTTTTCTATGAAACCTTCCGAGGGCCGCATGCCAGTAACTTGGGGCCGCAGGCAAAAGTGGATGGGCCAATGTAAATGTTACCTTTGCACGATAGGTTAGTTTCTGCACATGCACCTTTTTGCAGACCCTCCAAGTGTCCCTATTTTCCAGGGACGTTCCTGGATTTACAGAAGCCACCCCGGTTTCTGATTTGATCCCAGAATGTCCCACTTTTCCTTAGGACATCCCTATTTTCATTGGAGAAATTTTCGTTGGAGAAATGCTGGAGGGTATAGGGTTATGCAGGGCCGGATTTAGGTTGGATGAGACCCTAAGCTACTGAAGATAATGGGGCCCTTTATATGTCCAGCTGTCCTTTGTCAACAACAAATTGTTGCTTTTTTGTGTTGAATATATGCTATATGGTAATTTATGGACCTAATAGGTATCTAAAGCCATTTGCACATGCAGAATGTAGGCACAATTTGCACAAGCAGAATGTATACAGAAATGAGCACAAGCAGAATGTATATAGAAATGAGCAAACCAGTGATATTTTAGAGAGCAGGCTAGCAGGGGAGGTCCATTACTTACATCACAGGAGCCTACACACAACACAAAACACTGTTGCTGCATGTAAGTAAGTTTTATTTACGGCCATTGGCCCAACACATAAAAACACAATTCCAAAACACATATAATATTTAAAACCTTCGACAGAGGCTGAACCCTCTGCTCGTTACTAAATAAAAGCACAGACTGTCCGACTATCTATTTTCGCATTTTGGCTCCTAGATTAGCGGGGTTCTCCTGACCATACCAGAGCCCTTTTCCTTCTTTAGAGCTAAGACTCTGTTCAGGTATTTGGCAACAGTTCGTGATCTAGATGGATCTTCGCCGTTCAATAGAAATCTCAGTTTGGTTTCTTTGGCATCACCCGTGCATCCCAGTAGAAATGGAGCAAGTAACTTACTCCTGAGCGAGCAATAATGAGGACAGCTAAGGAGAATGTGATGCCGCGATTCAGGTGATTGTTGCTGTATGTAGTTTTTATTTTATTTGTTTTTTTATCTTATATTTTAGAAATGCACGTCCAGGTTTTTTTTCCCTTTAATTTTTTTGAGCCCCCCCCCCCAAGAGAGTGGGGCCCTAAGATATAGCTTGTTTAGCTTATACATAAATCTGGCACTGCCTATCGCTCAGCCAGATTGCCAGCTGCATCGCTAGAATGAGACACAACATCACCCAAGTGACGTCAGCGAGCATTTCAAATATTCTGATTACTTCTGCTTTTAGATATTTTTGTTTATTGACTTGATTTTTTTTGGGGGGGGGCAGCCGCTCCCTGCCTCCCAGGCTACACCCATGGTGGGCTTGAGCCACACATTGGGTAAAATATTTCTGCAATGCAGGGGGTTGGACTAGATGACCCTTGTGGCCCCTTTCAGTTCTATCATTCCAAGACTTTGTATAGATGGAGCCTGGCTGAAGGAAAACCTTAACATAGCAGGGGTTCTGCCTCTGTCCTTAGAGACTTGTTTGTTTTCCATTACTCCAGGAGGTTTGGGGAGAAAGTTCATTTTCATTATGAGTAATGGGCTTTCAGGGACTGCATTTCAGTGCATTAGCAGTCCCCCATAATTAATGTAAGATTTTATTTTAAAAGCATAACCAAGTACAGTGAGTTGTTACTAAACAATTCCTGAAGGGAAAGGCAGGCAGCTGCAGAAATAAAAGCCTCTAAGAGAGTCGCTTCGGGAAAGACCTGGGTTAAATTTATTTTTTAAAAGCGCTTATTAAAAATGTTAATGTATTCATTCATTTATTTATTACCCCACTTTTGAAAGGGGGTGGGGAGGCTCACAGAGCAGCTTGCAGATATTAAAAAGACCGTCCCTGCCTTCAGGCAACACAAAAAGAAATGGGGAGGAGGAGGGTGGAGGAACAAAGAAAACTCTGGGATTGGGTCTTTGCTATTTAGGGTTCTTGTAGCGATCAGCTGGAATGGAGAATTCAAGGACAGGAGGAGTTGCTGGTCAATCACCTGAGCTGACGGAGAGGTCCTGTGCAGAGGCGCAGCAAGGGGGGGGGGGTTCCATAATGGAGGGAGTTATAAATTATCAAGGAACATTTTGGGTGGGGGGAATTTTAAAAAAAATTGAATTTTTTTTTTTGAAAATGCCTGCTCCGAAGGTCTTATCTTACTATACTAGGGATTATATAGCTATATATGAAATTTCATGCATATCGGTTAATATCTTGACCCTCCTCCACCAAAATAGCTGTTCACTTGGCTGTTTTCCTATGTCGTGAAGGCTGAAATTTCAGTTCAGTGGAGCACTTACTGTTCCCAACCCTAACCCTGTGGAAAGCCATCTAATTAGACTTTAATTTGATTTTGAGATGTTTTTAGGAGGTAATTTAATTATTGTTTGATTTTATACCAATGTTATGTATCTGATGTTAGCCACCCTGAGCCCGACTTTGGCCGGGGAGGGTGGGATATAAATAAAATAACGTAAACCCATTTTTGCGGGGGGGGGGACCTGGTGCGGAAAATTTCTTGTCAACCCCCCCATTGATTCCCCCCCCCCACAAAAATGGTTTTACATTATTTCATATTTTCTTACAAAGGAATAATAACAAGTAATAATAAAAAAACTTTTATTTATATCCCACCCTCCCCGGCCAAAGTCGGGCTCAGGGTGGCTAACATCAGATACATAACATTGGTATAAAATCAAACAATAAAAGTGAGGAGGGAGCCTGATCAATATATAATGAAAGCCTTGTCTCTTGCCTGGTCAGCATTGAAGCAGCAGCAATGAAACGGGAGAGCTTCGATTTCTGGATTTTGGCTCTAGCCTGGCCCCCGACAAAGAGAGTGTGGCAGGATCACCTGCACACCCTTGTTAACCTCTAGCATCTCCAAGCCTCTGGGCAGAGATTGCGGCCCTTCTAGGTATCATGGCTAGTAGCCACCAGGAAACATCCTACGTGGATTTATTATGTCTCTCCAGGAAAGGCTTTCATGCTGGTGAACAGTTTTGGTGGTGGTGGTGGGGAGGTTAAATAAAAGCACAGCATAATTCTCAGATGCACATAACTCAGGGATTAAATGTTCGGTAATATAACGTGGGAAATCTGACCCAGAAATCCTCGATGATGCGATTGTGGCGCAGGTAGCCTACTTTTTATAATGCAGGAAAGCAGATGTTATCAACATAAAATAGACTAGCGGATGTTGGTGGAGGTGGGGGAACAGGAAGAAAAAGCAGCATTCAGAAAAGCTGGCGTACAGGAAGTTTTGGATATCCTAGGCGCCAGGTGAAAATGTTACTCTACAACCAGGCCTTTGGCTAACTAATATTCTACAGCCTTTTAAATGTGTCTGTGGGGAGGGTGGCGGTTATCATTTCGCTGTTTTGCCTCACTTATTTTCATGTTTTCATCTTGTATTTTATTCTGTGAGCCGCCCTGAGATCTTATGATGAAAGGCAGTATATCAATCTAACAAATACAATAACGGTCCTAAAAGATCAAGCTGATCGCTTTATCAAGTTTACAAAATGCCCTCAAATAGCTTTGAACTAGGTAATGGCAAAGCCATCTGACTGAATGTATGCGTAAAATGCTCTACAAGATGGCCGCCTCCTTCTTGGCCGTGTCACAGAACTTTGCATGGTGGGCAATGAGGCCAGTTGCCCACTTTCTAAGGTCTTCTTCTCCCACTTCACAAAGCAAGTGAGAGAAACAGGAAGGTTTCGAGTCTTGCATCCACATCGTGTTATCCTGGTTGATTGATCCAGGCTCTCTAGACTCTATTGGCAGAAATGGTTTCTGTCAGGTATATCTTGGGAGAGTCTTTCTTTGCTATCCCCCTCAGTCAGGGATCAAGGTCCAGATTTTGAATAGTTGACCCTTACTCACGTCCCCCTGTCTACAACAGCTACCGTACCCCACCGCTTTGTGCCCCTCGCCTTTCCATTTGCCCTCGACAGACCCTCACATCCCAAGACCACTTTCTGTTTACGTGTCCATTCCTCATCGGCGCTCCTCGATTAACGACCCCCACCTCATCTCCATCCATCGCCATGGAAACCTTCCCCGGAAATGCCTCCCCCCCCCCGGACCGGTCTAGTGTCTTAAAAGCCACATCTCACTGCCGCCGCTTCAGCCGCCGCTGCTTTGAAAGATAATCGATTTTGAATGGCTGAAGGGGAGCCGCCGTGGTGTTTTTGGAGTGACTTCCCCTTGCTTGTCTCCCCCCCTCCCCTTTTTTCTTTTTTTGGTCTCTTGTCTTGGTTTGTCTCTGTTGCGCAGTCAAAAGGTCAGCTTGAAAGATCGTGTCTTCTCCAGCCCTCGAGGTGCGGCCACAAAAGGTAAAGGTTCTCCTCAGGGCCAGGGGATACGGAGGTCCCCCAGTGCGGACCAGAGCATCGAAGACAGTCCCAGCAAAGTGCCCAAGAGCTGGAGCTTCGGAGACAGGAGCCGAGCCCGGCAAGCTTTCCGCATGAAGGGAGCCGCATCCCGTCAAAATTCGGAAGGTGAGGCAGCTCAGGGTGGTGGTGATATATTATGAGTTCACTCGTTGCATTTATAACCCACGCTTCATCATCATCATCATCACCATAATCATCATTTTATTTGTATGCCGCTTTTCCATAGTTGAAACCCTGCTCAAAGTGGTGTACAACATGACAAGGTTTACATAATTACAAACATAACAAAAGTCACATGAAAAAGTTCACAACCAAATGGAAACAATTTCCACGTCAATCATAAGATCTAACGCTAAAGAGACAACAATAATATCAGTTACAGGTGGGTAGCAGTGTTGGTCTGCCATAGTCGAAACAAAATCAAAAATTCTTTCCAGTAGCACCTTAGAGACCAACTGAGTTTGTTCTTGGTATGAGCTTTCGTGTGCATGCACACTTCTTCAGATACCAGCACCTTAGAGACCAACTAAGTTTGTTCTTGGTATGAGCTTTCGTGTGCATGCACACTTCTTCAGATATCTGAAGAAGTGTGCATGCACACGAAAGCTCATACCAAGAACAAACTCAGTTGGTCTCTAAGGTGCTACTGGAAAGAATTTTTGATTTTGTTTCAACAATCATATCAGTAACAGCAACAAGGTCTCTCAACCCCGCCCCCCCCATAAACAATACTCCAGTCCAAGAATCTGTTCAATGGCCTCAGCTTTTGTAGCTGGAGTCAGTCCGCACTCTGCTCTCCCAGGCCAGATGGGAAAAGGCTGGCAAGGCAGGGTGCAGCTCTTCCAAGGCTCACAGGCAAGACGGTCTGATTTAAAACAACACAGATAGAAATTAAAAACAATTTAAAAGCAGCTGCAGTCCTTGTGAAGCCTGTCAAGCCCCACCCTAGGCCAGGTGGAGAGAGGCAAGAGCAGGGCCCTTCAGGCTCTCAGCAGGCAGTCCTCCTCGGAGAGTCCACCTCTGCTTCTACCCTGCCGGGCCCACCCAGGAGCTCAAGGCAATGTCTGTGGTTCTCTCCCACTTCATTTAATCCCCACAACCCTGTACGGCAGAGGTGCCATCTTGTGCCCAAGATTGCTCCCCCGCCCGATGTGTGGTGTCAGCATGTGACATAATGCGTGCAACATCACGTTGTTGGGAGGAGGCCGAGCGTGGAGCCCAGCACGGCACGACTTCCTTGTGCTCAGGAGGAGCCAGCCCCTGAACCATGCCATGCTTGGCTTGGTGATTGGCCTCCACTCTGCCCCTTCAACATTGAGGGGGCCTGGCCCTGTGCCAGCAGATTTTGAGGCACCCGGAGACCTGCCCCTAGGAGTTGGCATGCCTGCTGTGAGGTAGGTTAGGCTGAGAGGCAGTGACTGGTGACATCTCTGTGGGCAGTGTGTGTGGAAGTCCTGGGCTGCCCTGACAACAAGACCCCTCTCTCTATGCATACACACCTTCCTCGTATGCAGGTGTCCAGCGACCCACTTCCAGTGGAGCTGTGGGCACGCTATTACCATGAGCAGAGTATCATCAAGAAGCGAGGCTGCAGGTATTTGGCATGGCGAAAGCTTCTTTATTTACAGCAGATCAAAACAACAAACATGTCCGAAAGCAGAGAACGAGGAGAGAAAGTACAAAAGCACACAGAACGGAAGTACAGTGTCTGAGCTCCGTTCTCACACTCCTATCACCATGGAATGTAAACAGTGGATCACGAGAACCAACAGCAATGAGAGGATGAAATCACTAACACTCTCGGCCTCAATAATGTGGTTCAAAGGAAAGCAGAGCAGGACGTTTGGCACCAGCTTAGCTGCAGGAGTTGCTGGAAGGAGGCGTACAAGGCCTCATCCAACCGTCTTAGAAACTCTTCTCCAGATTTGTGTAGGGTTTACTCCTTAGCCCTTTCTTCTCCTGAAGATACCCTGCAAGGCAGTGGGTACTGATTACTGCCAGTATGCAGCCCCTAACCAATTATCCTTGAGGCAACGCTTGTTTTAAAATGTGGTTCAATTGGAAGGGATGTATTTTTATTTTTTTAATGTTGTAAACCAGCCTGAAGATTTTTGGAGCCGCTGATGGGGAGCGTACATTTCAGTTAACCAAAGCTGCTATCTAAACCAAGCTTAAAGAGAAAGGGAAAAGGTTGTCATCAGCTGCAATCACACTAGCTGGAATGTGTCCAGAGGAGGGCAACCAAAATGGTCAAAGGCCTGGAAGCGATGCCTTATGAGGAACGGCTTAGGGAGCTGGGTATGTTTAGCCTGGAGAAGAGAAGGTTAAGGGGTGATATGATAGCCATGTTCAAATATATAAAAGGATGTCATATAGAGGAGGGAGAAAGGTTGTTTTCTGCTGCTCCAGAGAAGCGGACACGGGGCAATGGATTCAAACTACAAGAAAGAAGATTCCACCTAAACATTAGGAAGAACTTCCTGACAGTAAGAGCTGTTGGACAGTGGAATTTGCTGCCAAGGAGTGTGGTGGAGTCTCCTTTGGAGGTCTTTAAGCAGAGGCTTGACAGCCATCTGTCAGGAATGCTTTGATGGTGTTTCCTGCTTGGCAGGGGGTTGGACTGGATGGCCCTTGTGGTCTCTTTCAACTCTATGATTCTATATTCCCTGCACATTTTGCCAGGAATCCGTCACTCTCTGCAGCAATAGCTTATGATGCATTCATCCTTCCCCGATCTAGATGCCTGCCTCCCTGGAGAAGACATGCCTGATGCCGACAACAAAAGCTGCAACTGCGAATTTGTGACCGAGGATCTGACACCGGGGCTTAAAGTCAGCATCAGGGCAGTGTGGTAAGAGAGGGAGAGGAGCAATATGGGCATGCAAACAAGGGGGTGGTGTGGCTGTGGGCGGAGGTGCGACCATAAGAAGTCCAAACAGTGCTGAACAATGCGAGGGACTCAATTGCTACAGCGGGATTCTGCTTGGCTCTCCATCGCACATAAAATACGGCTGGAGGAAGAAGCAGCTGGCCAGGTGAGTTGGACCTGCCATGCTCGCTTCCTGGTTGTTGGATCTCTGTTGCTTACTGGGTGGGAGAGGCGTTTAGGGAGGTCGACGTGGTGCAGGTGCGCTGGCAGAGAAGCCAGAAGGCTCTGCTGGTGTGCTTGCACCGTGCCAACCGCCCCACCCCGCACTTCCTCCCTGTAACCCACCTGCCAGGAAGTGGCCCACCCGATGAGCCACTTCTGGTGAGAGAAGACTTCAGTTTGGCACGGGAAGGAGTAAAACGGGGAGACGACACTCGGCAGTTAAACAGATATCTGTAGATCAAGGTCCTCCTGATGGTTTGGGCTTAATGCTAAGGAATATAGTCCCTCCTTGCTTCCAGCCATGACAACATATTGACATGCCCTCCTCTTGAATACCAGAAGACCAAGTTATAGAATCATAGGACTGTAGAGTTGGAAGGGATTCGCAGGGTTATCTAGTCCAACCCCCTTGCAATATTACGAAGCAACCATGCGCACTTCAAAGTACCCCACAAGCGCTTTATTATTATTATTTTTTGCCATGAGGGGGTTCCTTAGACCACAGAATCATAGAGCTGGAATATGCCACAAGGATCACCTAGTCCAACAGCCTGCAATGCAGGCATCTTACACCCAATGTGGGACTCGAACCCACAGCCCTGAGATTAAGGGTCTCATGTTCTGCCAACTGAGCTAAATCAGTGCCCTTGATTCATACCCAAGAAGCCCCAACCACAATAAATGCAGACCTCTTCAAAGTTTATAGAAATAGTGCCTGTACAGCTTTTTCATCAGAGACTCCTTCATTGGCGGTTTTCAAGCAGAGGTTGGATGGCCCTCTGTCCCGGATGTTTTAGTTGAGATTCCTGCATTGCAGGGGGTTGGACTAGATGACCCCCCGGGTCCCTTCCAGCTCTACAATTCTATGATTCCCTGCACACCGTGTACATACAATGCAAGGGAGCCATGGCTGGCCCTTGGTCTTTGCAGCATGCATGCAGCTCCTTTAAATTCCAGCATCTTCTTTCACGCTAGGGGAGCTGCTACCGAGATGGGATGGGAGAGCTCTCCAAGTCTGACAAGCATAGAGAGTGGGGCAGGTATAGATTTGTGTGGGGCAGAAACTAATGCGTTGTTGGGGGTGAGGCAGAGCTGGGGAAGGAGACAGGGGGAAGGGAACGAGTGGGACACCCACATGGCTGCAGGCCTCCCGTTGTCACTCTCTTCTTTCCAGTGTCATGAGATTTCTGGTTTCCAAGAGGAAGTTCAAGGAGAGCCTGCGGCCCTACGATGTCATGGACGTCATTGAGCAGTACTCAGCGGGACATTTGGATATGCTTTCCAGGATCAAAAACCTCCAGTCCAGGCAAGAGCCCTCCCCTCTTTCAACTTCCTGCCTCCTGCTCTCCATTGGGGAAGTGTTCTCATGGTGGAAGGGTGACCTTTTTGACCGTCGCCCACCTAATGTTTTCTTTCTTTTCCTCCAGGAAAAAAAGCCGCAGGGTTTTGTTTTTTGTGAGTAAGGACTGCTTATATCTGGGTTGCAGGGAATGGATTTGTAGTACAGTCCAACCTTGGTTCCCGAACGGCTTAGTTGCCGGAAAAATTGGCTCCCGAATGCCGCAAACCCGGAAGTAAGTGTTCCGGTTTGCAAACAATTTTCGGAAGCTGAATGTCCAATGTGGCTTCTGCTTGGAGTGCAGGAGCTCCTGCAGCCAATCAGAAGCCAGGCCTTGGTTTTCCAACAGTTTTGGAAGTCAAATGGACTCCCGGAACGGATTAAGTTTGAGAACCAAGGTACCACTGTATAAAGCATGAGGCTCAGATTAGCTCTTTGGAGTCTCAGATTAGCTCTTTGGAGTGCGTATGACAAGCAGTGAGTGTCCCTACCCAGATCCATCCCTATATGCTCAAGTATTTTCAGAATGGCAGCCATGCCGGGATGAGTGGGGACTGCATAATCTGGTCTGCATTCAGGTTCCCAAGAGTAATGTAAATATTATTTTCATTGGGAAGTCCTGATTGAAATTTAAGGAATCTGAAAATGTCCTTATGCCCCGTGTGTGGCAAAGGGACTGGAGAAAGAGAATTTTTGAATGTATTTATGCTATCCAACTGCAAAATTATTTTTGCAGAAAGGACATTTTATTTCAGGCTAGTCAAGCCAATGAAAATTGAGGATTTTTAAAATATATATAAGTATATGGCTACTGATTCAAAACGCACTGTTAACTTTGAGATGGAACAACATAGGGATTCACCTGTCCTCAGCAGCTTGAGACTTTATAACTCTACAGGCCTTCTTTTTTATATCTTGCATATCTGAGTGTAGTCATACCTTTATCCTTTTCCCTATTTGCAGACAAAGATTGTCTCCCAGTAGTCTAATAAGCTGTTCTTGGAAAGGTTTTAACTTAACCTTCAGATATTCGCAAGGTTATTGCAAAACAGATCGGAACTGTAACAAGAGTTCCTTTGTTGAATTGATACGTGTTAGGACTATTTCTGTGGACACCGAAGCTCAGTAGATGCTCCACCCGACAAATTAGGATTCTGCTAATGTGAAAGGTTCGCTCTCTTGGTTGCATCAGTGCGTGGAGAAAATGTTTCAGCTTTCCTTTGCCAGTATGGATCTAAGAACCCCTTACAGATGTGTCTTAGGGCCATAGGAGAGCAGTCCGTGAAGACTGATGGCTCCAAAGAGGACTCTATAACAACAACAACAACAACAACAACAACATCAACAACAACAACAACAACAATTTACAACAATTATTTGTACCCCGCCCATCTGGCTGGGTTTCCCCAGCCACTCTGGGCGGCTTCCAACAAATATTAAAATACATTAAAATGTCACAGATTAAAAACTTCCCTAAACAGGGCTGCCTTCAGGTATTTTCTAAATGTCAGGTAGTTGTTTATCTCTTTGACCTCTGATGGGAGGGCGTTCCACAGGGCGGGCGCCACTACCGAGAAGGCCCTCTGCCTGGTTCCCTGTAGCTTTGCTTCTCGCAGTGAGGGAACCGCCAGAAGGCCCTCGGCGCTGGATCTCAGTGTCCGGGCTGAACGATGGGGGTGGAGACGCTCCTTCAGGTATACAGGACCGAGGCCGTTTAGGGCTTTAAAGGTCAGCACCAACACTTTGAATTGTGCTCAGAAACGTACTGGGAGCCAATGTAGATCTCTCAGGACCGGTGTTATGTGGTCCTGGCCGCTCCCAGTCACCAGTCTAGCTGCCGCATTCTGGATTAGTTGTAGTTTCCGGGTCACCTTCAAAGGTAGCCCCATGTAGAGCGCATTGCAGTAGTCCAAGCGGGAGATAACTAGAGCATGCACCACTCTGGCGAGACAGTCTGCAGGCAGGTAGGGTCTCAGCCTGCGTACCAGATGGAGCTGGTAGACAGCTGCCCTGGACACAGAATTAACCTGTGCCTCCATGGACAGCTGTGAGTCCAAAATGACTCCCAGGCTGCGCACCTGGTCCTTCAGGGGCACAGTTACCCCATTCAGGACCAGGGAGTCCCCCACACCCGCCCGCCCCCTGTCCCCCCAAAACAGTACTTCTGTCTTGTCAGGATTCAACCTCAATCTGTTAGCCGCCATCCATCCTCCAACCGCCTCCAGACACTCACACAGGACCTTCACCGCCTTCACTGGTTCTGATTTAAAAGAGAGGTAGAGCTGGGTATCATCCGCATACTGATGAACACCCAGCCCAAACCCCCTGATGATCTCTCCCAGCGGCTTCATATAGATATTAAAAAGCATGGGGGAGAGGACGGAACCCTGAGGCACCCCACAAGTGCGAGCCTTGTTGGCTGCGCCTCTTCATCTGACTCTAAAACCGAACCCAAAACTGAACCCAAAAGGACTAGAGAAATGCATCATTCATTGTGCAAATACAACTGTGTTCCTGAACTACAGCTCTTATCATCCCTGACTCTTGGCCACGATGGCTGGGGCTGATGGGAGTTGGAGTCCAACAAAAGCTAGAGGGCCAGAGTTTACCCAAACCCAGCATACCATGTGAACTGCCATGGTTTACCAGGTAAACAAGCTGGGAGGCCAGTTGTTTGTTTCGTCCCAGTCAACAGGGAGGACATTTACCACGTTTCTGAAATATGGGGGAAGCAGGAGAGGGGGCAAAATTCCCCTCCCCTCTTGGCAGGATGATATTCACATTGTGGTAAGTTGTCCCCTGGAGAAACGGCTATCTGTTTCCTCTCGAATATAGCTGAGGTTAAAGTTTAGCAGAGTGTCAAACGGCACTTTACAGGTTGGCCTGTGTTTTTGTTTCGCTTTGAAACCAACATGAACCCAGGCAGGTTGCCATCCTGACTGGAGAAAGGCTGGAGGAAATACTTCACCCTTCTTCATTTCTTTTTCTTTTTCAAGCTTAATGTCACCTGCCCTGCCCTGCTTTTTTACCCACAGGGGAAAAGAACTGGGGGCCCTTTATCTCCCCCCCGGGTGATTTTTTACTTGTTTTTTAAAATAAATAAATAAATAAAAACAACCAAACCCTAATTGTTCATTTTTTCAAAATGTTAACAAATAATTTGTTAATTTTTTATATTTTATTTTAAATAAAAGCAGTGTATGGATGGCAATTTTGAGCTGAAAAATTCCTGGAAAGGGGGGGGGGCAGCACCTTCTTTCTGTGCTTCTTCTGCTCAGGTTCTCAACTCGCCCCTAGCCGATTCTGAATTTTAATATATATGATAGAGAGAAATGCTGTGCTCCATGTAAAGTGTCATTTGAACATGAGATGTTTAGAATTGTCTTCAAATGAACATTTCAGCTGTCAAAGGGCACTGTCCCAATATTTTTGGCGGGTGTTTTTTTGGGTTGGGTTGGGTTGGGAGGGTTGCTCCTATCAACTTCCTCCTTCACCACTCATGATACTTGTTGCTGCTCTTGTGAGGTGTGTGCCATAAGTTGTAACATTATTATTTTCCCCTACGCCTTGTTTCCGTCTCTCGCCCCATCCCATCCGTGGGTGTGTGTTTGCCTCCTTCAAAGCTTGTTTTCTCAAACCAGCTGAGAATGTGTTCCATGTAATGTGACAGGTGAGAAGTCTACATTTCCAATGGAATATTGTCATAATCGTTCCGAGCTTGTGTAGCATGTGTTGCCTTTCCATTGCGGAGCAGCTTCCCTTTCCGACACAAGAAGGGCTACCCCATTGTTGCTGGAAATTCTGCAAGTCTTTCAATTAATTGTCGGAATCCGGTGTGCTCCCAAATGATCAAGTTGTATGATTACTGCCTTCTGTTCTGAGCGGATTATAATTTTTTCAACTTTCTTCTCTTTCCCTTTGATTTCCTTTTAAGTTGTTCTTCCTGTCTCTGCAACTTTTCCAACCAAGTTTTCCTCCGACATGTTGCTTCATTATGCGTTTTGCTGGTGTCTTTTTTTCTTCTCATTTATTTTCGCCAGGATAGATATGATTGTGGGTCCCCCGCCCCCTTCAACTCCCCGGCATAAGAAGTATTCAACCAAAGGATCACCCCAATACTCGCCTAGGTTAGGACTTGCCAAAATGCCTCTTTTTCCCGATTCTTTCATTTGCTTCCTGTCAACCCCTTTCCATGCCACGTTAAATGACGGCATTTGTCACGTGCTGCTGACGCATATTGCACCGAATGGCTTGCTCTCCTGGATGTGCTTAATTTACTTTTACTTTTAGAGACACCCAAGGTGGGCCTTCACAGCAGTGCAAACCCGGAAATGGCCAAAGGACACTTCTCCGACCATTATCATTTCCCATCATTTCCCTTTGATGGAACCATTCGAGGCTCTCTCAGCTTTTAGGCTCAGAATGGTAAAAGTCATGGCATTTGTGTTGCAGGGATTTCAGTCTCCTTTAGAACAAGGAGAGCCATTTCCTTCTAATGGAGAGAAATTGCCCAGATAGGTTTGCAATGATTTTGGAAGGTTTTTAACTAGTGGCTCAAGGCTTATGCGCAGGCTCAGATCTAGGATCTCCAAGGTGTACATAGAGCTCCATATTGGATCCATTCTCTTCTGTGAACAGGGGAAAACTCAATAATTCCCATGTGCCCCAAAGTGTCTTCTACGATAGGTGAGAAACCATGTTGCACATTGCCCTGTGGTTAATGCTAATAATAATAATAATAATAATAATAATAATAATAATAATAATTTTTATTTATGCCCTGCCCACCTGGCTGGGTTTCCCCAGCCATCACATTGTTTCTTTGGTTTGCAACATTCTTCCTGCACAATATGGTAGAACGCTGCTTTCCCAATAAGCTCTGAAAGCTTATCTGAGGTTTTCCACTGAAAAGGTTACTAATGGCAGAGAAGCTTCCCTGAAAGAGAGCTTGCTCACAGCATCCATTCATCTGGAATTGCAGGGGAGCGTTGAATGGGGTCCCGTTGCTCATGGAGTAATAACATTGGTTCTAATGATGCTGGCCAGCATCTTGCAAGAACTGAATATTCACCATGCAACATAACCCAGCATTCTTATGGCAGACACACAAGGGTATGTGGGCAGTCAAGTCAATATGGAAAAGGTTCCCTGAATATATATATAAAATCTGAAATGCATCATACTAGAGAGAGGCTACAATTACCCCCTGGTTTATTCTCACTTATTTCTAGTTAATAACATTTAACTGTGGCTTAAAGATCCTTAAACACAGTAATTATATCTAATGCAACCAAGAACTTGTAAACTGTAATTACATCAAAACAAAATAATAAACATTTTGTTCCAGTAGCACCTTAGAGACCAACTAAGTTTGTTCTTGGTATGAGCTTTCGTGTGCATGCACACTTCTTCAGATACACGAAAGCTCACACCAATGTGAGTGGAATTTGCTACCAAGGAGTGTGGTGGAGTCTCCTTCTTTGGAGGTCTTTAAGCAGAGGCTTGACAGCCATCTGTCAGGAATGCTTTGATGGTGTTTCCTGCTTGGCAGGGGGTTGGACTGGATGGCCCTTGGGGTCTCTTCCAACTCTATGATTCTATGATTCTACTGGAAGGGATTTTTATTTTGTTTTGACTATGGCAGACCAACACAGCTATCTACCTGCAACTGTAATTACATCAATGTAGACTGCTGTTTAATTATGAATTAGTTAATCGATCAATCGCCTTCCATTCACGTCTCAAGGTGATGCGCAGAATGTGCTAAAAACAGTTGAGAATAACACACAAAACAGCAGCAGGTGAATTTGAAATGCAGAGTAGACACCCATTGCGGAGACCTGTTCAGCTTGGAACAAAAGCGTTCCTGAATGCTGCTTCATAGAACGGGCAGCCACACTAAAACCCCTGCTCTGAGTTGTGGTAGAATGGACTTCTAATACCAAGGAACATGTTGCATCTCACAGCCATGGCTTTAGCTTGGCTCCGTACCAGAGAGATCCAAAACGGATAGGGATACAATGTCACAGCGCCAGAGGAGCCAGATCCCCGACCCCGTCAGTAGCAAACCAGCTTAAGTATCTCAGCATTCCTAAACTGTAGATAGTACTATGGGATTTTTGAAGAGCGATACAAACCAGGCCACCCCCCACCAGCTTGTTCACACCAACTGAATTCACATCCCATGACATTTGCTATCGGGTACCACTTACCCGAGGTTATATGTTAACTCGGCATCTGAGCTCAATGAGAGAAATCCATTGTGAAACAGGATAGTTTCGTTGGCTGAGCTGGTCCCTACATACACGAACACAAGTTTCCGGCCAGTTGTTTAGCATGGCATGCCAACAACAAAATATGTTTGTGGTGCTGCAGTACGAAACCCACTGGGCCCATACAGTGAGTTAGGGCATGTGAGTGATCCGTGGTGTGGTCGGCCTCTTGCCACTGTTTGTGTATACCAGGCCTTAAGAGATTCTTGATGCTTGTATTTCACTAGCCAATCTGTTTGTCACTTGGTTAGCTGATTAGTTTAAAATAGCAAATCCAAAGTCCCGAGTGACTACGGTTAGCTTAACTGTGCTAGGTTTTTGGAGAAGGGATTGCATTCCATGTCACTTTGTAAATTGTTGGTAGCCAAGCCATGGCTTTCAAGGGTCATTTGTGTCCTCTGCAGGTTGCTGTTGAAAAGAAAATGGATTACAAGGTATTCATTCACACCCAGTTGGACACACTCCCTTTATTTACCTCCCTGGCTTGCTGCCATTGTCCAGCATCCAAGGAATTATGTTACATTTGGCCAAGAGTGCCTGGATTTGTGTTTCTCAAAACAAGCACCGCTCTCGCTTCCCCTGGCCACATACCAAGTGCTTTTTGAAATGGGAGAGTGGTCTGAAAATCAGATTTGGATACCCAAGTGATGGGACCTCCCATTCTAAGTTGCAAAATCAAAGATCAGCTGTCATCTGACCCCAAATAAGTCATTTGGAGGATTGGAATGTGGGTCCTATTGTAATAAAGGCGTTCCTCAAGAATCTATTGGTTGTTGTTTGAAGACAGAGACTTTTTTTACCTTAGAACTAGAAAGGTATGTGTGGACCAAACCATCATTTTTAAAAATGTGAGGAAAGAAAGTGGCAAGTATATATATGCCTACTATGGATCACAAAACAGGTCAAGTTTATTTTGACAGTGCATCCTAATTCTAGGGTTCAGAATAGAGAACCACATTTCCTAATCTCATTTATTGTCACTAAAATTCAGAAAGGTGTGCTGCTGGTATTTCCTTTGGACCAGGAGGGATTAAGAGAATCGGAGAGCTGGACTTCACTTTCAGAAAAGTCACACAGCACAGTCCCCCTTGCGCAGTACTACCTCAGGCTTTACAAGGGAATCACATAATTTGGTGCTTATTTATTTGTTTGCTAGCAGAGCATTGGACTAGGATTGCAGAGACCTGAGTTCAAATCCCCACCTAGCTCACTGGGCAACACTGAGCCAGTCACTCTCCCTCAATTTGTCCATCCATTTGTTGTGAAGGATCAAACGGTGGTTGTATGGAATAAGTCTGCTAAAAGGTAAAAATAAACAGAGACTGTGAAGAATAGTTCCAGTGCATCCCTCTTCATAATGTGCAAGCATTCCCCATGCTGGGATATTATTTTTATTTATTTGGTGAGGGGCCATCAGCACAACCTCCCCCATTCTGAAAAAGGAACAGTCCCAGGAGGGCATCCCCACATGCATGGTATTTCTGAATGTGTAGTTTAGTTACTAAGGTGTGTCTGGACTGGTGGTTTTTCATGCAACATGGGGATTTGCCCCATTACAAACAATCATGTCGCCAGGGATAACCTAACGAATATTTCAAACCAGTCTGAGGGTAAGTAGCTAGTCGTGTGACATGGATGAAAAGGGTTGGCTCCAGTGCCTGGATTGTGCTCAGAAGGCAATTTTTAAAAATATACCTTCGTTCTACAAATTCATCTCTCTCTTTCTTTTTCTCTCTCTCTCTTCTTCTCTTTTTGTGCCTCATTTGAGTAGCCTTGACCTTTGCTCTATCTGCTTTTGGCCAGAGGATGAACCTATGAACACGCCTATTTGCATGTTTCCATAAGCATGGAGCATAACGAAGCATGAGAGAAATCTGCACCCTGGCTGAGCTGAGAATTTATACATACATATGTATTATTTCTTTCCACATCGTTTCAAAGAAGGGAAGTCACTGTTACAAGCGATTAACATGGAGTGAAGTCTTTTTCCATCCCAAGTCAGCAGTGAAAATGGAGCAGGGTGCAATGAGATAACTTTCTCCGTATTGTCTCTGAGTAGCAAGCAGCTCTTTAGAAGTAATGCATAATGACCTATCTATCAATCTATATCTCTATTTGGATAGGTGCAGCTAAGGTGTGCGGAAATCAACTTAAACTTTAATTAACAGACCACAGATTTAGCACCAACTGAAGGTGCTGATATGCTTAGGACTGAAACTACTGGTCTTTTCACCCCTTCTCAGAAGGGGGACGTCACTCAGACTTCAGGTTCAAAGGCAATATACCTCTGGGTACCAGCTGCTGGGGGCATCAGTGGGAAAGGGGGCTGCTTTGCTTGTGATCATCCCAAAACCACGTGGTTGGCTACTTCGGAGGACAGAATTCTTGGTGAGATGGGCCATTAGTCTGATCTAGAAGAGTTCTTCTCACCTCATATACACAAGTAGGAATTATAACATCCATAGAGTATTGGAAGAGTTTATAAAGGTAAAAAAAAGGTAAATGACCCCTGGGCGGTTAAGTCCAGTCAAAGGTGACTATGGGGTGTGGCGCTTATTTCTGGCGCAACGGAATACCTTGACGGAAGCCAGAGCGCACGGAAACACCGTTTACCTTCCCGACGCAGCGGTACCTATTTATCTACTTGCACTGGTGTGCTTTCGAACTGCTAGGTTGGCAGGAGCTGGGACCGGGCAGCAGTTTATAACTCCTGTTGTGCAGGTGGCGTCTCCTTCCATTCACTTTGAGGTCACATTTGGGAGCAAGTCCTTAGGGACATTTCACCATTAAGACACAGTGACAAACGCTGTATTCTATCAAGTGCAGTTCAGTAGGGAGCTGCCATTAATCCTGGCTCCCTGATGAATGTCCTTGTCTTTACACGTTTGCAATAATAATAATAATAATAATAATAATAATAATAATAATAATAATAATATATTTATACCCCGCCCATCTGGCTGGGTTTCCCCAGCCACTCTGGGCGGCTTCCAACAGAATGTTAAAATACAATAATCTATTAAACATTAAAAGCTTCCCTAAACAGGGCTGCTTTCAGATGTCTTCTAAAAGTCTGGTAGTTGTTTTTGACATCTGGTGGGAGGGTGTTCCACAGGGTGGGTGCCACTACCGAGAAGGCCCTCTGCCTGGTTCCCTGTAACTTGGCTTCTCGTAGTGAGGGAACCACCAGAAGGCCCTCGGCACTGGACCTCAGTGTCCGGCAGAACGATGGGGGTGGAGACGCTCCTTCAGGTATACTGGACCGAGGCCATTTAGGGCTTTAAAGGTCAGCACCAACACGAAATATATGATCATTGCATTCACACATTCTGTTTTTAGGTGTGCTCATGAGACTTTTTCGTGTAGAAGAGTATTATACAATGGTACCTTGGTTCTCAAACGTAATCCGTTCTGGAAGTCCGTTCCAAAACCAAAGCGTTCCAGAACCAAGGCACACTTTCCCATAGAAAGTAATGCAAAATGGATTAATTCGTTCCAGATTTTTAAAAACAACCCCTAAATCAATCAATCAATCAATCAGTCAATCAATCAATCAATCAGTAGCTGAACTGGGTTCCACACAGTCAAAAAAACAAAAACAGCAAAATAAATAGCAAAAACAGACAGACCTCAGCGTAACACTCAAAACGGAAGTGTGGCACTCAAAACAGAGCATGTTCGGCTTCTGAAAAAAGTTCGCAAACCAGAACACTTACTTCCAGGTTTGCAGTGTTTGGGTTCCAAGTTGTTTGAGTACCAAGGCGTTTGAGAACCACGGTACCACTGTAATGTGTGAATGATCCCTTAGACTGGAGCTTGAATCTCCTGCTTTGAGCCAATTGTGGAGTTTCCAGAAGGGAGCGGAGAAGGTGGTCACTCTCCATTTCTGTTCTTTGATTAACAGAGACGCATTTTTAACCCCACCACCCAAAATAATCCACTTCATTGATGTGGGGATACCTGATCACGTACTGAAACGACAATGTATATAGGCCCAAGATCACACATTGGCTTTGATGCGACTAAATCACAGTTCATAATTGATTTATGGTTCTGTTCATGCTGTGTTTGCATCTAAATAAATGCCATTAGATAGGGGTGTTCCATTTAGACCCCACACTCATGACCTTTATCTTCCAACCTCTTAGATGCATTTATTTGGTTTTCCTGCCTTATCAGAGAAAGAATACTTGATGTATGGTTTCTCACATAACTCATGACCCACTGAGCAGAACTTTTTTGAAAGGATGTGTTCCTGTTGATCCACAAAATGTAGCAACTATTGACTTTTACAAGGGAATGTGCACAACGCCTGTGTGGTGAACATCAAAAAAATATGGAACGAGCTCTTACATTGGTCTTGTCAGCATTCACTTATGTGTTGCTCTATAATTCGCAACACCCACTGGGTATATGAAGAATTTTCAGTGCCTAAATCCATGCAACTAAATGGGCCTCCTTTTGGTGGGAAGAGGATGCCTTGGCCCCTTACACCATGCTGTGCTCCTCATTTTGATGATTGATTGCACAGAGGCTCCACTTGTGTCATTACTCTCCCTGAAAAAGTAGAAGAGCTTTTGTGTGTCAGCATTGAGCACCCAACTCATATGCATGGGAAAGGGTGGGGAGGCATGCAGCTCTGAAAAAACACATAGGCCCAGTGAGTTGTGTGAACTGGAGAATTCCCTTGTGATTATTCACAGCAGGGGTGGTGTCAGGAATAAGCCTGCTCCAGGCGAAGGTTTGCAGCCAACGGCAGAAAGCAGCCAGGAACAGAGAGGCTTAGATGTTAGGCAGAGGAGAGCTGGCAGCTGCAGACTTCGGCTCTTCCTGACCTTGATGGGATGGCAGGAGCGAACAGACACAGGGAGAGTCTCTTGGAAAAGGAAGAGGATGGAGATGATCCAATTAAGTCCGAAGAGTCGGCGAATGGGAGGGCTGCTAGACAGGAAGCAAAATAAGAGACGTAAGGTGCGAAAGTTCAATATATTCTGTAGACACTGGAAGGAGTCTTCAGAAGGGTCATCTTGAGTAATGATGCCGGAGGCTTTGTTAGAGCTGTCTGGAGCTATCTGTTTGTTTTTGCAATAAATCCTCCTTACTGTGTTATCAAGCTGGGAACCTGGACTCCTGACAGGTGGAGAACATTTGGCCCATGGGCCAATCTTGGTCCCATCACGGGGTCTACTTGGGCCCCTGAGACCATTTCCCCAAATGGCTCCCACCTGCCAATAATAATAAATAATAAAGTTTTTCTTTATACCCAACCCATCTGTCTGGGTTTCCTCAGCCAGCCTGGGGAATATTCCACTCAATCAGCTGACATCACTCACTGAGTGACATCGACCGATGGGTGGGGTTCAGTCCTGCTAGGTTCTGCTTCACCAGGGTGTTCCCTGGTGGTGCAGACCCCTGTAGGGAGCAGGATTGAACTTGAATTCTGCTGGGGGGCTGCTTCACGAGTGCATTCCTTGGTGAAGCATCTCTGTCCCCTCAGCCTTGTGGGTCAGCTGACAGGTAGGCAGGGCCACCTACCTATCAGCCGCCTGGTGTCATTGTGATGTCCGATGATTGACAGGTGAGCAGTCCATCGACTTGTCAAAGTTGGATCGCGAAGTGTGGGGAGATCTGGCCCACCAGGCCACAAAGGTTCCCCACTCACGGTTTGCAGTCTTCACATTCTAAACACCTTATAACAGGTACAAATACAACTGTAACCCTTTCTCTCCCAGATTAAGGCATCTTGGTTGGCTGTATGGTTGAAAATGGCCTTGTGTTTTGCCCCTTTCCTTGGTTTTCATGACAATGTGTAACCGAGAGAGCACCTTTTAATTTTGCAAAGTGCTTTACTATCTTTTTCTTCTTAATCCCCCCCTCCCCATCCCCTGTCTGCATTTGAACTCATAACTCTCATTCATCTCTTTGTGCATGGAACTGTTGCCCACACTGCAGAACTGCATAAGAAGCCTTGTTTTAGCTCCTTTTCTGAAAACCAACTTGGTTCCAGACAAATTTAACGTACTGTACTTGTTTTTCTGCTCTTGTTTTCTTCTCTGTGTCACCTGCACGCTTCTGGCATATTACGCAAGGGTAAAGTTGGCCAGGATTAATTAATGGTTCAGGGTTTGTTTATTCAGCAAAATATATACACCACATAATGATAATGATAATAATAAAAACTCTTAAGTAGTTTACGCAAAATAGTATGAGATATTCATTTAAAAATAGCAGAAAAACAGAGTGAAAACAGTAGACATAATAAATGTTTCACACACACACACACACACATTTAAAAAAACACAAATGTACATAATAAAACCACGTGTCTGGATAGGCTTTTTATTAAATATAAAAAGCACTGCAATGCCTGCCTAATATAACTGACCATATTCTGGGGTAGAATGAAGTCTATGTCCTACTATATTAGGTGGGGCTGACACAATCTTTACTCCGAACTGCTGTATTGTAAAATATATTAGGAAACAGAACTGACTGTGTTAAGCCATGTTTCCATTTGATCAATGCCAAGAATTAGAAATATATGCTCCATTGTGTTGGTTGTTGGAATGAAAGTTCCATCAGCCCCAGCCACTACAGCTGTTGGTCATGCTGTTCTCTTGCAGGAAGAAATATGGATATGAGGCAATTAAAAACGAGCTCTATGTTGTAGATTGATGTTAGAGAAGTCTTGGGTTTGAGAAAGTTAATGGCTGCTATCCAAGACAACAACGCAAAGTTCACCTCTGAGATCAGGAAATCATTGGGTTGTGTTTTTTTTTACCCATTTAATATGGAAACAAGCAAGCAAACAAAAAATTACAATTTGTGCATAGGCAGCTGTCCACATCTCAAGGACAGCTGAGACAAGTATCAGCTTTCTGGATTCAGGGATTTTGAAATTCAAAAGTCTCCTGAAACCTAGAACCAAATTATGGTGCAATGGAAAGTCCAAATCTTGCAAACTGATTTATTTATTATGTCGGTGTCAGTTTTTGAAAACCTGTAACATTTGAACTTTCAAATCAATACCTTTTAATATGAACAAGTGTTGCAGGACTCTTCAGAACTTTTTAGGCAGAGAAGAACAGAAATAATGTTCAGATTAAATATTTAGATAAAGTCTATCCACAAGCAACTGCCCCAAAACATCCTAATTTATTTGGTAATTAACAGGCTTGACACCAAATTCTTCTCAAAGGGCAAGTTTACTATGCATAATATGCCGGATTAGAAGTGGAGCCACGTGTTTTGAACCAATATATATGTCACATGCAGAAATAGAGATATGTTTTTATATTTAACTGTCTCCCTTTATTTAGGCAAACAGTTGTGTGATACTTATCAGTTGAGGGGAATACATTTCCTTTGCCCTACAGTGGAGTCAGAATAGGGCAGAGTTCTAGATCCTTGATTGTAGCTTACTAACTTCATGGCTTTTTCTGGGGTGGGGTTTGTGCTCCTGGTAGAGTTGACCAGATTGTTGGGAGAGGGCCGTCAATGACAGATAAGGACCGTACCAAAGGCCCAGGTGAAGGGGAGCCTCCTGAAGATCCAAGTATGATGGGCAGACTTGGAAAGGTGGAAAAACAGGTATGTTGAAAATTTGTAAATAATAATTAAAAAATTAATTAATGTGAATGGGGGGAAAGGGGGAAGGAAGGAAGGAAGGAAGGAAGGAAGGAAGGAAGGAAGGAAGGAAGGAAGGAAGCCTCGTTGTCTCACCTCTCCCTCTGAAGAAGCCAAGTACCCTGGCCTCTGATGAAGGCAGCTCTGGGAAGGGAGGAGCTAAATGGCAATTGATCTGATAGAGAGGGAGCCTCTCTGTCTTATTCCTCCTTCTGATTCTCACCTCCCTCTTCCTTTGGTATATATGTCCTGATGAATGCCCATCAAAGAGGGGGGGGAGGAGTTAAGAAACTTATTACCCAAGGTCGAAACAAAATAGAAAATTCTTTCCAGGAGCACCTTAGAGACCAACTGAGTTTGTTCTTGGTATGAGCTTTCGTGTGCATGCACACTTCTTCAGATACACTGAAACAGAAGTCACCAGATCCTTAAATATAGTGAGGGAGTGGGGAGGGGTATTACTCAGAAGGGTGGTGGGAATGGGTGATCAGCTGATAGGTGTGGAAAACCTGTTGATGACTCTTAACGGCTGCAATTAGTCTTGCAGGGAAAGGCAAGGGGTGAGTCGTCAACAGGTTTTCCACACCTATCAGCTGATCACCCATTCCCACCACCCTTCTGAGTAATACCCCTCCCCACTCCCTCACTATATTTAAGGATCTGGTGACTTCCGTCTCAGTGTATCTGAAGAAGTGTGCATGCACACGAAAGCTCATACCAAGAACAAAACTCAGTTGGTCTCTAAGGTGCTACTGGAAAGAATTTTCTATATTTGTTTCGACTATGGCAGACCAACACGGCTACCCACCTGTAACTTATTACCCAAGGGTGAATCTAAGCAAATGCTGTTACCATGTATTTAGCTCTTGTATGAGCCAAGATGCAGATGGAAGGCTTAAGCCAAAGAGGTGCGATAAGGATACATCAAGTGTGGGAAACATTTAGCTGTCAAGATGTTGCTGAGCTACAACTCCCATCTGCCTCATCAAGCATGGTCAATGGCTGAGGAGTTTCAGCCCAGCAACATCTGGAGGGTCAAATGTTTCCCCCACCTGGTATACATATTTGTGATCTTGGCATAGGTTTGGTTGCAGAATTTCACATCTACTTGGGGTACAATTGGCTATACATTTGTAAGAGAATTTAGTTCTTTTTTTTCATGGACCAGGGGATGACTTGTCTGTAAAATAACATTTTAAAGATGAAGTTTGGGGTGAAGTTGCTTGGGTCTAAAATGTTGTGGGTGTCCATGCATTGGGTCCTGTGTGGCATTTTCCAGGTCCAGTCCATGGAGAAGAAGCTGGACTTCCTGGTCAACATCTACATGCAACGGATGGGGATCCCACCAAATGAAACAGAAGCCTACTTTGGGCCGAAGGAACCTGACCCAGCACCGCCCTACCACAGCCCAGAAGACAGCAGGGAGCACATTGACAAAAACGGTTGCATCATCAAGATCATTCGCTCCACGAGTTCGATGGGACAAAAAAATTTCTCTGCACCTCCTGCCACAACAGTGCCAAACAACTCATGCCCTCCTTCCACTTCTTGGCAGACATATCAACGGCAAAGCCACGGGACCTCCCCGGTTGGCGATGCTGGTTCTTTGGTGAGAATCCCACCTCCACCTTCTCACGAGCGCTCCTTCTCTGCCTACGGGGGTGGGAACAGGGCCAGTGCTGAGTACGCAAGGAACGAAGACATTACAGCTAAGCACCCAGAGAGTGCTCTGAGGGACAGCGACACCTCTATTTCTATCCCATCAGTCGACCACGAGGAACTGGAGCGTTCCTTCAGCGGGTTCAGCATCTCGCAGTCCAAAGAAAATTTGGACGTCCTTAACAACGGTTGCTACACTGCTGTGGCCAAAATCAGACCTTACATAGCAGAAGGGGAGTCAGATACGGATTCTGACCTCTGCACACCCTGTGGGCCTCCGCCGAGGTCAGCAACCGGTGAGGGACCTTTCAGTGACATGGGCTGGTCAGCTCCTAGGCAGTGAAGGAAAAGAAAGCCACCCGAACACAACTTCAAGAGCATGGGGCAATGATGCTGTCCACACACCGGACATCTTCAGGAGACTGGGAGCTAATGTTCTGCAACCCAGAAATTGTGGGTGTTTTGCCACAGCTTGGTCCGGGGGTGGTGGGAGCAGAAGCTACGCCTGTTCTCTCCCAAAAAACGAGAGGGGGCATCGTAGTGAATAATTTTGAAATGTCTGGATTTCTTTCATACCATCTTTCTAAACTAGATAGATGAAACTGTGATCTTACTCCAGGGTAGGTAGCTGTGACTCTTGGTAATCTTTTAAGCTAAGAGGGCACACGCATCACTAAGACAGTGGTTGAGCAATTGGTGAGACAATTTCTTCTTTTTTTTTACTAAGAGTAGGCAATGGCACTGAGCTATCAGGTCACACAAACACAAAAAACATGCTAGTGTTACAAAAGAAACGTGTCACTAATTATGCCTTGGGGGGAGGGAGAAACAGAGCTGTAATGTACATTGACGAAAGATGGTTTAATTATGATTGCAGAGAAATTAGCCAGGAAGAGCCGTATATGAACGATTGGTGTCCAAATGGCACGAACACAATTTTTCAGCGACAAAATTGTGGTATTGGGTTGGAGACAGGACCATAGCTTCAGTAGGTGTGCTTGAGCTCAAAGAACAGCAGTCTGTGTGGGATGTGAGACTGCTTTCACATGAGATGCTTTCATCCTTTCCTTTTTTTAAAACAACAACAACAACAATCACATCTGCAGGATAGCATCAAAACAGTTATTGATCTGCATGCTCAGAGGTTTAGATGTTTTAGCACTCTTTGGAGTACTGTTTTCTAATGCAGGAGATAACACACCTCCTTGGAAGGACAGTCCATCTGCTGTGGTAGAGAAAGTGGTTTTGAAGCCGAGAAAGTTCCTAGGTCAGTTTGCGAGAACAGGGCCATAATGATGTGCCCACCAGCTCATGCACATTTCATAGCCGCATTTCTAGGGTCTCTTGTTCAAGTTTAGGGTGGCTGCTCCTCATGTTAGGTGCCACAGTGGCTCCATTCGCGAGTTCAAAAAAGAAAACAGGCAAGTCTTCCTTGCAGAAGCAGACTTAAGGACAATGTGAAGATAATGCCTTGCGACCCCTGCAACACAGCGTATATAAGAAGTGTGAAATTTCATAAGAAGGTGTGCGGTGACTCCCAAGATCAGAAGTCCCACAGGACTTGCGAAAGCAAGAAGACTCCTGTTGTGAGAGGGGCTTCGCTTTATGGGGGAGATTAAAACTGAGCTAAGGGCTGCTGGGCTCCATAGCTGAAAGAAGTTGGTGACTTCTGCACTTTGCAATCAGCAGGGAAGCTTTAGCATTCACCCCACTTCTTGTGAAGAAATCTGCTTCTCTCTAGCCTATCCATTCGTGTCTCTCTTTGGTTAACCTTGTCCCAAGTCCAGAGCTCCTTGCCTCAATTTTGCCTGACGGATTTCATTTCAGCTTCCAACCCAGATCTATATTTGATCGTTGCCACTTGAAATGTCCTGCTTCCCCCACTCCCTCCCGATTATTTTAAAAGTTGGAAATGTTCAAATAGAGTTTGGCCAAACTGCGGGAGGCAGTGGAGGATAGGGGTGCCTGGTGTCCTCTGGTCCATGGGGTCACGAAGAGTCGGACACGACTGAATTACTGAACAACAACAGGAGGGAGAATAGATGTGCAATGCTAGTAGGGAGAATTTCCAGGGGCCTTTTCAAAATGTTTGGTGTGGTTCAGAGGAGGGCACTGTCTGTCTGCTGACAGCAGATTCACATTGCGGGCTTCTCCCAAGACTTGTCTTCCAGAGTTTCGGCATGGTCTGAGCAGTTTCAAAATCCGCTTTGCGGGAAACAGTGAGGGAACACCCCAGTTCTCATTTTCTTTGCTAGCCTTCACTCTCAAATATACATGATGCAGATGACAGTATGAAATCGCAACACAGATGAGTTTGGCAGTTTCCAACTGTGATGCCCTTTGGCATTTCCAAATACTCTCCTGGAGGTATGTGAAGACAGCTCTGATACTCTCTTGGTCATCATAGACATTTTCAGATCTGGCCACCCAGCAAGTTAAGTCAGTTTAGTAGTCCAGAAGGTTCACAATGTAAAAAGCCAGGAGAAAGCAGGCCTTTGTTCTGCTTTTTAATATTTCCCATGATGCGGATTTTCGTGAGATCACCCTAACAGGAAGTGATGTAGTGAATGTACAATTGAGAACAGCCCAGATAAAGAGTTATGTTAATCTGCTACAACAAGGCCAAGAGACTCTTAGAACATTTTAAAGATTAATAGATTTATTGTGGCATGTGTTTTGGGAGGCAAAATTACATTCAGTTAGAGAAATCTTAGCCAATTAATCACATGAGCTTTAATCTGCATAAATGTGCACGCAAATAAATAAAACAGAAGTTCTGAAGAATAAAAACTCCTTTTCAAATAATGCACGAATAATCACCATCTCAGAAGAAGCAGTAGTTACTCTTTGGTGAGATGGAGGAATAACCTGTCGGAGAAAGAATTTGTAATTTCCCTTAAAATAAGACATTTTTTCCACTTATAAAAACCTCCCATGGTGTGTGTGGGGGGGCGCCCTTTCAAATATTGGTTGATTAGTATTTCCAAGCAGTGCACATAAACACAAACCATACAGAAGATAAAGCAAGAAAAAATCAGCACAAACCCAAACATTACCCTAATAAGGCATTTAAATGTAATCACTATTTCAAAATTGCACCAGTATGGTATGTGTATACATGGATACATACATACATACATACATACATACACAGGCATGCCTGCGACTAATATGACGGAGAGGGCAAAATGTTTTGGAAACGGTAGGATTAAAAATACAGGAAGTATACACGAGTCAACCGACTGAAAGAAATATGTTTCAGTCACAATGAAACCATAGAAGTAGGTTGGTCCAAGCACAGCCATCCCTTACACAGATTGGGGTTCAATTAGATTGACATCAGTCATAAGTTGTTATGAGAGTTAATCAGCTTAGATTGCTATTCAGGCTTCCATTACTGCAGCCTCACATTCTAGCTGCCTGTTGAACTTCCTTTGCTCGTTTATAGTGATCTGTAATGGAAAGTATGAAATGGAAAGTCCTTGGAAATGGAAATGCCCCGTCCCCCCACCCCACCCCCAATTTGTCTATGCTGCCCTATCAGATTTGTGCTCATTGATCTGCCTTACGCAGGGACAGTCTTGTTTGTCCCATGCAAACCGTACAGGGGCGATAGCAAGTGATGGCAAGCGTCAGGTTGCAGGAACAGGCAGGTGCCTGGACTTCTATTCAGTCCTGTAATGGTGAACTGAACCTAAAACCTGTCTGTGCAAACACACCCCAAGAGTTCCCGTTCCCTGAGCCACTTTTTTAAAAATATCAATGTTTGTTTGTTAATTTTCCTTAAAGAAGAAAGAGGAAGGAAATTTACAACTACCAGGGATTTTTGACATAAGGAATAATGGCATTAAAGGCACAGTGCAATGTTATGGACTTCCAGTCGAAATCCAACCTGAGACATATTCATTATGAGAATATTAGGAGGGTTAAATAAGAAGTTTCTTTAATACTAGAATCTTCTTCAGCTAGTTGTGATAATTGAGTTTCTGGGAGGATGCTTTTCGTGCAGAGTTAATACCAAATATAAATATGCTGTATTTATTCATTGCAGTGTAGTTGTTGGCCCTCCGTAGGCACAATATTTATGTGCCTTATAGTAAGTCTAAAGGGAGACGAACACAATCTTTTGATAGCTTATTAACCAAGCTTATATTTTTAGTTCTGAGATAACGCCACTCATAACCTCTCCCCGCTGCTGAAATGCCCTAGAAAACTCATTTTATACGACTGTGTGCTTCTCAGGCTAGCATTCAGCTTTGGCCCGCAAAGGCATACCAAGCAAGACATGTAGGGAACAAGGCCTTGTGTATAGCTCCGCACTCCCCAAATTTTGCCAAGAGAAGATTGCAAAACATAATATTCATATGCAAATGCTAGCAAGCGAATCCACCATCTCAGTAGGTTTGGCAGGCGATACTGATATACTGGCCATCTGTGATGGCAGCACATCATATTTTTATTGTGAAAGAAAAATTCCAAATATAAGCCTCCGTTGGATAAGCTGAGACATCTAATATCTAAATGGTAGCCGTAGTCGTAGTTAGCATGCATGTAGCACTTTGGAATGGTCAGAGTGCTTTGCATAGATTTTATCCCCATTTCAACTCCTTTTTTTTTTTTTTAATGGTTGTCATTCAGCACTGGGAGGTACCATAAACATGGTTTCTCTTGCCCAAGCAACATGGACTGTTCTGGACTGCAGCCCTGTTGTTTTGAACGTGATCCACTTTTAGATGTCATTCCAATGAGCATCCGCAATGAACATTCACAAATCACACGTTGCCACCTCATTGGCACGTGACTAGAGAGCATAAGGGCCTCTGTTGACACATTTGCTTTGTTGTGCATTGGGGCCTCTGTCTCTTGTAGATGCCGACCAATGCCCCTATTTATTTTTAGAAACGAATAGAGAGAAATATTTTACCCTCTTTTATAATCAGGGTCAAGCAATAAAGCTGATAAGCAGTAGATAAAGGAGAGCATTTCTTTCCACGGTGCATATTTAACTCGTGGAAATGCCACAAGATGAGGCGATGAATTTAAAACAGATTATGCAAACGTTTGGAAGAGAAAATCTCTCGGTTTTGTTGGCCCTGGATAGCTAACCTGAAGCTTCATTTAGCATCTCTGAATCCCAGGTTTTTTTTAGGTGGGGAGAGGAGAGAACAGAACAGAACAGAGAGAGGGGCTATTATCTTCATGCTTGGCTTCTCATCTTTCCAGAACCACCCAGGTGCCCAGTGTTGGGAACAGTGGACTAGATTGTCTGATCAAGCAGATTTCTTTCATTCATATGTAAAAATCCAGCTAGTTTCCTTGAAATCTAGCTGCTGAGTTCTTGCAAAACCTGCCCTTATTGCCAGTAACATTGCTTAGCACCTTAAGTGAAGGCAGACATATCTGATCTGATCAGCAAAGAGTAACGAGGCATTGAGCAGGGGGTTAATAAAATAATTTAAATTAGCAAAGGAATTATTCCAACTTTGCTATTTTACAGAGTGTGTTGCCTGCACTGGCAATCTTTGAGGTACCTCCTGATTTAATGATTCTAGGAATAGAATCAGAGGTTGTCTTTCCCCAAAAGAGACTGCATCTTCTCCATCGTGCTTCGTTACATGTCATAAGCCTGTGATTTAATTATTCCATAGATACCATCAGATAATGTATACAGTATTAAAACATAACTTGCCAGTTGTGTGTCTAAGCCACATAGCTGGACAGAAAAAGGAATATCTCCCTTTGTTGTTGTTATGAGGAATGCTGCATCTGAATGCTTATATTTACCTATGGAACAATATTTTTAACAGGAAGCAAAAAAAAAGGGGGGGACTGTTTAAAGGGGGTGGGAAATGTATAGGAAAATAGATAGGAAAGCAGAATAGTGACTGTTAAGAAGCCTGCTTGTCGATACTGTGTTTCTGTTTATGCACCATTTGCTTCTCACCAAGGCTGTGAATTATTGTATGAGAAAGAATCTGTCTGCATATCCCCTCTGATGTTCTGCAAGAGAAGAGGGAGGGACAGAAGCCATAAGAGAAATCAGTCGGGGGGGGGGGCAATGATGAAAGAGGACCAGGCATTGCCCACAAGTGTAGAATCCAGGAAGACGAGGCAGCTCGCTTTCCTGCTCATGGAAATCTCTGGGCACAACTTTGCTAATGTGCTCACGGCTCTGTGTGGGGAGAGGGCCATTGACAATCCCTATACAAGCCCCCTTGAAATGTGCTTATTAGAAATACCCTGTCTCCCCACACATTCTGGCCGTAGGGTAAGCCCCAATAAACCATCAGCAGCTAAATTTATAATTCTGTGAAATGGAAGAGAGAGAGGTTGTTCTGCCACAGCTCCTGCCCAAATAGGCCTTGGATATATATATATATATTTGCCCTGACTATAAAGAGGTGCAGTGATGACCCCCAACTTGGAGGGCTTTAACAGAGGGTTTGTGCCATATAACCTCCTGGCGGTTTCTGCCTAAAGACAACACAGCATTGGCTGCCAAATTATGCATACAGTACCACCTGTAGAGAGATCTGTATGTAAGTCTTAATATACGCCTCAACAGAAACACATGGGCGGAGTTGTCACTGAGGTGGTAACACCTGTGGTTTGGGATGTACCGCTTCAGTCTTTAGGTGGAAGCTCATGTTTAGAGAGGAGGAGAAACCCATTTATTACTCCACCGATGGGAGTCAAGCCCACAGGTTCTGCAAGCATTGGGACCAGCCTTATACCAAGCCAGGCCACTGGTCTACCTAGCTCAGTACTGCTGACAGAGACTGGCAGCAGCTCTCCCAAGATTTCAGGCCAGACACTCTCCCAGCCCCTTCCTGGAAATGCCGGGGGTTTGACCCTAGATCTTCTACATGCATGTCCTCTGCTACTGATTGACAGCCCTTCCCCTCAGCCTAAGCCCATTGCCTGTCACAAACCTGAGTTGCAGTGGGGGGAAACCCAAGACCCATCAAGAAACTTGCAGGGGGAATACAGCAAGGAGAACTCGCCTATCCTATTTCCGAGGACAGACTTCCATTCGGCAAAAGCTTTGCAGGGCTGATTTGTTAGGGAAAGAGATGTTTGCGCTGCCCTTCCTGTGCTAACAACCCACCCTCGTATCTAGAGAATTTGGATGCGACTCTCGGCACTTGACGGTGACATTTGAATATTAGTCCTCCTTAAACCATTAGAGAAAATTACCCTTCTACAGCAAGACAGCAGCCTATGCAGCCGTCCACATGAGGCGCCAATATGCACTGGTGGGGCAGGGGGCATCCACACTGTGATTGAAACGCATTGAACTGGCCGGTTGAGTCTGTTGATCTGTTGGTGGGATGGGGATGTGTATGTATACATACTGCCGGCAGTTGTTAACACATCCATGGTTGCCCACGAGTGTAGCTGGACCAGGGCAAGTGGGTCCTATGCTGTCAGCATCATTTACAACTTTTCCACCAGTCTCTTATGATCAGAAACCTTTGCATGTGGAGCATAGGGTGTATCACACACTAATTGCTGTTGGAGTGCATTTTTCATGGTGGCACCCATCCATTACTACCAGGGGTATCCAACAAGGTGCCCTCCAGATATTGCTGGACTACAGCTCCCACCATGCCTGACCATTGGCCAAGTTGGCTGGGAGTTGGAGTCTAGCAACATCTGGAATTTGCCTTATCGGCAACTACCCCTGCATTATTAGGCAATGTGAGTGAGATGGCTCAGTGGTCGATGTGATATAATGACTATGTTTTATGGATTTCTGAGCAAAGTAGAATTGCTGTTCTGTTAGGTTTGCCCACCAAGGGGGCTCCCTCAGCGCTCTCTGTTGCACGCTGTTCGCCGCACACACTCAACCAAGCATCCAATCTGGAGTCGACGTTTTGACAGCGAAGACGGCTAACCTGCTTCCTTTCGTTTGCTCTCTTGCCTTGGCTTTCTTGCACATTCGTTTCCTGCTCCAAAGAATATTTCATAATGCCTTTGGTACTGATGTACAATTTTAAGACATTTTTTTGTATTGTATCGAATGGGACACACTTTATCTTGTATTATATAGCAGTTGGAAACTTTATTATTTTCCCTTTGTTGAATGTGTAACTTTTACTGTAAATTTCAAAAGGAAAAAAAAAAGGAAGAAGAAGAAGAAAAAAGTATGGACTATTTCCTTCCGTTTTATTCCATCCTTTCTCAGGTCAGAGTACAATAATGTTGGGGCTTTTGGGTGAAGGGCAAGTAAACGCCAACAAGAACAAGTGGGGGGGGGAATAATAAAACATTATCGAATTAAAATGCAACTTTCACTTGTTTAACCCTGGCCATTAAGGTCAACCTAAACAAGAAAGTCTTAGGGCCAAACAGAAAAGGGTAAAGGAAGCAGTCTTATGCATAGTCATGGGTCCATCTAACTTGGTGTTGTCTGCACTGACTGGAAGCAGGTCTCCAGGGAGATGCTGGGGATTGAACCTGGGATCTTCTGTATGCAAAACAGATGTTCTACCCACTAAGCTATGGCCGTTCTCCAAGCATAACAAGGCAGAATGGTGTGTGTGTGTTTTTTCACTGCCAGGGGTGGGGACATTTTCATTGAATCGGGGCGAAGACGAAACAAGGGACAAGATACTAGTACCCCATAGCCATAGTTCCCTCCTACAGATGGGGGAAAGGAACACAAATCACACATTTTTATAAGAATTTATTAAAAAAAAATATAAAACAACAAACACAAAATACGATAAAACACTACATAACACTACAAAAAATACAAAAAATAACAAAATTAAACACAATACAAAATACAAAAATCCTAACAAACACTTATTTCACTATCCTTATAATATTCCTCACATTGTTAATGGACCTCCTCACATCCTCTCTTTCTGCGTTCATTTCTAATCTTCTTTAGTAATTTCATAACATTATAAAATCATCATTCTCATCTAATCTTAATCCTTATAATCATTATATAATCATCATTCTCTTCTAATCTTAATCCTTATAAAAATAATCATAAAATAGTACTATCTACTTCTTATATCCTATCTTAAACTAACTAATTGCATAACTGTAGCCTAATATGTCCTCTGATTTCAATCTCAAATATCAATCTTTTCACGTCGTTTCAAATAGTCTTTAAATTTCTTCCAATCCTCCTGCACCGTTTCTTCCCTCTGGTCTCGGAGTTTCCCGGTCAGTTCTGCGAGTTCCATATATTCGATCATCTTCATCTGCCAATCTTCCACTGTTGGTAATTCTTCAGTTGGTAAATCACACATTTTTAAACACTTTTTAGCTTAGAGAAAAGGCAAGTGAGAGGAAACGTGAAAGCGGTGTGTCCAAAATTAAACTTGGGAGTGAAAAGAGTGGACAGAGCCAAGTTTCACTCCCAGCGCTAGAACACATGGACTTCCAATGAAACGACTTCTTCCCACACTGCATGGAATTTTCTCCCACAAGAAGAAGTGATGGCCACCAACTTGTATGACTTTAAATGAGGATTGGACTCATTCATGGAGGAGAAGGTCATCAGAGGCTACTAGATGGTGGCAATGTTCTTCCTCCACTGCTGGAGGCAGGAATGCATCTGAATACCAAGTGGGGAGAGTGGCTGCTGGAGTCAGGTCCTGCTTGTGTGTTTCTCATAGACATCTCGCCCACCATGATGGGAACAGTGCGTCCCGCCCCCCAGAACGTGCGCCAGCCCTGCCCCCACCTGCTTCCCGCTCCCGGTGCTGAAGCATGAAGCTCCGCCACTGGAGAGTTGATCACGGTGAGAGTTTGCCAAGCGTGCCTTCTTCTTAGCACGTTTCTCCCTTGCGTCCTGAGTTCGAGCGTCTCCAAAGCCTATGACACCTTTGGTAAAGGCTATTCTCCAACTGGAGCGCTCGCAGGCCAGTGTTTCCCAGTCGTCTGTGATTATGGAGCCTTATTTGCCCCTACGGGTTCCCATGGTTGCGCCCGGTGAGAAAACATGGAAGCAGAAAAGACACCTGAGGCTGCTGGCTTCAGAGAGAGAAAGATTTATTTTCTGCATGCAGAGGTACCTGCGGTGTTTTGTACAGCCAAGCAAGTACAAAACTAGTCAATTTTCAGACAGTTCTTATAGACAGTTCTCTGGCTCTCTTCCCACCCCAGGAATCTTGTCCATATAAGGAACATTTCCTGTTGTACATATAAGGCAAAAGGACATTTAGCCCTGAGTTGGTTCATGCGCACTTCAGCAAGGCCATCCTATCTGTGACCTAGACAATTCCTCTCTGTGCAAGGACAGTTACTCTCTGTGCAAGGTCGACCTTCTACTGTTATCTCCAGACTCTTAGTCATAGCTTGCCAGAAAGAAGTGCAATGCAGATCAAAGTTCACAGCTTTACAGAGAGGTTTCATAAAGAAAAGCTTAACAGAGGCACTTTTATACTTCTGGACTAACAATACATTCAGGTTAGCTAATTAACCCTTTCAATTATAAGATGATTATAGTAATTCAACAGTAAGAGTAGCTGAAATGAATTAGTTTATTAATAATTAAGCAATAGATTATTTGATTATTTTTTATTATGTAGACAAACAAAAAAAAATCCTTCCTTTTTCTTGATTTCAGTATTGGCTTAACAGTCATTAATGTAAAACAAGTGCAGCAACCACCTCAAATAAAAGCAGGAGGCTGTTTTATAAAACCAGGAAAAAACAAAATGTGGTAGGCCAAAAAAAAAAAAACTCATCAAAAGGTTGGAGAGAAAACTATAGGCTTGACAGCGGCAGAGCGATCTGTTTAAACGGACAATTTAATTATGGAAGCAATGATGACGTGAAGAGAGACCGTGTTGGAATCCGCTTTGTAGTATCTCAGATTCTGAAGGTCTCTTTGTAAACATGGATTTGTTGCCAAGGAGCAAGATAAAATTCCTGACAGCAGGGGGCAGCAAAACCCATTCCTAAAAGTCTAGAAGTTAGGAGAATAACTTCTGTTGCAGCTCAACTTTAACTGGAACCAAACAACCACCTTTTATTTATTATCACACACACACAACACTTTTGTATGACCTCCCTCCACAAATCGACTTACAATCTCCCTTAAAAACCAAGACCCACTTACAACAAAATATAAAAAAGGCAAAATGCAGTAGGCTACAACTAAACAATAAACCAGCACAAAAAGTAGTAAGGAAATATTACATAAAACAAAATACGGATCTTGAGACATTATTAAAACATAAAAAAGCAACAGGAATTTAAAACAGCAGCAATAAAGCGGTCTAATTTGGCAATGTTACACAAGTATAACCTCATTGGGGCTTGTTGAAGAAGAAAGAGGAGGAGAAGGGGAAGAAGAAGAAGAAGAAGAAGAAGAAGAAGAAGAAGAAGAAGAAGGAAGGAAGAAGGAGTTTGGATTTGATATCCTGCTTTATCACTACCCGAAGGAGTCTCAAAGCGGCTAACATTCTCCTTTCCCTTCCTCCCCCACAACAAACACTCTGTGAGGTGAGTGGGGCTGAGAGACTTCAGAGAAGTGTGACTAGCCCAAGGTCACCCAGCAGCTGCATGTGGAGGAGCGGAGACGCGAACCCGGTTCCCCAGATTACGAGTCTACCACTCTTAACCACTACACCACACTGAACTTCTAAGGGAACATAATTCCACGGAACTGGAGCCGCCATGCTGCAAACACTTGTGGGAGGCACAGATTGCCTTGTGAGGGGATCGAGAAGAAATTCAATTGGGTTTGCATTTTAATGAGATATTTGCACTTTCCAAACTTGACCCTCGAACCAAAGCACGATTATCCTTTGAAATGTGAACTTCCCCAAATTTTACGATGCAGTTCTCCAACCAAACACTGTGTGGTAAAATGCATATATTATGCACAAAATAGTGGAAAAAAGCGTGCAAAAATGCACACGGGGAAATGGCTTGCAAGCTGGAACATGGGGGAATAGAGGCACGCATGCTCATGAAGGATAGGGGTGGCAACATTTGGTGTTGTCGCATCACACCACTGGTGTGAATGACTGGTGCAACATGGTAGTAAATCGATCGAAAAGCCACACTACAGGCAATGCAATGCAAAAAGGAATGTTATAAACTGGGACAGAATTGCCAGCATTATTTAATCAGGGCAACGCATGCAATGACCTTGATGTCTGAATTTGTGAAATGACAAAATTCTGACCTCCAAAGCAACCCTAAATTAATATCCCATTGTTGGAAGAATCTGGTGCATGGTTTCCAGGATGCAGCCTTATTTTTCAGTTTCCCCATCTCTTACCACACAGTTAACAAGCCAGTGCTAACTGGGAAAACACAGAATAAAACGTGAGAGAAAACCGCTGTGTGATGACTGAGGATGAGGAGATATACCAGCTTGAGCAGAGTGAAAGATTCAGTGACTCAGATCATGCATCAACTTCAGTGCTGACATATGCAGAAGTCATCAAAATCAGCTTGCTCTGCCTCTGACCTTGATAAATCATTGCAGGAAAATAGGATGACGGTTTCCTGTTGAAGAAGAAATGAGCCCCTTGCTATTTGCTGCTAAAGAGTGAGAACAGCTAAGAAGCTGCATTCCAAACTCATGTACAAAGAAACGCAAATCTTGATCAAACTGTTCCTCTCTTTTTAGGTAATTGCTATTCCCTATGAGGGACGCGGGTGGCGCTGTGGTCTAAACCACAGAGCCTAGGGCTTGCCAATCAGAAGGTCAGTGGTTCGAATCCCCATGGCGGGGTGAGCTCCCGTTGCTCGGTCCCTGCTCCTGCCAACCTAGCAGTTCGAAAGCACGTCAAAGTGCAAGTAGATAAATAGGTACTGCTCCGGCAGGAAGGTAAACAGCGTTTCCGTGCGCTGTTCTGGTTCGCCAGAAATGGTTTAGTCATGCTGGCCACATGACCCTGAAGCTTTACACCGGTTCCGTCGGCCAGTAAAGCGAGATGAGCGCTGCAACCCCAGAGTCGTCCGCGACTGGACCTAACGGTCAGGGGACCTTGGGCTAGTCAAACTTTTTTGAAGTCTCTCAGCCCCACTCACCTCACATGGGAGAGGAAGGGAAAGGAGAATGTTAGCCGCTTTGAGACTCCTTCGGGTAGTGATAAAGCGGGATATCAAATCCAAACTCTATTGAAAAGCACTATTCTTAACAATTCTCACCACTCCTTGAAAAACACATGCTACCCGGAACATGCGCCAGCTCACCCTCTTCCCCAAACTTGGTGGTGGCAGCGCTGGCAGGGGAAATAGGGACATTCCAGGATCAAATCAGAAGCCGGGATGGATTTTGTAATTCTGGGTCCGTTCCTGGAAAATCGGGACTCTTGGAGAGTATACAACCCTCTGTCTCTCTTTCTGACCCAATTTCAAGAAGCCCAGTCTCTTTCATTCTCTTTCCCATGCAGACACCTTGATGACATTGCCTCCAGGCAGGGAAGTGGGGAGAAAGATTTATGTGGCAACACATAACTCTACAACACAAAGAGGTATTTTATGGGCCGCGCTAGGGCTTTACCAAGTTGACTTAACAAAGGAACCTGGTCAGACAGTTTCAGCACTCTCTTTATATAACTGGAGTCACAGGTTTTCTTTTGTGTGTGTAGGAAACCCCCCTGCCCAGTGCTTTTTTTGTGGGGGTACGCATACCCCTAAACATTTTGTGAATCTAAGTTTGGCCTCTTTGAGGGGCAGTATTTCAATATGAGTAGGAAAATGAGAGTAACCCTAAACATTTTTTTAAAGAAAGAAAAAAAGCACTGCCCCTCCTCATTTAGTCCAATTCCAATCTCGAAACAGGATCAAAAAACAAATTCCAATGGCAGGGACCAGTGCCCAAGAATGCCCTCTAGATGGCGGAGTTGATTCACGAGAAATGGACTACACTTTGTCAGAGGAATTTCTTTCTGCTACAGGAGGATACAGGTGCATTCTGCCGTAATTTGCGGGGGGAGCCGGTGGCGGCGAGAGAAACGGTTGATGAAACAAAATCGTGCCCATTTATTTGCGTATTTGGTTTTTTGCATCTCATGCAAGCGACCAAATCAAGCCAGCGGCTTCTCGGTGATGAATGCAATCTGCCCCTCGGATTTCCCCTCAGGCCGGCTGATACTGTAAATATAAGACATCGTTCAAGACAAGGAGGAATGCCGCCTGAATGCAAAATTTCTCCCTTTCTTCTTTTTCTACCTGGAATGGATGGATTCAATAGGGCCATTATCTGCTGCCAGTGTGTTCAGTTCAGGGCGTGGGCACGCTAAGGGGAATTCCACAGAAGCCTGTTCTGTAAGAATTTCCTCGCTAAAGAGATAACGATGAGGTCAAAAGCAAGTGATTACACCTAAAGCTCTAACTCCATATGCATTTCCACAATCCACAGAAAGTTAAATTTCATCCAGTATCAGAAGGGTCTCAGCCCTGCCTCCCAGCATGAAGATAGTAGCAAAATCCTGGAATGCAGGAAGCAGTTGTGAAGACCAGGCTGGCTCCTGGTTCGAAAGGACCTCAGGGCCTGGCAGGCTGAGGTAATGATAGGCAGCAGAGCTCTGAGAAAGCACCATCCGCCGGAGTCTCACTGCCATGAAAATTTCCCACAATGCACCCACTTCCTTCCTTCCCACCAGCCACCGGGCAAGTTGGTGTGTAAGGAGAGAGGAGGAGGGGGGGGAAATCCCCTTTTCTTTTTGTGTTGCAAAAAGCACTCTGCACATCCTCAGAGGCACACTCGCCTTTGCTATCATTAGGGTGAAAAAATGAGAAAAGAAGAGCACGGGTCCCAGCTGACATGGATCTGGGCAGATAAAAAGGAGAAATATTGATTAATAATAATAATAATAATAATAATAAATCTCTGCCCTACCACAGCCTCCCCACCACCCCGACATGGTATCAAAGGAACCTTTCCTTCCCTCACATGTAGCCTTTGTTTCCAGTTTAACCTCTCCAGGAGGAGGCTTCCTGACCTCTTTCGCTTCAAATCAAGGGCAAGGGAAGTAGGCAAACACCACTTTGCTCTTATCCCATGATTTATTTATCAGGCACGCTGTATTACTTAAAACTTCCTTCTGAACCCTGGCTGGTCTGCCTAGTTACATTTCAAACACTGCCAGGGAAAGACCTCTTCTTCTTCCACAACTCTCCCAAAGATCAGGCCCGTTTTTGAAGAGAGGTCTATTTCAGTGTTTGATATCTGAAAGAGAAAGAAAGAAAGGAAAGAAAGAAAGAAAGAATCACAGTTCCCAGCCTTTCCATCAAATCATCGAATTGTAGAGTTGGAAGGGACCCAATACAGGAATCTCAGCTGAAGTGTCCATGACAGAACAACTATACAGTAAGACTGGGGAAGAGAATGTCAGGTCCAGGGGCCAGATGTGGCCCTCAATACCTCTCCGTCTGGTCCTTGGGACTCTCACCACACCCATTCTTTCCAGGCCACACCTTTCACTGGCTTAGCTTTGCACCTACCTTGCATGTTCTTGCCTGGCTGGGATAGGTCCTCGAACTCCGAGAATGCCTCTTGCTCACCTGGATGGAGGTTAGAGAGGCGTGCGAGAGTGTGTGCAGAAACTACCTCACTGAACAAAGGGGCGAGGGGAGGCATTTGTTGCTCTGCCTACTTTTGCTTCTGGTTCCACCAACCCCTGCTGTCCAATCAAGGGTCTGGAAACCAAGCCTTATGAGGAGCGGTTGAAGGAGCTGGGTAAGTTTTGCATGGAAGAGGGGAGACCGAAAGGAGAGAGGAGAGCCATCTTCAAATATCTCAAGGGCTGTCACATGGAAGAGGGAACAAGCTTGTTTTCTCCTGCTCCGGAGGGTAGGACCCGAATCAATGGCCACCAGTTACAAGAGAGGAGATTCTGACTAAATATCAGGAAGAATTTTCTGACAGTAAGAGCTGTGCGACAGTGGAAAGGGCTCCCTGGGGAAGTTGTGTGGACTCTCCTTCCTTGGAGGTTGGACGGATGCTTTAGCTGAGATTCCTGCATTGCAGGGGGTTGGACTAGATGACACTTGGGGGTCCCTTCCAACTCTACAATTCTATGATTCTCTGTGTTACTTGGCTCTTACAAAGCAGTTCCTCTGGACCACGAAAACATGAAACCCTTTCTAACATAGGGAGCTGCCTCATCTCACTGGGCTGTGTAGTTCAGTATTGTCTATACTTGTGGGAGTGCTGTGGACAGTAGGAGAGGATATATTGATTAAATATTATCCTTCTTCACTCACGGTAGTCAGTAGCCAAGTACATTGATCCTGGTGAATTCCCCTTTAATCCCTCTTTAAAAAGATTGAAGACTCAACAGTCTTCTCTTAAAAGTAACAAGCAGTTTACTTACATTCAGTTCACAGCATGATCCTGAAGGCAGGCTTTAGCTTGTGGTTACGAAAGAGAGTGAGGGTTCATCCAGTGCTTTATTTTTCTAAAAAAAATGTTTAGGGGTACAGTGGTACCTCGGGTTACAGATGCTTCAGGTTATAGTTGCTTCAGGTTACAGATTCCACTAACCCAGAAATAGTACCTCGGGTTAAGAACTTTGCTTCAGGATGAGAACAGAAATCACGCAGCGGCAGCGGGAGGCCCCATTAGCTAAAGTGGTACCTCAGGTGAAGAACAGTTTCAGGTTAAGAACGGACCTCCAGAATGAATTAAGTTCTTAACCCGAGTTACCACTGTACTCTCATTTCCCTATTCATATTGAAATACTGCCCCTCAATGAGGCCAAACTTAGTTTCACAAAATGTTTAGGGGTATGCAAACCGCTGCATCCCCCCCCGGAAAAAAACACTGGGTTCATCCCATAAGGGGATTGAGCCCATGTGCTGCTGGCTGAGAGCCAGCAAACAGCAGAATAACACCAGGAAAATGGAGAGTTGAGAAGAAGGGAAGATGGCTGTGTGACTGGCCCTTTTGTAGGGTTTGCCAGGGTCACACCCATCTGGTCACACACGGGGGGGGGGTGTTCCAGACAGGTATGACAGGAAGTCCTCCTGGCTACATCCCTCTGTGTGTCCACTCTGGGCAAACAGGAAGTGTTGTACTTGACTGCTACATGTTACATCCCACAACACTGACTGGTAGCAATGGCTCTCCAAGATTTCAGACAGAGAGGCATTCCTGGAGACTTTTTGTTTTGTTCAGTCATTCAGTCGTGTCCAACTCTTCGTGACCCCGTGGACCAGAGCACACCAGGCATGCCTATCCTTCACTGCCTCTCGCAGTTTGGCCAAACTCATGTTAGTAGCTTCGAGAACACTGTCCAACCATCTCATCCTCTGTCGTCCCCTTCTCCTTGTGCCCTCCATCTTTCCCAACATCAGGGTCTTTTCCAGGGAGTCTTCTCTTCTCATGAGGTGGCCAAAGTACTGGAGCCTCAACTTCAGGATCTGTCCTTCCAGTGAGCACTCAGGGCTGATCTCCTTCAGAATGGATAGGTTTGATCTTCTTGCAGTCCATGGGACCTTCCTGGAGACACAGGGGATTAAACCAGAGACCTTCTACATTCAAAGCAGCTGAGCTGAGCTATCACCAAAGGGCTGGCATCCTGGAGGCCCCCTGCTGACATTAGATTTATCCAGCGGCAAGCTTACCTAGAGTGGCGGTGATCTTCCAAAGGAGGCCAGAGTGGCATGGCATTGTGGGAAATTTTTAATGGTGGCCTCTTGGTTCCCATCAGAAGAGTGCTGCTGCTGGCAGTCGCCTGACAGGTAGCAGGGGACTGATCATCAACTGTGGGGGCCGGAGGGAGCTGCATCAGGGGAGGGGCATTATGCCGAGTGTCTCCTCAAGCTTGGCACCCACTGCCAGGAGCTGGAGAGATGGAGAATGCAGCTGAGCTTCTCCGCCCTTGTCCTCTTTAGCAACTCGCCTGCAGTCAGACCAATAACTCAGTCTCCTTTTGTGCACTTTGATTTGGCTGCTGACTCAAGTGACTGGAGGATAATAGAGTCGCAGCACATAGTAAATCTGATAAGCAGTATCTTTATTTAATCAAAACATCGGGGAAATAAAGCTTTCGGAAGCTGTTTTGGAGAGTATCCTTTCCTCTCTCCGTTGACCGCTGCTCCTTTCGAACAGTCACTGTGCCAAGCCGTGGCCTGAACGAGGCAGGGCTGAGAAGTTGTTCGTGTCAGTGCATCTCCTCAACACCACTTTTTTTTTTAAACAACAACAACAACAACAACAACAACAACACCCCATACAGGGTGCTGTGTTGTGATTTGATGCAGAGACGGTCAAATGACACAAAAATAATGATAGCAATGTATCCATCCTGCTCTGACCACCTGCAAAATTCTGAGTGTTTGCAAGATTCTCAAGGTGAGCACACATGGGTTGTGGGTTTGAGTCTCATTTTGGGCAAAAGATTCCTGCATTGCAGGGGGCTGGACTTGATGACCCACATGGTCCCTTTCAACTCTACAATTCTATGATTTGGGGGCGGGGGGGGCAGGTGGTGAAGAGACCTGATGCCCAGGGACTGAATGCAGCTCTCCGGATCTCTCTGACCCTCGGGTCTCATCCTAGACCAGGCACCCCCAAACTTGGCCCTCCAGCTGTTTTGGGGCTACAATTCCCATCATCCCTGACCACTGGTCTGTTAGCTAGGGATCATGGGAGTTGTAGTTCCAAAACATCTGGAGGGCCGAGTTTGGAGATGCCTGTCCTAGACCTTACATCTGTTTTGTTAGCCTCTGGAATCTGCCTGCCTGCCTGTTACAGCTGACTTGTCTGCCTGCCTGCTGTGTTTTTTTGCTCCACAGTCATATTTCCCTTAGTTTTATTAGCTGATTATGTAACTTATGCTTTTCTTTGATTGTCCTGAGAATGATATTTAATGAATTGAAAAAAATGTTTAAGATAACTTTTGTTAAAAAAAAACCAGAGGCTTTTTTGTTAGGTATTATAAGTGTGGAACTACCAAAAGAAAATAAAAAACTGATTATGTATGCAACGACAGCAGCAAGGATGCTCTTAACCCAGAGATGGAAAGAAGAAGTACAGACCAGAGAAGAGTGGCAGACCAAGCTGATGGAATATGCAGAAATGGCAAGACTGATGGGAAAGACCAGAAATCAGGAAGACCAAGTATTTTTTAAAAGACATGGAATAGCTTTCTAACATATTTGAGAGATCACTGTAAACAGTTGAAATCATTGGTAGGAACACAAAGACACTTGTAAAGTAACATGGATTTTGGATACTATGATTATATAACAGATAGATTACAGTGAAAGATGCAGGAATAAAATCTTAGAATTGGAACCCATGGAAGGAAGGAAGGAAGGAAGGAGGTCTCAAGGTTCGAAAGAACCCTTTTTAAAAATGCGTGAAAATGTTATGTTTACGGTGTATGTTATGCAAACTAATAAAAAATGTAGAAAAGGAAAAAGAAAAGAGCAAGGGGAGATATAAATGAGAGGGGCCACAGCTCTCTGACAGAGCATCGGTTTTGCAGACAGAAGGTCCCAGGTTCAGTCTCTTGCATCTCCAGGCAGGGCTGGGAATCATAGAATTGTAGAGTTAGGAGGCACCCCAAAGGTCATCTAGTCCAACCCCCTGCAATGCAGGAATATTTTGTCCAACATGGAGCCCAAACCCATGGTTCTGAGATTAAGAGTCACATTTTTCTAGAGAGAGAGAGAGAGAGAGAGAGACTCCCTGTCTGGCACCTCGGGGTTCCACTGCCAGTCCGTGCTGGCAGCACTGAGGGAGATAGACCAGTAGTCTGAGTCAGAACAACAACAACAACAACAACAACAACAACAACAACAACAACAAAAATTTATTTATAGCCTGCCTAATACAGCATTAAACATTAAAAACTTCCCTAAACAGGGCTGCCTTCAGATGCCTTCTAAAAGTCAGATAGTTGTTTATTTCCTTGACATCTGTTGGGAGGGTGTTCCACAGAGCGGGCGCCACCACCAAGAAGGCCTTCTGCCTGGTTCCCTGTAACCCAGGGGTCAGCAACCTTTTTCAGCTGTGGGCCGGTCCATCATCCCTCAGACCATGTGGTGGGCTAGACTATATTTTGAAAAGAAAAGAAAAGAAGAACAACAAAGTGACTCCCCCAGGACGCAAACCTGGTCAGTGTGTATGGAGGAGATGACAAGACCCCCCTCCCGGCCTCACTGATGTGGTTCAAAGGAAAGCAGAGCAAGACATTTGGCACCAGCTTGGCTGCAGGAGTTGCTGGAAGGAGGAGTACATAGCACCATCCAACTGCCTTAGGGACTCCACTCTGGATTTGACCTCACTTCTCGCAGCGAGGGAACCACCAGAAGGCCCTCGGTGCTGGACCTCAGTGTCCGGGCTGAACGATGGGGGCAGCTTTCTTTGTTCATTAATAAAATGACAAAAGGGTTCCTTCCCCCAGAGCATCTGCTGGGGTTGTGAGGCAGAGCCGCCATGGAACATGCTATAATACACTACAGTACAAAGCATTCTCCTGCTGCCCTCATTTCGCCTAACTGACTTTTAATGGTATGAGCTTTCGTGTGCATGGAAACTTCTTCAGTGCATGCACATGAAAGCTGAAACCAAGAACAAACTTAGTTGGTCTCTAAGGTGCTACTGGAAGGATTTTTTAATTTTTAATTTTGTTTTGACTATGGCAGCCCAACACAGCTACCAACCTGCAACTGACTTTTAATGGGTCTTTCCCCTGCTCACTTTGCACACTGCCTGCTTCTTCCATTTCTTAGGGAAGCAGCCCTAACCTAAAACATTCACAGGGGCTTATTCATGACTGCGGACCTCCCTTCCGCAGGGGAGATTTATCACCCTCAGAGCCTGACAGTGCAATTCCAGGAATGTTTATTCAGGAATAAATCCAATTAAAACCAACTGGACTTGCTACATCCTCCAAGTGCACAGGACTGCAGCCTGAGCCTCTTTCCTGGGCTTTGCAAGAACCCTGCTCCTATACGTCAAAGCTAAGCTTTTAATGTTGTTGTTGTTGTCTAGTCATTTAGTCATGTCCGACTCTTTGTGACCCCGTGGACCAGAGCACGCCAGGCACTCCTGCCTTCCACTGCCTCCCGCAGTTTGGTCAGACTGATGTTGGTAGTTTTGAGAACACTGTCCAACCATCATATAGAGGAGGGAGAAAGATTGTTTTCTGCTGCTCCAGAGAAGCGGACACAAGAAAGAAGATTCCACCTAAACATTAGGAAGAACTTCCTGACAGTGAGAGCTGTTCGACAGTGGAATTTGCTGCCAAGGAGTGTGGTGGAGTCTCCTTCTTTGGAGGTCTTTAAGCGGAGGCTTGACAGCCATCTGTCAGGAATGCTTTGATGGTGTTTCCTGCTTGGCAGGGGGTTGGACTGGATGGCCCTTGGGTCTCTTCCAACTCTAGGATTCTATGATTCTATCTCATCCTCTGTTGTCCCCTTCTCTTTGTGCCCTCCATCTTTCCCAACATCAGGGTATTTTCCAGGGAGTCTTCTCTTCCCACGAGGTGGCCAAAGTATTGGAGCCTCAACTTCAGGATCTGTCCTTCCAGTGAGCTTTAAATAGGCACTGCAATTTTAGCTTGTCCCGGGTGTGGATTCCATTTAGCGAATTTATTGTGCATTGTTTATTGTTGCAGGCTTTGATTCGTAGGTGCCATTATGGGCTGGACAGCCATATGATACACACACACACACACACACACACACATGCGCACACACACACACCTGCATATGGCATTTTGTATACAACTCCAAGGTGCAATCATATTTAGCTGACTTGGCAATAAGCTTGCTGCAAGAGCACACTGGATTTGATTTCTGAAGTCTTCTGCAAGGCAAAGCAGAGTGCTATAACGATCAGCCGTCGTCATGGGAAGCTGATTACCTTGCTGAGTCAGCATCGCAGAGCCAAACACCTCCACATCCAGTTCTGCCTTGGCTGGCAAGGGAACTTTACTTTTCCCACACTCGCAGCAGGCTTTGTGGATGTCAGGGGAGTAATTGGGATAGAAGACTGTTTCCGAATCTCTGGGCTTTATAGAGCAGCTCGGTTATGGGGATTGTACCATCTCATTATTATTATTTTTAAAAAAGGAAAGAAAAGAAGGAAAAGCAAACGGCCAAAGTGATTCCCCCCCCCCAGACTTTTAAGGGGTTGTGTTTTAGCATTGCTCTTTGCATTGTTGCAGAAGCAACGAGGGACCTCTGTACTCACTCAGAGGTTAAATTTTCACAGGAAAATATTGTAATTTCTAGAAAGGGCGGCGTCTTCTTTCGGGTGGGTGCTGCAATGTCTTGTGAGCATTAGGGGAAATCATGTCCTAAAATCAGCAACAGGCTGGTCATCTCATAGCTTTCGGGGTGCCTGAGATGGATGTACACTACCGACATGCCAAACAGTTCTATTCACAAATAAGCCCCCCCTGATTTCAACGGAGCTTATATTCTTCAGTAAGTGTGCGTTTAAAGTTGCAACTAGAGATAGGTCTCGTAAGGAAAAAGATAAATACAACCACAGGCTCCCTTGATCTGAAGTGGGGATTGGTGCTGGGGGAAGGAGAGGGGTTAAATCTGCAGTGCAAATAGCAGCTCTGGTGGGGTGGGGTGGATAATTCAGATTGGGAAATCGGCTCAGAGGAGAAAAGCTTAAGCCCATCCTGCAGTGCTACGGCCTTGATCCGAATTGGAGTCACATAGCTACACCCCTCTCCCTTTAAAAGTAAATGTATGAGAACCATCATGGCTGTTATTATATCCTGTTACATCCTGTTGCTACTTGGTCCTAGTTGTAAGTACGCTTGCATCATTAAACTTAGAATCATAGAATCATAGAGTTGGGAGAGACCACAAGGGCCATCCAGTTCAACCCCCTGCCAAGCAGGAAACACACTTATTCAAGTGCAATTTCTATTTCCGGGGGACTGCATTTTTCCAAGGGGGAGGTGTGTTTCCAGGGAATCTCTAACAGACCACACACACAGTATTCTTGCTAAACAGTTCCCAGTACAGTGCCCAGGATCCCAGTTGCTGGGTATGGGGGATACCCCAGGACAGACATACAGCTCTAAAACCAAAGTTTGTACTGTGGGTTTTCCCTTTCTGTCATTTCCAATGCGGTGGAGGGAAAGTGGAAACAGATAAAATGAAAACCAAGTGTCATAATTTTGTGCTGTTGAGGCCTCTGGTCGGCTGGCAACAATCCCCCACCTTTAATGCCCACATCTTACAAGTCCCTCTGCCCTCTGCCCATGTGCTATCTGTAACTCAACAGTGTGACATTTATTTTATCAGAACCTCACATTTCAATCCAAATTCTGTGCCAGATTAAAATTAGGATCCAATCTAGCTTCAGATTCATTTGATCCCCCCCCCAACATCTATTTCCACCCACCCCAATTCCTTTTTGGGTCACCACACTATTTACTGATGGACTTTGGTCCCTTATTGCTGTTTTTAATCGAAATCCCCAAGGACTGCCGAGTGCCAGCTTCAAAGCACACAAGAAATATCAATGATTCTATCATCACGAACACGATTGCTCAAAAGGTTTTGTTATTTTCTAAAAGGTCACAATGTCATCCTTTTGTAGGATGAACTTGAAACTCCTGCTCTTTTACTTCAGAGGCACGTGCCTTTGTTTGAGTGAGTGTGTGGGTTTATATTGATAACATGGGAGAGGGATGGAAGAGAAAACCCAGGTGTTGACTGAAATTAAGGCCAGGAGTGTCAGGCCTTAGCAAGGGCCAAACTCTGGACCTGGGCAGTGATGCAGTCAGGGCAGGACTTTGTGACAAATGTCAGGGCTCCCACTCAGCAGAATAAAGATATGAGCATAACAAGAGTTATGCTGTCAATTCCCTGCAGCAACCATATAGACCAGGGGTCTTCACATGTGTGCCTGCAGAGACTTTCTCTAGTGACCGCAAGGTCCCCTAATTGAAATTAGACTTAAAGGAAAGATTTCTGTTCTAGATTAGATGCACCATTGGCCTGATCCAGTAGGACCCTCTTATGTTCTTAAGATTCTTCCCCCAGGTGCTGAACATGAATTTAAAGCTGGTTCCCATTAGAGTTTTTATCAGTAAGTTCAGAGATGGGTGTTTCTGTCTAGTGTGTCTCATTGTCAAAGCAAATTGGTTAGTTTCCCATTGGGAGAAAACCACTTTTTGTGTCCTTAGGAATTCAACCAAGATGTACTTAATGAAGTTGGCACTGAAAGTATTTTGATTGGGAGGTATATTTGGAGAAGGAAAGTAAAAACCCTCAACAAAAGGAAGACAGCAACTCTTTTCTTATTAGATACAGAATAAAGCACATACCCAACTTCCAGCTGCAATGCAAAGCTGCTTCCTGGAAAGGTGGTTTTCTTCTTCTTCTTCTTCTTCTTCTTCTTCTTCTTCTTCTTCTTCTTCTTCTTCTTCGTTTCTTCATTAATGAATCAGGCATTCATTTTCAGTTGGCGGTGAAAACATTTAAGGCAGCCAACCAGGGATTCTGATACCGTTTTGTTCTGCATCACACATGCCGTGGTAGAAATGCTTGTGGCCTTTTCTCCAAAACTGAAATTTCAACCCCAAAGGAAAATGACATTTCCAAAATAGTTTCTGTTCCTTGTTAAAAGGTTAAGTGGACATGCTGAAGAACGTTGATGGAACAAAATTGCACACATATATGTATATAATCCTCAGCAATTATAGCAACACTTTTAAGTACGATGAAATGTGATTCTCTTGGAGTATGCGGTTTGAATGCAAATCACCGGCCCCATTTTAAGGTTTCAGATCTGTGCGTCTGATCAGAGCTCAGAATATCTCAGATTGCCCGTATTTCTGCAATTAACTCATGTGCTCAAGATATCTTCTCCAAAATCTATGTATTGATTCTCCCAATATAAAGAAGCTGTACTTTGATTCTGGACGGGAAATATTCAGAACAATAAACGGGGCCGGTGTGCCTGAGCACCAGAACCTATTAGATGCCAATTCTGTTTTTAAAATATAAAGGTAATATTGGAGTTAACCCTTCCTTTCTCAACTGTGACCCCTTGCAAAAACCCAACCCCTGCACACTGGAATAAGCTTAAAATTATGTGCCTGTGGTAGGGGGGAAAGGTGAGGGGAGACTGCAGGCCAAATGGAGAGGCCCCATGGGCCACAAATAGCCTTTGAACCTACAGTTCCCAATGTGTGCCTCATATTGTGGTGGAACCATACATGCAAAACAACATGGAGTTCTCCCCCAAGGTGGCACCCCCATGTTGAATTCTCCTCTTGCCCTTTCTGCAATGCATGGAAGCACCCATGTTCTGATATCATTATGCTAGGGATGGGCCACCTGTGGCCCACCAGATGTTCCAACCCAAGGTCAGGAATGATGGAAGTTGTCAGGATCCGCATCAGGAGGGCCGCAGGTTCCCAAACCCTGCCATAAATCAGCATGCTATGGATCTCTTAATGGGGAGAAAATCTGTAGGCTTCCATTTGTTTTTGGACTGCCTGCAACTCCCATCATCAACGCCCACCTTGCTGGCTGGAGCTGATGGAAGCTGGAATCTAGGAGCAACTGGCAGGCCATGGATTCCCCATCCCCGAATCTTGCTGTGCATTTCATTCACTGCTCCACTTCATTGGCTGCTGCTGGAAGTGCACAATGTGATGATCTGGGTGAGTAGAAACTCACTTGGGAGCTCCATTTTCCATAGCTTCTCCTCATTGCTCAAATCATGTTGTTCCTGCACCTTTATGAGTTGCTCCAGTATCTTGTTCCAGACAGAGCTCGCATGCAGCATGAGGGAAGTGGGGGAAGAGTTCAAGGAAAGAATCAGGACCATGGATAGCTCCTGTCGTAGTTGTGCTGAGCAACACCATGCAGAGCTCAGAGGAGTGGGAACAAGAAGAAGAAGAAGAGTTTGGATTGAGGCAAGCCAACCAGCAGAGTCTCTGAGGTATACTTGCCTGGAGGCAGTGTCAGTATTCAGAGTCAGAGACAGTCTTAGAGTTGTGCGAACAGCAATCCACATGGCCACACAGTCCAGGGGTCAGGGAATCTGATGGTCAATAGTCAAGACAAGCAGGAAGGTAGGGCCAGAAACTACAAATGTTACCAGCATCTGACTGCTGCTGGAAACTCTGCTTAAGAAGGCTGAAACCAGCTGGTTCTCACCACCTTCTCTGTGTCCAAGGCTGATCAGCTGCAGGTGGAGTCACACCACCTTCTCCTGCTTCAGGCTGCTGTTCAACAGGCGAAGCTGGCTCCTGGCCCACGAGAGCTCCAAACAGAGCTGGTAAAAATTCAGACTGGATTCAAGCACCCAAGGCGAGCAGATTGGATGCTGCTCCAGCAAAGGCCTGGTGCCAACTGCAGATTTAAATAGCTTGTAGTCAGGTCAGGTTTTCTAGCTTGGCTCCCTCTGGGAAAGCTATCAATGTTTTAAAGGGTCCGTGTTAACTTCTTCCAGTATTTTCGCTCACAGAGGTTTAAATAGTGTCTTCTGGGAGTGATCCCTGCATTCAGCATTCCCTTCCACTCTGATATCCTCCAGTCTCCTTTCCTGGTTATGGGAGATTTGATTCCTGGGTCATGACACATGGATGATCCTGCAAACTGTTGAATCACAGAGCAAGCAGATCTTAAAAAAAAATAATCCCCTGAACAATGATTTGATATCTGTGAATGAGAAATGCAGAGGGCAAAATAGATTTCAGATAATATATTCAGGTGATGGCATTGGGCCTCATCAAGGTGTGATGAATGTAGCAACACCAGACAAGTGCAGCAATCTGCCTGCCTACACTTTGAGCTCTGTTTGGATAGCTCCTTTGCAGATTTATTATGACATGTTTTGACCAGATACATAGTCTTTGAAATGTCACAATATTCCCCCCCCTTTTTTTCTTGTAGCAAAATGAAAACATAGGAACATAACAAAATCCCTGCTGGATCAGGCCAATGACCCATGTAGACCCATCTTGTTCCAGAATTCTGGCCTACCAGATGCTTCCAGAAAACCCTCAAGCAGGGGATAATTCAGATGGAAATTCCTGGGTGTCAAAAAAGGTTATATTTGTATGCCACTACTGCAGTCCGTGGGACCCAGGTGGCGCTGAGGGTTAAACCACAGAGTCTAGGGCTTGCTGATCAGAAGGTCGGTGGTTCGAATCCCTGCCATGGGGTGAGCTCCCATTGCTCGTCCCAGCTCCTGCCCACCTAGCAGTTCGAAAGCACGTCAAAGTGCAAGTAGATAAATAGGGACCGCTCCAGCGGGAAGGTAAACGGCATTTCCGTGCACTGCTCTGGTTCACCAGAAGCGGCTTTGTCATGCTTGGCCACATGACCCGGAAGCTGTATGCCGGCTCCCTCAGCCACTAACGTGAGATGAGCACCACAACCCCAGAGTTGGACACGAGTGGACCTAACGGTCAGGGGTCCCTTTACCTTTACCTTTACTGCAGTCTGTGTTTTGTTAGCCCCAAAATGGAAAAGGAGCAAGGTCCCAATGAAAGAAGAAAGGCAACAGAAATAGATGGAATATGCACAGCTTGCGGGTCTACAGGTAACTTATAGAATAAGAGAACAAGAAGAACATACATTTAAAGAAGATTGGAAAACTTTTTATTGAATACAGTATATGGAGTGAAATTGTGTACAGAGCCAGTGTGGTGTAGTGGTTAAGAGCGGTAGACTCGTAATCTGGTGAACCGGGTTCGTGTCTCCTCTCCTCCACATGCAGCTGCTGGGTGACCTTGGGCTAGTCACACTTCTTTGAAGTCTCTCAGCCTCACTCACCTCACAGAGTGTTTGTTGTGGGGGAGGAAGGGAAAGGAGAATGTTAGCCGCTTTGAGACTCCTTCGGGTAGTGATAAAGCGGGATATCAAATCCAAACTCTTCTTCTTGTTCTTGTTCTTCTTCTTGTTCTTTTTCTTCTTCTTCTACATTTGAAAATGTTGGCAGTATTAAGATAGATTCAGCAGTGTAAATAAGTTTAGAAGGTAAAGGTAAAGGGACCCCTGACTGTTAAGTCCAGTCGCGTATGACTCTGGGGTTGTGGCGCTCATCTCACTTTACTGGCTGAGGGAGCCAGTGTTTGTCCGCAGACAGCTTCCGGGTCATGTGGCCAGCATGACAAAGCCGCTGCTGGCGAACCAGAGCAGTGCATGGAAACACAGTTTACCTTCCTGCCAGAGCACTTTGACGTGCTTTCGAACTGTTAGGTTGGCAGGAGCAGGGACTGAGCAACGGGAGCAACGGGATTCAAACTGCCGACCTTCTGATCGGCAATCCCTAGGCTTTGTGGTTTAGATGGATGTAATAATGGAATACAGAATGGTTTAGTTTATATAAAATATGCAGGGATTTATGCTATGCAAAAGGAACCATGGAAAGAGAAGAAGGGAAGTCACTGATATTTTAAGGTTGTTTAAATGAATATTCTAAATCGTAAAACAGAAAATTTATATATGTATGTATATGTGTGTGTGTGTGTGTGTGTGTGTATATATATATATATATATATATATATATATATATATATGAATGAAAACCATCAAGAAGAACCCACACTATCCCCTCCTATGGTTTCCAGCAACTGGCATTCAGAAATAGTACTATTACTAACCATGGAGGCAGAGCTCAGCCATCATGGATAATAGCCTAGTCCTCTGTGATCAGGAGGATAGCATTGGAAGATATTATTAAAGCAATTTAATAGGATACATATTGGTGGCAGAAGATGGGAACAGTCTTCTACCATGTCTACTTCTCTTCCATTCACAGTATACAAATATTTTAAATTACACCATAATATGTGTAATATTTGAATTACACTACATTTGCAGACAGCTTTAAAATCACCATCTTGTTTCCTGTGAAAGATTATTACCCTGCGGCCACAGTTTATTTTCTCCACATTTGCCACTACCATATTGCATTTTATGAGAAATCATGTTACAACAAATACACTCGGGGAGGTGGGAAAGACTTTTATCAGCGGCAATCAAATTTAAAAGCCTGTCGGTCAGGATTGTATAACTGCCTAATAAGCATAACACTAGCAAATTACAAATAAAAACACAGAGGGAAAGACTTAAAATAGCACGATGTCCTCGGGGCAGTACCGGCCTAACAGATTAATGTTTTTGGCTCAAGATTTTCCAAGCATACTAGTTTTCTTTAAAAATTTAGATAAATGGCAGTGATAAAACGCCAGCTCCAAAATGATCAAGGGTCTGGAAACCAAGCCTTATGAGGAACGGTTGAAGGAGCTGGATATGTTTAGCCTGGAAAAGAAGAGACCAAGAGGAGATAGTTACAGGTAGGTAGCCGTGTTGGTCTGCCATAGTCAAAACAAAATAAAATAAAAAATTCCTTCCAGTAGCACCTTAGAGACCAACTAAGTTTGTTCTTGGTATGAGCTTTCGTGTGCATGCACACTTCTTCAGATACCAAGAGGAGATAGGAGAGCCATCTTCAAATATCTCAAGGGCTGTCACATAGAAGAGGGAGTAAGCTTGTTTTCTCCTGCTCTAGAGAGAAGGACTCTAACCAGTGGCTTCATGTTAAAAGAAAGGAGATTTCGACTAAACTCAGGCAAAACTTTATAAGAGTGGAATGGACTTCCTTGGGAGGTTGTGGACTCTCCTTCCTTGGAGGCTTTTAAGCAGAGGTTGGATGTCCATCTGTCCTGGATGCTTTAGCTGTGATTCCTGCATTGCAGGGGATTGGATCAGATGACCCTTGGACCTCTTCCAACTCTATGATTCTGTTGTATATTTATTTATACCCTGCCTTTTTCCATAATGGGACTCAAGCCAGGATGGATGTGTTCTGCCTCCAGTGTCACAAGCAATGTGCATCTGGATGAAACCACTGGAGGGGAGAGTGCTTTTGTGTGCTCATGTCTCACATGCAGGCTTCTCGTAGGAATCTGGTTGGCCACTGTGAGAACAGGATGCTAGACTTCTTGTTCTTTAGTCATTTAGTCATGTCCGACTCTTCGTGACCCCATGGACCAGAGCACGCAAGGCACTCCTGTCTTCCATTGCCTCCTTCAGTTTGGTCAGACTCATGTTGGTACCTTGGAACACTGTCCAACCATCTCATCCTCTGTCGTCCCCTTCTCCTTGTGCCCTCCATCTTTCCCAACATCAGGGTCTTTTCCAGGGAGTCTTCTCTTCTCATGAGGTGGCCAAAGTATTGGAGCCTCAGCTTCAGGATCTGTCCTTCCAGTGAGCACTCAGGGCTGATTTCCTTCAGAATGGATAGGTTTGATCTTCTTGCAGTCCATGGGACTCTCAAGAGTCTCCTCCAGCACCATAATTCAAAAGCATCAATTCTTCGGCGATCAGCCTTCTTTATGGTCCAGCTCTCACTTCCATACATCACTACTGGGAAAACCATAGCTTTAACTATACAGACCTTTGTCGGCAAGGTGATGTCTCTGCTTTTTAAGATGCTGTCTAGGTTTGTCATTGCTTTTCTCCCAAGAAGCAGGCGTCTTTTAATTTCGTGACTGCTGTCACCATCTGCAGTGATCATGGAACCCAAGAAAGTAAAATCTCTCCACTGCCTCCATTTCTTCCCCTTCTATTTGCCAGGAGGTGATGGGACCATCTTAGTTTTTTTGATGTTTAGCTTCAAAAATGCTAGACGAGATGGGCCATTGTTCTGATCTGGCAGGCTCTGCTTCTGTTCTCTCTGGCGCCACTTCCAGACCGTTGTTTTTTGTTTTGTTTTTTGCAGGTGTATTCTCCAACATGTCAGTGATGCAAGAATAGTACATTTATACAGGGCTGCAAACACAGCTTTTCACCTTGTTAGTCACTCTGTGGTGCTTCCCCAGTGTTATTGTATTGGAGCCATACCTCGGCTCCCGAACGCCTTGGGAGTCAAACGTACAGGCTCCCGAACGATAGAAAACCAGAAGTGATTGTTCTGGTTTTCGAACGTTCTTTCGGAAGCCGAACATCTGACAGAGCTTCTGCGGCTTCCGATTGGCCGCAGGCGCTTCCTGCAGCCAATCAGAAGCCATGCTTTGGAAGTCGAACGTTTCAGAAGTCGAACGAACTTCTGGAATGGATTCTGTTCGACTTCCGAGGTACGACTGTACTGCTGTCTGGGCAGGGATACTTGCATTATAGCATGACAAAGCAGGACTAAATCAACTGGAACATTTGCAGTGTAAAAAAGTTACAGGATTTTCAGCGGGAATTTACAGGACATGCACTGTTTTGGAAACAAAGCTTCTGAAAGTCTTCCCTGAAATTTTCTCAGGCACTGACAGTATTAAAGCAGGATTGCATATACAGTCGTACCTCATGTTGCGTTTGCTGCGGGTTGTGAATGGTGCGGGATACGAATGCGGCAACCCCGGAAGTTGCAGAAGCACTCCGCCCGGTCTCCACATGCTCAGAAGCTCCGCTCGGGTAGCGGACTTTTCGGGGTGCGAACGGCATCCTGGAACGGATCATGTCCACAACCTGAGGTACCACTGTAACTGCTCCCATACCATCATGAGCACAAATAACCGTGAATACACAATAAAAAGGACATCTCCCCCCCCAGACATCCTTTGTATTGTGCTTTTTTTTCAGAAGCTGAAATGAGAAAGCTTTAATAAACACATATGGCTTCTTCTTTTTATTTGTTGGGCTTTGATGCCCCTTTGTATTGTTCATTCATGATTGTATCATGCTGATTCTGCAGGATCCCACTTTCAATACCATGGCTGCCTGCAAAGATTTTAGGGGCAGACACCCAAGCACTACTCATACCATCATTCATTCAAGCATCCTTTATTTAGTATTACGTTAACTTTTATCAGATGCTTTCTCCAAAATTTTCCTTAGTGTTTACTGCCAGGTCCCCCCTATACAGCTCTAAATTATTATTATTATTATTATTATTATTATTATTATTATTATTATTATTATGCATTTCTTAATTTTTTTTTGTAAAAAGAGAAGCAACAACCAGGAGCCGAAGGCTGGGGCTCACGTGTGCCTTCTCCTGCCAGCAGGATCGACTTGCGTCAAAACCACATGCAAAGGACACATGTCTGCCAAGCCACCATTTGGTGCCAAGATGCCCTTTACCATAAGCACCCGTTTCCTTCAAAAAAAGCTCCTGTTTTCTCCTGCCTTGAAACAGCCCTTCGCAGAGGGAGGTAGGAGAGGCACGTGGCTTAAGCTGCAAGGTTGGGAAGTTGCGACTTGTCAGATGCTTGCAAAAATTATCAGGGACCAATTAGATACGTTTCCCATGGCAGGAGAGGCCATGGCTCAGTGGTAGAGCATCTGAAGGTCCCAGGTCCAATCCCTGATGGCATCTCCTGGTAGGGTTGGGAGAGGCTCCTGCCTGAAATCGCAGATAGCTGCTGGTAGTCAGAATAGACAATATGGAGCTAGATGTACCAATGGTCTGACTGTATAAGGCAGCTTCCTTTGTTCCTGTGAGAAGCTGGAAATTACATAAGCTCAGCATTGCCCACACAGGCTAGTAGCAGCTCTCCAGGGTTGCAGGCAGAGGTCTCTCCTAGCCAGGGAGGTTTGATGAGGCCCCAAGCTACTGAAGGTAATGGGGCCCTTTATATGCCCAGCTGTCCTTTGTCAAGAGCAAATTGTCACTTTCTTAATGTTGAATATATGCTATACGGTAATTTATGGACCTAACAGGTATCTAAAGCCATTTGCCCATGTTGCCATGCAACCAATCTATTAGGTAGCGGGTGGACATAGCAGACGACACAGTGATTCTCCAAGCAGCTCTCTTTATTCTCAGGCTGGAACAGAACTGAACTGAAGGGCTGAGCCAGCCTGCTTATATAGTACTCAGTAACATGCAACAGTAACAACTCTCTCTAGCTACCCAATCCATGAACGGCACTCTCAATCCTTCATTTGCATGTTGTGGACCTGAGTGAGAACTGCAGCCATGGTGGGCAGAGTGAAACTATATACACAACACCCTTAGTGGCCTAGGGTGAGAACTTCAATACATAACACAGTCCATGCAGAATGTAGGCACCCTATATATAGAAATGAGCAAACCAGTGATGTTTTAAGGGAGCAGGCTAGCAGGCGGGGCCCATTACATCATAGGAGCCTACACTAAATTCCTTCACTGAATTTAGACTGTAAGCGCCTTGGGGCTGGGATCTGTCCTGTTGAACTCCATTAAGCATAGGTGGGTAACTCTCCCTTGCCAAATTCCCTCTGCCACTGAATTGCCCATGTGAGCTGCCACCCTGCAGCTTGCCAAGCAGCTGTTTGCTTGTTTGTTCGTGATATTTTTATCCGGCATTTCAGGTGTACCTCGCAAAGTGGCTCACATGGAGCTATTATAACAACAAGCGCCAATTAAAACTGTGTAATAGAAACAGCTACAAGGCAAAGTGGGGTGGGGAGACCTTTTGAAGGCTTGATCCCTCCTCTGTGCCAGGAGTCCTGAAGAGGCATCATGGATGGGCTGGTTGGACCCTAAAGCAGGCAGCCTTTGGGCCTTGCCCAAAACACCTATTTATTTGCCCATCTCTCTCATGTGATTTTCCTGCTCGCCTTTGCAAGTTATCTCTGAGATTATCCCCCCGCCCCCTGCTGTCCCGAGTCAGAATGAGTCTAAAGCGCTTTTGGGGCTGGTTCCCAAAATAGCAATCAACCTTTTATTCTTTGCAAAACAGGAAGCCAGAAATAGCAGCGCTGCCTACATTTGAACACACCACCCCGACAGAGACAGATGTAGCCGTGTTCTTTGCCATTCAAGGCTGCTCAACCTTAATGCAAACTGTTGTCTTGGCCTTTCCTTTGCAAACTTCCTTCAGCTGCACCCTTTCCTGCTGTGCAATGGTTCTTGCACAGGAATCCTGCCTCCTGCAAGACAGACTGCTGCCTGTCTCTGTAGCTGATTTCTGCAGTTCAGTGGCTAGAGAGTTGGACTGTATCTTGTGCAACAGGAAGCTTCCCTTTCCAGGAAAGAACCTGTATTGGGGCTCTTTGGGATGCCAAGTGTGTAGCGTATGGCTCATGAATCTGGTTAGAGAGCAGCCCGTGTTTTGTTAGCCCACAAATGGAAAATGAGCAAAGTCCCAACTAAAGAAGAATGGCAACTTAAACTGATGGAATATGCGCAGTTTGCGGATCTAATTTATAGAATAAGAGAACAAGGAGAAACCCTATCTGAAGAAGTGTGCATGCACACAAAAGCTTATACCCAGAACAAACTTAGTTGGTCTCTAAGGTGCTACTGGACAATTTTTTATTTTATTTATTTCGACTGCATCAGACCAACACGGCTACCTACCTGAATCAAGAAGAACGTACGTTTAAAGAAGATTGGAAAATGTTTATTGAATATTTTTGGAGGGACTGTTTATAGAGTGGTGCCTCGCTAGACGAAAAACTCGCTAGACGAACGGCATTCGTCTAGCGGAAGCTGCCCCACAAGACAAAAAAGTCTATGGGGCTGCTTCGCAAGACAATTTTTTTTTAGTGCGAAAACCTCCGCGCTCCATTGCCGCTTCGCTAGACGAATAATTCGCTCTACGAAAAAACTCGTAGAAAGAATTATTTTTGTCTAGCGGGGCACCACTGTATTTGAAAATGTGGGCAGCATTAAGATAAATTCAACAGTGTAAATAAGTTTAGATGGATGTAATATTGGAATACGGAATGGTTTAGTTTATATAAAATATGCAGGGATTTATGTTATGTTTTATTTGCTTGATGGATTTGTATGTATGTTTTAATTTAGAATCTCAATAAAGATTTAACGAGAGAGAGAGAGAGAGAGAGAGAGAGAGAGAGAGAGAGAGAGAGAGAGAGAAAGCAACCAAGTAGTTTATTTTAGGAAGTACATAACTTGGATCGAAAAGTTTATAGTTCTAACCTAACTAGCTAATCTCGAAAAAGACCAAGGCAGCCATGCTTGCTCCTTTGTTCTCAGAGGATAGTCTAAACATTAAAGAGATGTAGAAGTCAGTAAGATGTCCCAGGTTTAGGGATTGCCTGGGAATCTGAAAGTCCCTTACTCTATCTGTCTTAACCCCATGCAAACCTCTCTTCTGCAAGCTGAGTTGCACCCAGACTGTTCTCACGGGTGGGAATTATTTTGATTTGTACAATTCCTTACCCACCTATCACTGCCTGGTCCCAGGGCAGATTGCAGCAATTTAATATTCAAAACTGAATGCAGTTTCAAACAAAATTATAGCCTTGTGGGAATAGGGCGGGTACTGAAAATTAAGTCAGATCAAACTTTTCTTGCTCTTTCCAAGGTCACTTTGCATGTTCCTTTTAACAGCAGGCAGGCTCAAATTCATAAATTAAAACCTCAGCCTTTGGGATTAAGCCCCATTGAACAAAGTGGGATTTACATCTAAGAAGTTACGCTGGGTTGGACTAAAATCAATGATGTATATTATTGATAACAGAGGCAAATAAAGAGCAGCTCTGTCGTTCAAGGGCTCGTTTTATTACCCCAGCAATTGATCACCTGCACAATTATTACGAGCAAAATGTCTTGGAAGGTTACCGGTATACTCATACTTTGTAGCCCCCAGCAGGGGTGATAGTTCAGGATTCTGCTTCATTTCACTTTGGAAAGGGAAACAACTGCAAGATTTCTGCTTCTTTTGGTGTTGTGCAAAATCCATACGCCTTCAAAAAATGAATTGATGGACATGAATAGAAGGATCTATCAGTTGCATAGAGATGGATAAATCTGTAGATTTGGGATTCTCTCAGTTCCTCCAATCTTCAGTTCAGTTTGCCACATTTCTGCAGCCATTTGCATTTTTAAAAATCCTTATGAACATCCACCGGCATTTTAATCTGAGTTTCTTCCAATGCACACATTTCTCTATTCGATTTTGCCTTCATATACACATTTTTGCAAGCAATTTCCCCCAGCGTAATGTACGGTGCACAATGGAACTTTATCCTGTCTCCTTGTCCGGCACCCTCCTAAATCTCTTCTGGTTCCCCCCAAACCCCCCACTGAACAGATTTGGGGAGAACACAGGTGCACATGAGTGCAGGGAAATGTTCTCTTGTGCAAGCATAAATACTTGTTCTAATGGGATGAGCACACTGGATACTGCCCTCCGAGAGGGGAAGCAAAATGGGGGTGAAAGGCAAGACTGGCTGGTGGTGGTCATGGCAGAAAGGAACCATGGGGGCAATTTTGCCCCTCATCCCTCCAACCCCCCAATTCAATGCTTTAAGTTTTCTTGGGAGTTTGGCTCTGCCATAAAAGAAAAACTAATCTTCATTCAGGAGAAAAGAAGGGACTATGTCTCTGGCCAACAGTGTGCTATTTTTGAGATGCATTCAGAATAGCAAAAAGTTCGGAGCGTGCTTTCAAATCGACGTCATCTTCTCAAGTGCTCTCTGAGGTTGGCCTCCATGTTTTCTGTTTGTTACAGAGATCCCTGTTAAATGAGCAGAGAGCTGTGCGGCATCATAGACTGTCATTATTTCAGCCGCGGGGGACCCTGATATCACCTGGCAGCTGGTGAGAAATTATCATCTCTGACTGTCCTCCAGCACTGAGATGCGGTACGACTTCTAGGCTTTGATGTGAAACAGCCTCACTTTGTCACACCCTAAATGACAGGAGACAGACTCTTTTTCTTCTTCTCATGCCTGTCCCTGATGTATCATGATGGTCTCCATGGATATCCCTAGGGAGACAGAAGGAGCGTGCATGACAAATCACAGAAGCTGTGTGCTTTGACAGCCACACAGCAGAGCTTGAGAGAGTGTGAGAGAGAATTCTTACACAAATTGCCTACAGCCACAACCCTGCATGGTGGGGCTGACACATCTGCCTGTGACCTGCCTGATTCTCCTTCTGTGCAGTTGCCAAAAGAAGAGGGAAGGAATCACATGGAGGAGAGAGATCCATTGGATCATTGAGATGAAAAGTGTCACCTGGAATGTCAAAGGGAACTGGAAACCACCAACTGTTTCCCATCTACCACCACCCTGTGGCACCCCAAGACACAGCAGAAGACCTCATACGCACACAAGCTGGAACTCATTCTCTATGTGAATCAGAAAAGACAGTTGCCACTGAAACATTCACAAAGGATGAATGATAGCACCATAGAATTGTAGAATTGAAAGGGCCACCAAGCCCAACCCACTTCAGTTCAGAAATCACAACTAAAGAATCCCTGACAGATGGCCATCCAACCACTGTTGAAAAATCTCCAAGGAAGGAGGGTCCACAATTTCCCAGGAAGAAGAAGAAGAAGAAGAAGAAGAAGAAGAAGAAGAAGAAGAAGAAGAAGAAGGAGGAGGAGGAGTTTGGATTTGATATCCCGCTTTATCACTACCCAAAGGAGTCTCAAAGCGGCTAACATTCTCCTTTCCCTTCCTCCCCCACAACAAACACTCTGTGAGGTGAGAGACTTCAGAGAAGTGTGACTAGCCCAAGGTCACCCAGCAGCTGCATGTGGAGGAGCGGGGAAGCGAACCCAGTTCACCAGATTACAAGTCTACCGCTCTTAACCACACTGAACTTCTAAGGGAAGATAATTCCACAGAACTGGAGCCGCCATGCTGCAAACACTTGTGGGAGACACAGATTGCCTTGTGAGGGCGGCGTCCCCGGATGCTCGCTGCGAGGGTGGCGGTCCACTAGGGAAGATGCTGCTGCGGGTGGCTAGCGGTGCCCCCCAGGCTCTCTGCGGCTAGGGATGCTCACCGCTTGGGCGGCTAGTGATGCCCCCCATGCTTTCTGTGCAGGCGGCTATGGACGCTCTCAACACGGGTGGTGGGTGGCTAGGGACACTTGCCGTGCAGGCTGGCTGGCCCCACCCCCATGCCACTCTGGGTGCCGGGGCAGGTAGCTCCACCCCTGTGGGTGGGCACTGCCTTTCATTTTCCTCCTCCTTACTCTCGGTGTTCCCTTTTGAGAACTCAGCAGGGAGGAGGATGGGGCCAAAACAAGAAATAGCTGGCTCTGCCTGCTGTTGGCTCTGGCACCACCTGCTGTTGACTCCACCAGGCCCAATGGGCACCGTCTAATACTGGGTCACTTCAGTTATGGCATGTCCCATTCCAGTGAAAATGAGAGGACACATGCGACCTCATCAGACAAGCTCCTTAATGTTCTTTTCTCCTGCTTTTTTAGATTCCCTATTAATCCTGCTCTTTGTTGTGCTTTGCTATTTTGTGGCTTTTAGCTCATTGCAAGAGATTTAATTGACAGACCCATCAGTTATTTAGTGCAATCCTATGCCAGCCTGCTCTACTCATAAGTAAGCCTTACTGAGCGCCATAGGACATTCCTTCAAGCATACGTGGGTAGGATCGCAGCCTAAAATTTATTTGAGTGACAGCCCCAATATATATATAGAAGATCATTATTTTGAAACGAGCAGCCGTGGTCCTTTCCAATAAACTTGAAATTCTCATAAATAAATGTTGTATATGCTATGATCTCATATGACATCTTAATGATTTTATTGTACACTCCCATTACGGTATTTTTTTTAATGAGTTGCTTTTTATAAATATACTTGTAAATAGAAAACCAAATAGGCTGAGCAACGAGGTCTCTTTGGCATTCAATGCATTCCTAGCTGGTAAGGTGAAAAGCATCATTTTTTAATGGTCAGTTTGAAGACAGACTGCCACAACTAATGTTGCAGCACCACTGGTGCAAGGGGCATCTCTGTGTACAACAGAACTCCCTCTCCTGCCTCTCTAACACCCTCCATGAACCTTCAAATTGAGCTCTGGAGGGTTGGTGGAAGCCCTACCGGCACAGGTTTGGGTACAACTCAAATCTAGGGCCTTCTAAGTTTGTTCTTTTAATGAGGGTGAAAGAGGAGAGCGCAAAATATGGTCTGAAGCTCAACATCAAAAAAACTAAGATCATGGCCACTGGTCCCATCACCTCCTGGCAAATAGAAGGGGAAGAAATGGAGGCAGTGAGAGATTTTACTTTCTTGGGTTCCATGATCACTGCAGATGGTGACAGCAGTCACGAAATTAGAAGACGCCTGCTTCTTGGGAGAAAAGCAATGACAAACCTAGACAGCATCTTAAAAAGCAGAAGACATCACCTTGCCGACAAAGGTCCGTATAGTTAAAGCTATGGTTTTCCCAGTAGTAATGTACGGAAGTGAGAGCTGGACCATAAAGAAGGCTGATCGCCGAAGAATTGATGCTTTTGAATTATGGTGCTGGAGGAGACTCTTGAGAGTCCCATGGACTGCAAGAAGATCAAACCTATCCATTCTTAAAGAAATCAGCCCTGAGTGCTCACTGGAAGGACAGATCCTGAAGTTGAGGCTCCAGTACTTTGGCCACCTCATGAGAAGAGAAGACTCCCTGGAAAAGACCCTGATGTTGGGAAAGATGGAGGGCACAAGGAGAAGGGGACGACAGAGGACGAGATGGTTGGACAGTGTTCTCGAAGCGACTGGCATGAGTCTGACCAAACTGCGGGAGGCAGTGGAAGACAGGAGTGCCTGGCATGCTCTGGTCCATGGGGTCACGAAGAGTCGGACATGACTGAACGACTGAACAACAACAAAGTTTGTTCTTGGTATGAGATTTCATATGAGATCTGAAGAAGTTTGCATGCACACAAAAACTCATACCAAGAACAAACTTAATTGGTCTCTAAGGTGCTACTGGAAGGATTTTTTTTTTTTTTTTTTTACTATGGCAGACCAACATGGCTACCTACCTGTAACTTTGTTGTTGTTGTTCAGTCGTTCAGTCGTGTCCGACTCTTCGTGACCCCATGGACCAGAGCACGCCAGGCACGCCTATCCTTCACTGCCTCTCGCAGTTTGGCCAAACTCATGTTAGTAGCTTCAAGAACACTGTCCAACCATCTCATCCTCTGTCGTCCCCTTCTCCTTGTGCCCTCCATCTTTCCCAACATCAGGGTCTTTTCTAGGGAGTCTTCTCTTCTCATGAGGTGGCCAAAGTACTGGAGCCTCAACTTCAGGATCTGTCCTTCTAGTGAGAGGAATGGGTTAGTTCCGGATTTCACCACTCGCGCATGCGCAGAAGCGCCCCCACCTGCGCAGACGCGGCACTTCGGCTTGTGTCAGTCTCATGTTACGGACGGGCCTCCGGAACGGATCCCATCTGTAACACGAGGTTCCACTGTATTTCATTATTTTTCTGTCTATTCTTATGCTCCATATTACATTATTATTATTGTGTAATAATTATGTTCTTAATGATGTGCACTGCCCTGCGATCTTTGGATGAAGGGCAGCATATAAATCAAAATAAAAACGATAATTAAAAACCGGAGGTCGGTGGCTTTCTTGTTATAGTGATAATAGTCAGTATTAGTCAGAGTAAGGCTCCGCGGTACCCGGGGCGGCAAAGGAAACGCCCCGGGGGCGGGACGTCGTGACATCACATTGTGACGTCATGACGCTCCGCCCCCAGGGCGGTTCCGGGGGTGCCGGCGCCGCTTCTGCAGCCTTCTTTTAAGCCGAAGAGCTCGCTTTTAAGCTCTCCGGCTCAAAAGGAGGCTGTAGAAGCGGCGATCCGATGCGCTGCCGCTCCCAGGGTGACGGAGGGAGCGGCAGCGCGTGGGAATGGTGGGAGGGGCTGCCTCTTGCCGCCCCCACCCGCCGCTTCTCGCCCCTGTCGCCCGGGGGCGTACCGCCCCCACCGCACCCCCCTAGCGACGCCCCTGATAATAGTAACAACCACCACCACAAAAAAGTAAGATCACACCACAAAACAGGCCGCATTGCATCAGCTCCATGCTGTCCCTCTGAGTAAAGAGGCTTGCATCAAAACAGCTCTGCTGGAACATCTGCAGTGGGAACTCTGAGGAGACCACTGGCTGACGTCACAGCTGCCTTTGTTTCTGGAAGTGCAGTAAGTTAGTTACATGACCGCGGAGCTGCTATATTTATCTGCTAAGCCTCGGCTGCTCACGCAACTTAATCTGGTGCAAAAGTGAGCTGGTGCCAGCAAGCTGCTCGGGGTGAGGTCCAGGGCTTTGCACATCTTTCTCTCCTCTGCCCAGGGTCTGTGTGTGGCAGGGGATGGAGGGGGGCAGAAGAAGGACATTTGCTCCATGCTGAGCAGCCTAAGGCCCCACTGGGGTGTAAGGCAAGGTGGGAAGAGGTTCAGGCAGGATACAAGGCGAGGCAAGGCAGGGGTGGAGACAGGAATTCAAGGCAAAGGGAGGGATCTTGCTGTATTCTGGGGAACACAGAGCTCTGGGGTTGCTTATAAGAGCATATCAGGCCAATGGCCCATCAAGTGCAGCATCCTGTTCTCTCTAACCAGAGGCCTGTGGGAAACCCGCAAGCAGGATTCGAACACAGAGGTGGATCTATTATGAAACTAACGAAGCTTAAGTTTCAGAGCACCTAATCCTGGAGGGGCCCTAGAAGTGGCTTTAGTCCACATTGCTTAAGTTTAACAATATTTGGAATTCATTTTTGTAAATACCATATTAGGTTAAGGTCTGGTTAACTTCAATAACAATTCCCCCCTCCCCCTTTGTAATGTACACAATTTCTGTTGTTGTTGTTGTGTTTTGTTCTCTGCATGGGTACTATTTCTGGTGTCTGTGTCTTATTTTACTCGGTGCGCCTGTAATTTTGTACTTTTCATTTTTCATTAAAGAATATACCTTGTTTCTCAAACACCTTGCGACTTGAACGTTTTGACTCCCGAACACCGCAAACCTGGAAGTAAGTGTTCTGGTTTGCGAATGTTTTTTGGAAGCCGAATGTCCGACACGGCTGACGTGGATTCTGATGGAGTGCAGGAAACCTCTGCAGCCAATCGGAAGCCGCACTGTGGTTTTCGAACGTTTTCCGTTCGAGAACCAAGGTACGACTGTGTGTATATATATATATATATATATATATATATATATATATAGGGTCTAGTAGACCCAATTTAAGTTGCACAACTCAAGAACTGTAAAGCATAGGGGGATTTTTTTATTCACACCAGTGACTTTGACTTGCGAGATCATCCAGTACAACAATTTTAATCAAAATCTGAGATGTAGTCGTTCATTTTTATATTATTATGTGGCGATCTGTCCTGGAACAACCCCGTCGAAGAAGATAACAGCAGTTACCCAGACCTTGTTGCTGTTTGCGACGGGGTTCCCATGACAGTTCAAGCTTCAGAGCCCCCAAAAGGCAGGTCCACCACTGTTCAAGCACAAGAGAACTCTCCCTTCTCTTGGTTTCCAGCAGCCAGTATTCAGAAGCATTGCTACTCCAGCAAATAACAAGCTGAAACGGAGCTACAGTATACAGTAGAAGCAGCCTAACTATGAGCATCACCTGCGCTGAGTGCTTTCCAGCAATAAGGAAGCGACCCCTATTCTGCTCCAGTAGTGAATGAATCCAAACTGCCTTGTTTTGCATCCCAGGCGTCATCCTTGAAACCTTCATAAATGCAACTCCACTACTACATTTTTCCAGGCTCTGGCTTGGGATCAGCCACTGCCCTTCCAGCCATTCTCCTTGCTTGCCAAGGGCCCAGGCCCTTGGATAATAAACACATGGACACAAAAATGTAGGCTTATGGGATAAATTAGGCCACAACATTATTGGTTACAGATGTGAGCGGTTTGGCTTAGGCATTGGGTGAAACCAGGCTATATCCTGACTCCTGCCCAACTGCAGGGAGTCTAACTAAGTGTAAACCACCAGTAGAGCCCTATGACCTACATCAAATAGGGGCACCCCGAGGGGTCCCCATTGGGGTTGTGGCATGGCCTTAACCCATGTCCAGGCTTCAGACAGGATCCACATCCCTGGATCCCTTTAACAAGGAGGGGCAGGTGGAGTGATCTGGCCATGAGGCAAAACTACCCGCAACTACCGCCCCCGTCGTGCCGATTGGTCAACAGGGTGTGTGACACGGCCGGGAGACAGCGTGATGGGGGTGGCAACCCTCTGCCCCCCATCACTGAGAGGTCACAGATGCCCAGCCGCAACACTGCCCACCGGGGAAGGTAAGCAGACCTCCCTTTCTTCAAGACACCTGAACAGTCATAGCACCATGCATCTGTCCCTCCTTATCCCTCTCCTTTCCCTCTAAAACAAAACAGCACAAAATTTTAATGGAAAAGGCCGATTTGAATTTCCAAACTGCGTTTTGTTTTGTTTTTTAAAACCCTCAGCATGCTAGATGTCTTTAAACCAAAACGTGCTGTACTCAGAGGCAAGCTTTCAGCCTGATCTGAATCACAAGGTCTTTCTTTTGTAAAATGCAAAATAACAAAAGCTGCCAGGGTTTTTGTTTTTCTTTTAAATAAAGAACAACATTATCAGTAAAGTAGTTTTTAAAAAGCCATTTAAAACATTCAAAAAAAATATCAATGAACTAAAACCAGAATTGTAGACAGTACTAAACTGGGTGGAGTGATATTCTGACTCACTACAAATCAGTTTCCCATGTTGCTAGAATGTTGCACCTCCAAGAACCGCCCCCTCCTTCTCATTCTTCCCAAAACTTTCCAATTGATTGATATATTTTTTTCTATTTCAAAAACAAACCACAAAGTCATCAAGCTGCTGCTCTGGCGAGATTATATTTCTGGAACCAAATGACAAAATGTATTAGCCGGGCCCCTGGCGGTCTTGGTTTGCTGGATTGAGTTAAGTCTGTTTGTCGGTTTCTAAGAGACTGATACGTGTCTGGAAAGAGCAAGATTATATTTGTGGAACCCTTGAAAAGTGGGGGAATGATTCCAAGAGGCAACTGCACCTTTGCTCCCCGCTAGCTAACTCTGAACTCACACACTGATTGAAAAGCAGATCTGAATTGGCGATGGAGTTTGTGCTTGAGCACCAATGCCCTCCAGTGAGCCATTACTCTGAGGCTGATTGGCCGACTTGAGGGGATTAAGTTACGGTACTTTACACTGACTTCCCCACAATTTGTCTTCTCCACCACTATTTGCGCTGGAAGATGGTCAATCAAAGCCATTTCCAAGGGAGCACCTTATAAAAAATCCCTCTTTCTGCATTGTGTGGGTTATACAGAGCCTCCTTCCCCTTTTCATGGCAAAGCATTTAGCGCTCTCCATTTCACTTGCACATCCAGGCCCAGAACATTGTCACCGTTGACCAACGCCACAAAGAAAAGAAGTTGGAAATGGATGATGGATTGGCTGAGGCAGGAAAAGGCAGAGGTTTCTTCCCGACAAATTCAGATGGAATCAGAATGACTGGCATTGTGTGTGCATCTGTTATCTCAATATTGCTTTGATGTAGCCAGATGGGTGAGGTAATAATAATAATAATAATAATAATAATAATAATAATAATAATAATACATTTATTTATCTTTAAAGCATCAAAAAACCACCATTAGACAAATTTGTTCTGGAAGGATGCAGTTAATCACCAAAGCCCTTTAACTGGGACACTGGCTAACAAAACTGATGTGCTTCATTCTTATAACAAAATGTTGGCATGTGTGTGTGTTTCTGCATCTGTAATTTCCAGTAATGCCTCTGTCACTGTTGGAAAACAACTTTTTGCCATTGAAGGTGAGAGGCATAGTGAAGAAAAGTCCTTGAAAAGATTATATTCCTCTGCATCGTTTCATTTTGCTTCTCAAAGGAATTGTGTTGTTTCCTCCCTACTATGAATAACATTTCCCCGTTGCCTGAGTCATCCTGAAATTCACACATTCTGGGGTGATTCATAGTGTGTTCAGTCGCAGCAAGGCAAAGAGGAATCGGAGCCTCACTGGGTGCAAAATTTGGAACCAGATCAAGACAGCCAGTGCAGTGAGGCGCAGGGGTGCAAACTAGCCCCCCCCCGATTGAGGGGTCCCAGTGTCACATGACCCATTTTGTCCCCTCCCAGCAGGCCAGCTCTCACCCAATGGTGGCAGGGAACCCCTTGCACCCACCTGGTGGGCCAGTGCTCACCTGGGAGTGGTGGCAGACCCCTCAGTATTGGGGGACTCAGCCCCCTGCCCAGAAATATTGAGGGGGCTCAAGCCCATTCTGCCCCTTATACTTGGCACCTCTGGTAAGGTGTTTAGACTTTAGAGTGTTGGCTTAGGGCCTGGCAGACCTGGATTCAAATCCCCAATTGCCCATGAAGCTCACTGGTAGAACCAGGAACACCCCCAAACCTGCTCCTTCAAAAAGAGGTCAACCCATGAACCACTTACTCACAGAACCTCTGTCTTGCCAGGAATAATGGGGATGATCCCGCTGAATTTAATTTTCTCAAACTTTGAAAAGGCTTGGATAAAATGTGAGCTCCCCCCGCACCCATCCCCAGAATATTCTAAGATAGCCTGGAAAAATTGAAACAAAATCAAAAATTCTTTCCAGTAGCACCTTAGAGACCAACTGAGTTTGTTCTTGGTATGAGCTTTCGTGTGCATGCACACTTCTTCAGATACACAGTGTGCATGCACACGAAAGCTCATACCAAGAACAAACTCAGTTGGTCTCTAAGGTGCTACTGGAAAGAATTTTTGATTTTGTTTTGACTATGGCAGACCAACACGGCTACCCACCTGTAACTGGAAAAATTGAGTGCTCTCTGAGGTACACGCATTTAGTTTGTCCACAAAATATCTGGCGCCGCTTGAATTCTAACACCTGACATAGTTTCCTGAAGGGACTGGCAGGTCCGTCAAATTCAGTTTCTCATTTTTTTTTCTAGTCTTCAGACATTCCATGTCCATTTGCTTTTCCTTTTTGTAGAGTTGCCATATGTCCTCCTTTTCCAGGACACGTCCTCTTTGAGTTGCCATAGCGATCCAGAGTTAAAAGTAGAAGTCTTTTTTGCTCTTCAAAATATGGGAACCTTAAATCCTTGTCAACATTCACCAGCATTTTGAAAAGCAAATTTATTTTTTAAAATGCATTTTTGTACACAGTTGTGGCTATGCACATTTTTTTTGTAAGCAGTGTTCCCTAATATTTCATTTTTGTATGTTATTTTCATGAACACAAGCAGTGATGTGCCCACTTCCCATAATTTTTGGAACACTTAAAAAACTGCATTGCAAAATTCAGAAAAGTATGCATTTTAAAGATTCTTCTTCTTCTTCTTCTTCTTCTTCTTCTTCTTCTTCTTCTTCTTCTTCTTCTTCTTCTTCTTCTGCCTTTCATCTAAAGATCTCAGGGCTGTTTGCAAGATAAAAATACAAAGTAAAAGCACAAATAAATAGTTAGAACAAAAACAAAACAAAACAAAAACCACCCTCCCACAAACAATGTAATGTTTCAGAAGTTTGAATTAAGTAGATAAAGATACAAACTGGACTGAATTTCTATCTATCCCACCCTAAACTGCACACCCGGTCCAGCTGGCCAGGTGGGTATTTGTTGATTCCTGTTTAAGGGAAGCTGACTTTTTGCGAAGTGTGAGTTTCTAGGACAGACAAACCCAAATCTCCTGCTCTATTATTCTGTTGTCATTCTCTGTGTTTGTTCCACCATCGTGCTGATTTAACGCGGTGAATTTCTAACGTTGTTTCCAGATCTGGTGCACACAGAGTTTGTGGTGGTTTCTCGTGACAGCATGTGCTCACTGATGGTAACACAGCACAAAAAGGGAACATTAATAAGGATTCATGTACGCAATCATATTCTGTTTTGTGCTGTGCTCTAGAAAATGGCATGCAAAAAGAAAACATGAAGCAAGAGAAGGAATTGGAAGCTGTGAGAAGCAACTAAACATGCACAATGGTCCATATAAAATTTATACAGTGTGTGTGTGTGTGTGTTTGTGGCCTCTTCACTTTCCTTTAAAACCGCTGCAACTTCCAACCTTATCTGTTTGGGGTGGAAAAAAGGAGAGAAAGACTCTGGCATTTCACCACACATGTTCATGAGCTGGAGCCATGAAGTGCTCTCCCAAGTTTGTGGGCATCTATTAGAGGTTTGCACAGATCCTGAAGCTGAGGATCCAATACTTTGGCCACCTCATGAGAAGAGAAGACTCCCTGGAAAAGACCCTGATGTTGGGAAAGATGGAGGGCACAAGGAGAAGGGGACGACAAAGGACGAGATGGTTGGATAGCGTTCTTGAAGCTACTAAAATGAGTTTGACCAAACTATGGAAGGCAGTGGAAGACAGGAGTGCCTGGCATGCTCTGATCCATGGGGTCATGAAGAGTCGGACATGACTAAATGACTAAACAACAACAACAACAACCTTTGCTACACATCCTGCAATTTTGCTATGGTTTTCCCAGTAGTGATGTATGGAAGTGAGAGCTGGACCATAAAGAAGGCTGATCGCCGAAGAATTGATGCTTTTGAATTATGGTGCTGGAGGAGACTCTTGAGAGTCCCATGGACTGCAAGAAGATCAAACCTATCCATTCTGAAGGAAATCAGCCCTGAGTGCTCACTGGAAGGACAGATCCTGAAGCTGAGGCTCCAATACTTTGGCCACCTCATGAGAAGAGAAGACTCCCTGGAAAAGACCCTGATGTTGGGAAAGATGGAGGGCACAAGGAGAAGGGGACGACAGAGGACAAGATGGTTGGACAGTGTTCTCAAAGCTACTAACATGAGTATGACCAAACTGCGGGAGGCAGTGGAAGACAGGAATGCCTGGCGTGCTCTGATCCATGGGGTCACAAAGAGTCGGACATGACTAAACGACACAACAACAACAACAACAACAACAACAACAGGTTTGCACGAGCTCTATGTGGTTGGTGGATAACAAGGTAAATCAGGGTGATTCAGGGATCTTCCTCTGTCCTTCCAAGTCAAAGCACATTACCAGTACCCTTTTCACTCAGATCACAAACCCGCAGAGCACTTTGTTTTTCTGTTCTTCTTCGTACAGAATAGCGGTCTCCTATCGGAGTGAGTCCCATAGTTTAACCATGCAGTGTGTGAAAATGTGCTTTCTTTTATCTGTCCTGAACCGACATGCAGACTTATTTCTATCATGCCATCTCTTCCTCACCTTTTCTCTAAACAAAAAAATCCCAAACCCTACAACCTTTCCTCATAAGGGAGGCATTCCATTACTGAAGGTAATGGGGCCCTTTATATGTCCAGCTGTCCTTGGTCAGCAACAAATTGTCGATGTTTTTTGTGTTGAATATATGCTGTATGGCAATTTATGGACCTAAATACCAATTTATGGTATCTAAAGTCATTTGCACATAACAAAATATGTATTTTATCAAAGTAATTGTTGAACTGAAATACAATTAAGAAGAAGTATGCAACCAGTCCATGCAGAATGTAGGCACCCTATATATAGAAATGAGCAAACCAGTGATATTTTAGGGAGCAGGCTAGCAGGCGGGGCCCATTACTTACATCATAGGAGCCTACACAACACAAAACACTGTTGCTGTATGTAGGTTTTATTTTATTTGTTTTTTATCTTATATTTTGGAAATGTACATCCAGTTCCCCCCCCCATATTTTTTTGGGGCCCCCAAGAGAGTGGGGCCCTAAACTATAGCTTGTTTAGCTTATACAGTGGTACCTCGGGTTAAGAACTTAATTCGTTCTGGAGGTCCGTTCTTAACCTGAAACTGTTCTTAACCTGAAGCACCACTTTAGCTAATGGGACCTCCCGCTGCTGCTGCGCCGCCAGAGCACGATTTCTGTTCTTATCCTGAAGCAAAGTTCTTAACCTGAAGCATTATTTTTGGGTTAGCGGAGTCTGTAACCTGAAGTGTCTGTAACCTGAGGTACCACTGGATGTAAATCTGGCACTGTTTCCATTCCCTTAACTGTTTGGGTCCTAGGGCTCCCATTGTGGAGAGCAAATGGATACACTTAGCAGAGGTGGATTTGGGGCAGATGGCCAGTTCCTCTGCACCGGGTGCTGAGCCAGGTGGGTGCTGTGTTGGGTATTGCAGCTATGATGTAGTGCACTCACAAAATGAAAGGTGAGAGTCATGGGGCGAATTCTGGCATTGTACACAGGGCGTTGTTGAAATTTGAAAGACCAACGTCTGCCCCTGTGCACAGACAGGCATGAATTCAGAAAAGAAAGAGCGAAAAAGTGTAAATCATTTTAGGCCCTGAAATGCATAACATTTGCCACATTTCTATATATGCAAGATAAATTTAGAGTGAGTCAGTAACCAACTAGTGGTGATAAATTAGCATAGTATAAATTACCCGGCAGTCTCCACTGTTTCTTGGCTGCGGTGATTTAATCTTGGCAGAGCGTGACTTCCTGGTTTGACGTCATTTGCTATGAACAATGCAGAAAATATAGCAGGCAGCTGTGTTGAACTCCACATCCCTGCCTCAGCCATTCTCTTCTAATGAGTATGCAAAATATGAGGACAGCCATCTTGGATTGGATTGTTGGCTCTGCGTTGGTCGTCTCCTGCTAGGCATGTTAAAAAACAAGACTATTTTCCACAGAGGCTGTTTTCTACATAAGCACCGCCATCTTGGTGCTTGCTGTGCATGCTATAGAAGAATCCAAGATGGCAGCCCTAATGCCATCATAGGAACTTAGGCAGCTGAGTCAATATGGTCTACACAAACTCATACGGCCCAAGTGTCCCATTTTTATCAGGACATCACAAATGTGAAGAAGACCCCCTAGCTTCTGACTGAATCCCGGAATGTCCCGGGATCCATGCATCCTCTCTTGGGCAGCACAACTTTCTCTCTTCCCAGTGTCTTAATAATTTTAGCAGTGGCTGTTGGGAGAATCCTCACTCTCGTCTAACCAGAGTGGACATCAGAAAAACACTGATGTGATGGGCTGGTAGTAGAGCAACGCTGGTGAAACACAGAGACAAGGAAACTAGGAGCCAGGCCTGCTCTGCGTCGGCCAAGGAGCACCAAGAAGACATGCTCACATGGTGTGCGCCAAGGGAGAAGGTCTGACTGCACTGGCCAAGAAGGGCTGGTCGAGCTGCGCCAGAGGGGGAGGATGTGCTGGCAGATAAAGAGCAAGGTAAGGTGGCAGGCAATGTCCCGGGTTCTGATTATAATAATTTGGAGGGTATGCTAACAGGCAGTGGCTCCCCAGGGATTCAGGCAAGGGACCTGGAGATGCTGGGAACTGAGTGTTGGACCTTGTGTATGCAAAGCAGGTGCTCTACACCCCTTCCATTTTGTTCACTCCATCTCTCCACTGCCACTTTGTTTTTCCTTCTGGAAATTCAGGCATCTTGCAAGACATGGACCACTGTGTAATTTAATAGACTCCCTCAATCCAGCCAGACCTCACCGGGGTGCAAACATATCAGACTGGGTTTCTTGCCTAGGCAAGAACTCAATTTATGTACCAAGAGAATAACAGAGAGGTAGGATAGGTTGGTGCTTAACAGACCACAAAGTGCAAAGGCAAAGCTTTGCTCCAGAACCTGATTTAGTGCTATGATGCAGCCTGAGATTACATGAAGGAAATGATCCTGAGGGAAATGATCTTCTAATCATGTATAAAGTGCTCCCCGCTCCCCACTGAGAGACCAGAGCTATTCCGTGATACAAACTGGATAAATGAACAATCTTCTGCCACAGATAAGAGGGTTTACTCTTGGGAAAGGCCTGATGCCTAAGTTAGCATTGTTACAATGGTGGTGTTAAATCACTGTCAATTACTGCTGTTGTCACAGGTCACTAAGTTTAACTTCAGCTGTATGTAGAATTGCCACTGTGCATGAAACATATGTTTCCCTCCCAATTTCATTGCCATTTGATCCAAAGGTTTACAATCCTCCACCTCCCAAATATACATGCCCCCCCCCAAGCTGAGGATACTTTGAGCCCCTAAGGAACTTGATTCTATCCAGTTTATGAAAGCTTATGCCACAACCAATCTGTTTTGATATCCATTGATTGCTGCTTTCACAGAAACAGATGAAGACCTCTCTGGAAATTGCTATCTGATATCAACTGTCTTAATATCTGACACTTAGTGATATTTGGATCCAGTGTTGGACCCAAAGAGTAGTATCAAACATTTTGTGAATAATCAACAGTAAGGGTGCTGAATTTTGCATTTCCCAGTTCAGAGATATGAATCTCAGTGGCTTGCAATGTTTACTTCAAATTAAAATCTGAGCTACAGTAGAACTTCTCCATCTCAACCTGCCCGCAACTTTGACCAAGGAGTGAAATTAAATATTTGACATCAGAATCTATTGAGCAGGGACAGCCATCATGTAACACCAGTCCTGAGAGATCTACATTGGCTCCCAGTACGTTTCTGACCACAATTCAAAGTGTTGGTGCTGACCTTTAAAGCCCTAAACGGCCTCTGCCCGGTATACCTGAAGGAGCGTCTCTACCCCCATCATTCAGCCCAGACACTGAGGTCCAGCGAGGGCCTTCTGGCAGTTCCCTCACTGCGAGAAGCCAAGTTACAGGGAACCAGGCAGAGGGCCTTCTCGGTAGTGGCACCCGCCCTGTGGGTCGCCCTCCCATCTCATGTCAAGGAAATAAGCAATTATCCTGCTTTTAAAAGACACCTGAAGGCAGCCCTGTTTAGGGAAGTTTTTAATGTTTAAAGCTGTATTGTGTTTTTAATAATCAATTGGGAGCTGTCCAGAGTGGCTGGAGAAACCCAGCCAGATGGGCAGGGTATAAATAATAAATGATGATGATGATGATGATTATTATTATTACCCTTGAGAGGTTTTATATGATGATGATTGTTTATTAAATAATTTGCCATTTAATTCCAAATTAAGTTTTGAAGCGGTTTTTAAAAAGAATAAAACAAAGATTAAAATACAAATACCCATTAATTAAAACATGCAGTAAAGCAATCCTATTAGAATAACACCAATTAAGGCTGGAGATTGAGGAGAGAGATCAAGGGAATGACAGTGTAAACAGATGAGCTCTCAAAAGCTGGCAGAATGCTTTGATCTTAACAGCAATGTTTCTAAGATGGGGTTCATGCATTTGGATCATAGGAACCCTTACCTTTGAGGTGATCAGCAAGGGTAAGTGTTTGAAATTCTTGAGATCTGCATGCTTACATAGTCAACTATTGTTCTCATAAGATCTAACAATCTAACCCTTGATTTTATGTTTGAGTGTGTGGCCATTCAGAAACACACAAAGAAATAAGTCCTCCATCCAGCAGAGGGCGCTGTGAAAAATGGAGCTGCAAGTCTTGTCATCCCTGGCCTTTGCTGACTGGGGATGATGGGAATTGGAGTCAAGCAGTACCTAGAGGGCACTGCATTGACTACACCACCATAGAGAACTGAGGAGAGCAATTTCATTCCATTTCTGGTAGTTCTACCCTTGTTGTTGTTGTTCAGTTGTTCAGTCGTGTCCGACTCTTCATGACCCCATTGGACCAGAGCATGCCAGGCACGCCTATCCTTCACTGCCTCTCGCAGTTTGGCCAAACTCATGTTAGTAGCTTCGAGAACACTGTCCAACCATCTCATCCTCTGTCATCCCCTTCTCCTTGTGCCCTCCATCTTTCCCAACATCAGGGTCTTTTCCAGGGAGTCTTCTCTTCTCATGAGGTGGCCAAAGTACTGGAGCCTCAACTTCAGTGAGCACTCAGGGCTGATTTCTTTAAGGATGGATAGGTTTGATCTTCTTGCAGTCCATGGGACTCTCAAGAGTCTCCTCCAGCACCATAATTCAAAAGCATCAATTCTTCGGCGATCAGCCTTCTTTATGGTCCAGCTCTCACTTCCGTACATCACTACTGGAAAACCATAGCTTTAACTATGTGGACCTTTGTCGGCAAGGTGATGTCTTTGCTTGCAGAATACAACATGGAAGATTGTGCATACCAATCTACTTACCATTAGGATTTTGAGTCATAGCAAAGTTGCTTCTCTTCCACCCCACACATTTTTTCCCCAGTTTCAAGGGATAAGGGATAACGTAGCCGGGAAAAGAGGAGACTGAGAGGAAATATGATAGCCATCTTCAAAGATCTCAAAGGCTGTCACATGGAAGATGGAGCAAGCTTGTTTTCCTATTATCTGGAGGGTAGGCCTCGAACCAATGGCTTCAAGTTACAAGAAAGGAGATTTTGGCTAAACATCAGGAAGAGCCCTTGGGAGGTTGTGTTCCTTGGAGGGTTTTAAGCAGAGGTTGGATGGCTATCTGTCATGGATGCTTTAGTTGAAATTCCTAGGTTAGACTAGATGATGCTTGGGGGTTCTTCCCAACTCTATGAGTCTATTATTCTGTGATTCTATCCTCTCTTGATTTTAGCGCAATAAAGCCCTTTTCGCTGAAAACTCTTCCAGCTGTTGCAGCTTTGATCATCCCCACCAGCCTGACAACACGGTATATGCAATCCTGTCAAACACTGGTAGATGAACCTCAACCTGGTGCAACAGCCCTTGGAGGGTAAACAGCCTTATTTACTAATGATCCCCTTGCCATTTACATGCCTGTAGGTCTGTTTACTATTTTAGCTGCAGCTGTCATTCTCAAAACAAAGAAACAAACCTGATAGAGCTTTCAATTTTTAAGAGGCACATATTACAAATTCTAAATAATACTCACAGATTAATTGAGCCTAGAACTGAGTTCACCATTCCGGGTAAACTCGGGAAACAGCCCATAGTTAAGCTACACAGTTGTCTCTCACATGAAGCAGCGATAGCCACCGACTTGGTTGGCCTTAAAAGAGAAATTCGTGGAGGAAAAGGCTGTTGATGACAGATAGCCGTGACAACAAGTTCTACTTCCACTGTAAGAGGCAATATGTCTCTGACTGCTGGGAATCAAAGAAATAAGTCCTCCATCCAGCAGAGGGCACTGTGAAAAATGGAGCTGCAAGTACTCAGGTCCTGCTGGGGGTGGGGTGGGTCATCCCAATCCTCTCCCCACTGCAAACAAGCCAGATTGTTCTGTCCTAACCTCTCTTACTGATGTCCTCATGTTTAATAATTGGTGAAGGTTTCTTTCTTCTTTTAAACATAGGCAAGCATATGAAGAAGAAAGGCACACCCCCATTTGTGGTACAGTCCAAGGAGGAAATAATAATAATAATAATAATAATAATAATAATAATAATAATAATAATTTTTTATACGCCACCCAACCGGCTGGGTTTCCCCAGCTGCTTTGGGGGCTTCCAGCACATATAAAAACATAATAAACCAACAAACATTATAAACCTCCTGATACAGGGCTGCCTTCAGATGTCTTCTAAAAGTCAAATAGTTGTTTATCTCCTGGACATCTGATGGCAGGGCATTCCACAGGGAGGGCACCACTGCCCAGAAGGCCCTCTGCCTGGTTGCCTGTTACTTCACTTCTCACAATGAGGGACCTGCCAGAAGGCCTTTGGAGCTGGACCTCAGTAGGGGACAATGGGGGTGGAGATACTCCTTGAGGATACAGCTGAAAGTGCAGATCAGGTTTCTTCACCAAAGACCTTGGAACGGCCAATACAATTCTATCTGCAGACCATGCTTTAGTGACTTCAGAATGCCAAAGGAGATGTCATCAGGGTTGGCTTGAGCTGTTGCAGAAATGTATTTGCAGTATATTTTATTCATATGCTGCCACATTGTAGACATCGGCAGAAATGATACCATAGCATCTGCCAGAGGGTTCAGCTTAGGTATAGTTCCTTTAATGAAAACACCTCCTGGTTCCCAGCTCTGGGAGGCATCTAGAATCCTGAGGTCATTATGGTAGTCAAGCGCAGCAATGGCCAGTGATGATGGGTGTTGGAGTCCATCAGCATCTGGAAGGCATGACATTGCCTGTCCCTTGGTCTTCGGTAGGTGGCTTGCAGCTCCCTACTGGGTCACAGTCTGATCCAAGGTGCCACGCCATGGGTAGCATCCAAAGGAACTCTTCCGCTAGTGGGAAGCTCCCATTGTTCAGCTGGAAGTCCTTGCATCAGGGGAAATGCAAGGCTGGCATCTCCATGAGGTGAGGCTTAGCAATTTACTTTGGGCCATTTCGGCAAGATCTTGCTGGAAATTGGCACCAAAGCTGGCACTCCCTCTCCATCACCGCCAGAGGTAGCAGGGCAGATGGGGTGCCCATGGAGGTGCCGCTGGGTGGACCAGCCCAGCACGAAAGGCAATTCACTGACATCTTTTTGGCACGGCGCCTCATTTCCCTGGCATTTTATAGACTATAATAATGTTTGTTTTATTTGTCACCGACAATTTGTTGCCGTCAAAGCTCTTGCTGCTGCTTTATTGGTACTTGTAAGGTCTGCAGGTAGTTGCTCATGAGTAAACAGGCAAGACTCCGACCTTTCCCTTGGTAGTTTTATTGTGCATACTATGTACAGTACAGAGCTTAAAAGTTCACGTCTGTATCAACCAATGGCAGAATCCGGGAGTGGCCCCTTCCGGTTCTGACTCCAACATAAGAGTTTCAGTATATGAAATCTCTGCCTCCCCTCTTTTCGTTTCACCCCTCTGCATACTTGGGGTGATGGAAATAGCATGTCTCCCTCCCCGCCCGCTGAGCGAGAGAAGTTCAGGGTCTCTCCAACATCCCCAGAGCCTCGGCTCTCCAGCTCCTGAGCTGCCTGCCCCTCCCCACTGGAGACCTTGCTGCTCCCTCCGCTGGACGAGGAGGGGCTACTGGTCAGGTGGTGCTGAGGCTCTCTGTAGCATCCCGAGAGCCCTTCCGCCACCCTGCGCTGAGCCAGGGACAGTTCCCTGACAGTACTGTTTGTGGATTATTATTATTTTTTAAAGGGGATCTGTTATATATTTTATGATAACATATTTTCTTATTTATGCTTATGCTCGTAAACTTATTGTAAGTTGCTTGGAGACTACTTGCAACTAATAAGTTCAATTAATATTAATGTTGAGAACGATAAATAAATTTGAGTGCATGGGGAGCCAGCTAGTCCATTTGGAAAGGAAAAAGCTGCACCTTGAGAAGAGATGGAACTGGAGAGGGGTCAGGAGGAGAAAGGGGGTGGTGCTTAACCCTTTCCCCAACAGCTATTTCTCCATGTCAAACTGTCTCCCAAGTGGCTTTGACTCTCATGTGGTTTTAACTGAAGAGAAACAGACATCTAAAATCCTGACTAAGAAAATGGCATGCTTTTTGGAGAGGATAGTTTGAAGTAATGAAATGACTGGTGAGGAAAGGGTCAAGTGCCTCTCCCCTCCTGCTTCTCTACTCTCACATGTTCCCTTGACCATGATGGCACTCTGACATGCTGCAGCATGGGCTCTGGCTGATCTTTGTGCAAGAAAAGACTCTTTTGCGGTGGACATCTCCATTCAAAGGGACGCGGGTTAAACCACAGAGCCTAGGGCTTGCTGATCAGAAGGTTGGCGGTTTGAATCCCCGCAATGGGGTGAGCTCCCATTGCTCGGTCCCTGCTCCTGCCCACCTAGCAGTTTGAAAGCATCTCAAAGTGCAAGTAGATAAATAGGTACCACTCCGGTGGGAAGGTAAACGGCGTTTCCGTGCGCTGCTCTGGTTCACCAGAAGTGGCTTTGTCATGCTGGCCACATGACCCGGAAGCTGTACGCCGGCTCCCTCGGCCAGTAATGCGAGATGAGTGCCACAACCCCAGAGTCGGACACGACTGGACCTAATGGTCAGGGGTCCCTTTACCTTTACCTTTATCTCCACTCAAAGCACATTCATTTATATACAACTGCTGTTGGTTTCCAAAAAGGGGCTCTTGGCAGGGTTGTAAATGAGGTTAATTCACAAAATGCTGCTCCATTAATGAAACCATTGTAGGCCAGGGTAGCATATATATTTAAAGACACCTTTATGTAATCTTTTTCTTGAGATACACTGGTGAAAATATTTCACCAATTGTTTAAATCCTAGTAGACAATGTGTCAGATTCGCGCCCCCCCTTTTTTTGGTAAGGATTGGAAAACAAGTGCTAAGGCTGGTCTTAATAGGTTTGCATATGTTTGAAATACAGCTAGCCTTCAAAATTTACAGATCTCTGAATTTCACGATAAAGTTCTTCAGCCAAAAAAGTGTATATGAAAATGAATTTTTTTGGGGGGGAGGGTGTTAACAAACAATGTGCAACCTATGTCATATTGGGGGGTGGCAGGTTGCTTGCAGAAATGTATATATTTAAAGAAATAGGCACAAAACCGCTTGGCAACAGTTTTGATTGGGGAATTAGCAAACTGATGAAGAGATGGGGCAAAATTAATGGCGAAAAAAATAAGAAACTGGTAGAAACCGAAATGGACATGTTCATCTAACGCCAATCATCCAAGCATCAGTTTGACTTTTAACAAAAGAAGCTGCCCATTTTTCTTCCGTCTACAGGAGAGCCGAACGAGACCCCCCAGGAACTCATCCCCCTTTCCGTTCTCCCTCCCCTCCCTTAAAGATGTGATCCATTAAACCTCCAATAATAACAAAAGAAGGAGTTAAGGAGGTCAGGGTATGCCAAGGCCCTGATGAAACAAAGACTTTTCATCCAGGAGCCGGGAATTGGATTAAGATGTCGGGCAGCAAATTCCATCCACTCACTCGGGTAAAATGCCATTTTCGGAGCAAGTGAGTTGTGACAGCTGCAGGAGTGCATCATGTCAATGATGTTTGTTAACAAAAATGAGGGGTGCTGGTGGAGGGGGAGAGAGAGGGAGAGAGAGAGAGAGAAGGAGGGAGAGAGAGAAGGGGAGAGAGAGAAAGAGAGAGAGAAGGGGAGAGAGAGAGAGAGGCAGCTGAACTGGAAATACTTTGTATGCGTTTATTAATTTTTGATTGCTTGTGCCCAGAAAGGGGAAGTTAATAATGCATTACTGCCGCCGGCGAGGCCCACTCCAGAGAGGAGGACATCGAAATGACTAAAGCAGTGAAGCGTGAAACGTGAACAACAAGGAGGAAGGACACCAGCCAGTAAGTTTCCATCACATGAGTTAAACTCAAACTGAAATGCCACAGCTAGTGACTTAGGAACAGAGCGAGGGCTGTTTAGCTGACAAATCACTCCGTCAGATGTCAGTCTGAAGAATGTGCAAAACTCTTCCTGCAGCCGACTCTCCGGATACCATGGCAGGGCTTCTGGTGCAAAAGAACGGCAGGCGGTTGAGAAAAGGGAGTCCACCGGCTTTGTTTCCAGATACAGGCTCCAGACTGAAGCTTCTTAGGGTCCAAATATCTTGGAGGCAAACAGGGGGAGATGGTAGGCAAGAAGTATGAGAGTGCAGATGGACAAGTATAGACTTAAACTCAATTCTAATAATAATAATAATAATAATAATAATTTTTATTTGTACCCCGCCCATCTGGCTGGGTCTCCCCAGCCACTCTGGGCGGCTTCCATCAAATATTAAAATACATTTAAAATATCACAGATTAAAAACTTCCCTAAACAGGGCTGCCTTCAGGTATTTTCTGAATGTCAGGTAGTTGTTTATTTCCCTTGACCTGTGATGGGAGGGCGTTCCACAGGGCGGGCGCCACTACCGAGAAGGCCCTCTGCCTGGTTCCCTGTAGCTTTGCTTCTCGCAGTGAGGGAACCGCCAGAAGGCCCTCGGCGCTGGATCTCAGTGTCCGGGCTGAACGATGGGGGTGGAGATGCTCCTTCAGGTATACAGGACCAAGGCCGTTTAGGGCTTTAAAGGTCAGCACCAATACAAGATGATTAGATGTATATGATTTATTTGAATCATTTATAAATGGCTTATTTTTTTTTTAAAAAAAACACTAAACAGTGTGCAACATAAAAAGACCAGTGATCTATCTATCTATCTATCATCTATCTATCATCTATCTATCTAATCTGTCATCTATCTATCTATCTATCCCATAAAATCAGTAAAACAGTAATATCAAAGTATATAAAAGCAAAAAGAGGAATTCGGGGAATTCATAAAGACAAAAACAGCATGTGATCTTAAGGGCCTTGACAAAAAACATGTCTTTTTTACAAGACATCAGTTTTGGGGGCATTGCCCCATGCCATTGTGTAGGGTACAGAACCAAGGATAATCCCTTACATGGTCTAAGGCAGTGTTTTTCAACCTTTTTTGGGCAAGGGCACACTTGTTTCATGAAAAAAATCACGAGGCACACCACCATTAGAAAATGTTAAAAAATTAACTCTGTGCCTATATTGACTATATATAAAGTAATTTTCCCACGGCACACCAGGCAACATCTCGCGGCACACTAGTGTGCCGCGGAACAGTGGTTGAAAAACACTGGTCTAAGGGATCTTACAGGTCTATAGGCAGGTGGCTTTTGTTCAGTCGTTCAGTCGTGTCCGACTCTTCGTGACCCCATGGACCAGAGCACGCCAGGCACGCCTATCCTTCACTGCCTCTCGCAGTTTGGCCAAACTCATGTTAGTAGCTTCGAGAACACTGTCCAACCATCTCGTCCTCTGTCGTCCCCTTCTCCTTGTGCCCTCCATCTTTCCCAACATCAGGGTCTTTTCCAGGGAGTCTTCTCTTCTCATGAGGTGGCCAAAGTACTGGAGCCTCAACTTCAGGATCTGTCCTTCTAGTGAGCACTCAGGGCTGATTTCTTTAAGAATGGATAGGTTTGATCTTCTTGCAGTCCATGGGACTCTCAAGAGTCTCCTCCAGCACCATAATTCAAAAGCATCAATTCTTCGACGATCAGCCTTCTTTATGGTCCAGCTCTCACTTCCGTACATTACTACTGGGTTTTTATACCCTATAACTATTTGCAGTACATGTGAGAAAGAGGTTGAATTCATTAGCCCCCAGCTCTGTTTTTCCAAAGACAGCAGAGCCACCTCCTCCCTTTGAATACATTTAACACCCATAATATCTGGGTTCACCATGATTCAGAGTTAACAGAAAGTTTTCATCTCTGAGCTGCAGAATGCACAAACGCTATCTCGCACATAGGCTTCTTAATACACACAATTTGCATGCACACACACACACATAGTCCCTTTCTCCTAGCCCTCTCCTCTTCCAGCTCAGTCGATTCATCCAACAAGCCAATGCCAATGATTTCATGTATTTTTATCCTCCCCAGACAGACTGACAGCACCTCCGGTCAATCCTATTAGGGGAAGCAATCTGGAAGTATTTGAAAATGTTATTCTTCCAGGATGAAAAGAAAAAGAGGCAGATCAGGGATACCTAATGCCGGCTAAAAGCTCCTCAGCTCCCATCCACTTCTAATTAAGCTTAGAGTGTAATCTCAGTGAACTGTAAACCTGTTCTGCTAACCAGAAAAAAGCCAAGACCTTTCTAAAAATTACAATTATTATTATTATTTAAATCACAAAGCAGACACCATATACCACGAAACATGCAAATTACCTTCAAATGTAATCTGAAGACGAAAGTGGGGGCGAGGTAGGAGGACAGGAACATTTCAAACAAGAATTAGATGGGAATTTACTACTAAATAGACAGCCAAAAATTGTTTCCTCCCATTGCCCAGCATTCAGCAGCAGTGGCTGATTTGTTTATTCTTTAATCTAAGTGTTATCACTCAGCTTCGCTGTAATGGGATTACAAACTTTTCCGGACTTACTTTTTAAACCACATTTCTAAAGGATTATTTAAAATGTTTAACATGATTTCATGCAAAGGACAGGAGCTCTGTTGGACACCTTGACCAAAGCAATGCTGCTCCGAAATAGCAGCCAATAATTTAACCTCCATTCTGACATTTCTTTGCATGGTTAGAGGTAGAAGTGGATCAAAAATGAGGGGGAAAGAACCTGTGACAATTAGGGGCTTTTGCTTCGTGTCTGGATTTTGCTTGGATATGTGATTACACCCAGGCCTGACCACCGTAGTTCATGCATTGGCTGCCCTTGGACCTGGTGTGGTGTAGTGGTTAAAAGCAGTAGACTCGTAATCTGGGGAACTGGGTTCGCGTCTCCTCTTCTCCTTGGGCTAGTCACACTTCTTCTCTGAAGTCTCTCAGCCCCACTCACCTCACAGAGAGTGTTTGTTGTGGGGGAGGAAGGGAAAGGAGAATGTTAGCCGCTTTGAGACTCCTTTGGGTAGTGATAAAGCGGGATATCAAATCCAAACTCCTCCTCCTCCTCCTCCTCCTCCTCTCCTCCTCCTCCTCCTCCTCCTCCTCTTCTCCTCTTCTTCTTCTTCTTCTTCTTCTTCTTCTTCTTCTTCTTCTTCTTCTTCTTCTTCTTCTTCTTGTTCAGAAGCTCCAACTAGTGCAGAATGCTGCAGCCAGGTTGCTGATGGGGTCACCTGGTGAAGGACGCACAACACCATTGTTAAAACATCCCCACTGGCTCCCCAGCTGCTGCAAAGACAGATTCAAGATCCTTGCATTAATTGACAAAGCCAGGGGTCAACAACCTAAGGCCCATGGGCCACAAGCGGCCCATGGGGGTTGTTTAACCAGCCCATGGACCCTCACCACCCGCTCGGTTGGCTCCCGTGCACTGCGGAGCAGAGCAAGGACCGCCTTCTGTGACCCTGGCCAGCTTCCCATTGGTTGCAGAAAGTTCCTGCAGCCAATGGGAAGCTGCACATGCCTCCTCCGTCCCGGAAGGAGCGCCGGAAATAGCATTTGTGCATGCATGCGTGCACACGCACACACTCCAGCCAACCGCGTTGTTTGTGGGACCAAGAACCTGCCCAAGCCATAAAAACTTTGCCAACCCCTGGACAAAGCCTTGAACATCTTGGGTCTAGGGTACCTGTCAGGAATGAGGCAGCTCCAAGCGAAAAAAGCAGCCAGGAACAGAGAGGCTTAGATGTTAGTCAGGCAGGAGAGAGCAGGCAGCTGCAGAATTGATGAGCAAGTTGATAAGGCAGTAGATGAAAGCAGGCTAGAACACAGCCAAAGCTCACCGGAAGCACAAAACAGTGCGAAAAAACTCAGAGGCAGCCTCTCTGAAAAGGAAGAGTTGGGAGCTGAGCCAATAAGTGCACACAGTTGGTGAATGGGAGGGTTGCTAGACCAGAAGCAAAACAAGAGACGTAGGGTGCCAAAGTTCAATATTTTTTTGTAGACATAGGAAGGAGTCTTCAGAAGGGTCATCTTGAGTAATGATGCCGGAGGCTTTGTTAGAGTTGTCCGGAGTTATCTGTTTGTTTTTGCAATAAATCCTCCTTTTTAATTACCTACACTTACTGTGTTATGAAGCTGGGAACCTGGACTCCTGACAGTACCTCAAGGATGGCCAAATTCCTTATATCTCAGCTCGATATCTGAGCTCATCTGCAGGCACGTCACTGGCCATTCCCCGAGTGGATGAAGCTCACTGGCAACAACAAGAAACCGAGCCTAGAGTGTCATTGGCACAGTCCTATGGAATAGTCTGCCAGCATAGATTCAGCAGGCATCTTCTGTGCCAACTTTTAAACACCTGCTGAAAACCTCTCCATTCTGTCAGGCTTATGCAGGCCACAGAGTGAATAGGAATGCATATTTCCACAATAGTTAACTGATTTCTGATACAGGTGGGTAGCCGTGTTGGTCTGCCATAGTCAAAACAAAATCGAAAATTCTTTCCAGTAGCACCTTAGAGACCAACTGAGTTTGTTCTTGGTATGAGCTTTCGTGTGCATGCACACTTCTTCAGATACCTGATTTCTGATATTAACTTTTTAATGCAGTTTTTTATTGTATGGCTTTATGTATAGTTGCTGTGAACTGTCTCAATATTTTCTTTATGAATTAGTTGCACATCAGTGGTGGAGCAAGGCTCTGCGGTACCCGGGGCGGCAAAGGAAACGCCCCGGGGATGGGGCGCCGTGACGTCACGGCGCCCCGCCCCTGGGGCGTTTCCGGGAGTGCCGCCGCCGCTTCTGCAGCCCCCTTTTAAGCCGAAGAGCCCTGTTTAAGCTCTGCGGCTCAAAAGGAAGCTGTGGAAGCGGCAGTCCGACGACAGAGTGCGCCTGCGCGAAATGTCGCGCAGGCGCACTCCGTCGTCGGGCCGTGCGCTGCTGCTCTCAGGGTGATGGAGAGAGCAGCAGCGCGTGGGAATGGTGGGAGGGGCTGCCGCTTGTCACCCCCACACGCCGCCGTTTGCTCCGTTGCCCAGGGAGCAAGCAGCAGCACCACACACACTGTGGGCCGCTGCTCCCGGGGGGACGGAACGAGTGGGAGCGTGTGGGGGTGACAAGCGCCGGCCCCTCCTGCCACTCCCCACGCTGCTGGTCACCTCGGGAGCAGCAGCGCTGCACGGACGGGGTGCTCGCTCGGCCATGTGCTGTTGCTCCTAGGGTGACGGAGGGAGCGGCAGTGCTTGGGAATGGCGGGAGGGGCCGCTGCTTGTCACCCCCACGCGCCGCCACTCGCTCCGTTGCCCCGGGAGCAACAGCGCACGGCCAAGGGAGCACCCCGTCCGTGCAGCACTCCTGCTCCCAGGGTGACAGGCGTTGTGTGGGGAGTGGTGGGAGGGGCCGCCGCTTGTCACCCCCACCCGCCGCTTGTCATCCCTGTCACTCGGGGCGTACCGCCCCCACCGCCCCCCCTAGCGACGCCCCTGTTGCACATATATTTTCAAATAAATGAATAATACAAACAAATATGCATTATTATTACTTATAGTGCTTTCCCCCCCTGGAGGTACACAGGGGTACGCAAGCCCCTAAACATTTTGTGAATCTTTATACTTTTGTCCATTTACTGTATTTATTTCCCCCGATTTGAACTATAAAATGGTGATTTTCTTGAGTCAAAATGAGAGCACCCCCTAAATATTTTTTTTAAAGGGGAAAAAACCCACACTGCTTATTTTTATTATTTAATTTCGATGCCCACGCTACATCCGAGGGTGACAGGGCAGTTTACAATCTGATCTGATCTGTGTGCAGTCGCACTCGCCTCACCTTCCTACAAAGATGGAAATGCCTGAGTTGTTCCATGGATCGATCTACCTCCAATCTCAAATGGGAACCAAGTCTTCCAAGTTGCCTTGTGAAGTTTTGAACTGCTTGGGAAAGAGCGAGCGAGACAAAAACCTTAAAATAATATAGGGAAGTGTTTTTTTAATCATCATCAAAATTTTATTCGACCGTCGGTCAGAAAACAAGGAATTTATCCATACAAAAATTAAAACGACTAAGCATCTAAAGGAACATGACACTTAAGCCAGCAATAAAAGTAGGTTATACATTTAGACCCATGTCAATGCTGTCAATTTTAACCTTACGGCGCTTAAGGGCCAAAAAAAAAAAGGAATTTGGCCACCAAGGATGCTGTTGGTCCAGTAAAGTTATTCAGCAAAAACAAAACCTGTTTTTCTCTGTCTACAGGACTAGGTTGGGATAGCAGTGGAGCTATAAATTTTTGTCTAAGGTCTACATAAAATGGGCAGATCAGAAGAATATGTTCAGTTGACTCAACCACTCCCAAGGCACAGGGACAAAATCTCTGGGCATATGGGACTCCCCTGTACCTTCCCAACAAAACCGCCGATTCCAGCACATTTAACCTGGCAGCTGTGAAAAGCCTACGGTACTCCACATAGTGGATTTCCGCCAGGTAAGGGGCTGGTGAAATCTGAAATATCTGGTAGGGAAGTTTTTAATCTGGGACATTTTACTGTATTTTAATATTTGTTGGAAGCCGCCCAGAGCGGCTTGGGGGACCTAGCCAGATGGGCGGGGTACAAATAATTTAATAATAATGATGATGATGATGATGCAAAACAGCCACCTGGAGTCTAAGTTCTGTCCCCATGCACTATTTTAAAAAATGCATGTCTGACATTGCGATGCTGTGGTGTCACGTGTGCATCTCTTTGAACATCCAAGTCTTGTTCTTTTTCTAAAAAAACACCCCAGTCGCATGGGGTGGCAGCTGGGGCATCTTGCTGGAGCAGGAGACAGATTGAAAGCGGGTGGGGAATGAGCCGAAAGAGGGAGAATGATAATCACCCTCCGATATAGCGAAGGGGAAGAATTATCCTAATCCTTTCGGGTGTGGTGGTGGTGGTGGGGGACTGGATAAATATACCGTGAGTAGAGATTATCTGTTTCCAGAGCCGTGTCCCGGGCTATACATTAAATGCAAAACACACACCCCACTCCTCGCTACACACACACACACACAAGCATATTAAAGTGAAAGGTCAGGAAGATTGAGATAAGCTGCTGAAACACGGCAATTGAGAGCGATGGCTTCTCTGAACTTCTCCTATTATGTTCAGAAACACTTAATGGAGGGGGGAAACATCCCAGCAAAAGGTGGATTATTGAGCCAGCGGGGTTCCTCCTGAATCTGCTCCAGAGCTGACCTCCACCTCCAACATCTAGCCTTGCCTAGGCAGAGGTAATGGTCCGTGTGTCCGTCCGTCTCCCGTCCCCCCGGCCACATTCTGTGTGTTATCTGTAGGGGAGAGAGCCAGCTTATCCATTTTACTTGTTAGCAGTAAATGCATCCTGCAATCTGCAAAGCCTGGATGGATGCTTTCTGACTGCTGCTGGATGTTCCCTCCAAGGCAGATTCTGTTGTGTTGAAAGGCAGGGGGTCAAGCAGGGTTCCCCGTTATAACGTCAGTTTAACCTACCTCACAGGGTTGTTGGGAGGATAACCGTGTATGAGGAGGACAATGTAGGCTACTTTGAGCTCTTCAGAGGGAAAAGTGAGATATAAATTAAATAAATAAATAAATAATAGCAACACCCTTTCTGGTACCTGCTTAAAACATTTTTGTTTAGGTAAGCCTATGCAGACATCGAAAATTCTTTCCAGTAGCACCTTAGAGACCAACTGAGTTTGTTCTTGGTATGAGCTTTCGTGTGCATGCACACTTCTTCAGATACCTTCAGGTATCTTCAGGTATCTGAAGAAGTGTGCATGCACACAAAAGCTCATACCAAGAACAAACTCAGTTGGTCTCTAAGGTGCTACTGGAAAGAATTTTCTATTTTGTTTCGACTATGGCAGACCAACACGGCTACCCACCTGTAACTGGAACTATGCAGACATGTCTGTATAGTTAAAGCTATGGTTTTCCCAGTAGTGATGTATGGAAGTGAGAGCTGGACCATAAAGAAGGCTGATCGCCGAAGAATTGATGCTTTTGAATTATGGTGCTGGAGGAGACTCTTGAGAGTCCCATGGACTGCAAGAAGATCAAACCTATCCATTCTGAAGGAAATCAGCCCTGAGTGCTCACTGGAAGGACAGATCCTGAAGCTGAGGCTCCAATACTTTGGCCACCTCATGAGAAGAGAAGACTCCCTGGAAAAGGCCCTGGTGTTGGGAAAGATGGAGGGCACAAGGAGAAGGGGATGACAGAGGACGAGATGGTTGGACAGTGTTCTCGAAGCTACCAACATGAGTTTGACCAAACTGCGGGAGGCAGTGGAAGACAGGAGTGCCTGGCGTGCTCTGGTCCATGGGGTCATGAAGAGTCGGACATGACTGAACGACTAAACAACAACAACAACATGCAGACATGTGGAAAGTTACAAGTATTTTAATTTATTTCTACTGGTGTTTTTACTGTTGATTTTAGTTTTTGAATATTTTTAAGTACCTGTTTCTCGCTGTCTTTTACAGATAACCTTCTGGGGGGTAGCGGCGGTAAACTGTTTTGAGGTTTTATTACAATCCAGTGGCATATAAATTTTGTTAAATAAAATAAACAAACTGCATTTGTAAAAAACAAAAAACAAAAACAAAAAAACCCCACGCTTTACCCCAGTATGTGCATTTCTGCACCCATTACTTGGTGCAGAATGGCATTGCAACATTTGGAGCTGTGTTTCAGTTCGTTTATTGTTATGGGAATTGTGAAATCAGGTAAAATCGCCCTTAAATGCAAAGGGAACCAGATCCCCACCATTGCTAGCTCTGCCCTGGAGCTAAAGCTCCTCCCTATTAGAAAAGAAAAGATTTAAAAAAGATTTTGGGAGTGAGGTGGGTGAGAAATGATACACTCATATCAATAACTTGGGAACTCTAACTCATTAAAACTGCTCTCTCTCCCCATCTCTCTCTCTCTCTCTCCATGAGTAAAACTGAAAAAGAACAATTTGGTGGCTTAAGAAATGAGAAGTTTCATTAGCTCCATGGAGTGAGAAGGGAGAAAAAGGAATCTCTCGAGTAATGAGGAAATATTTCATGTCATTTTCCCGCTCTCTTTGCCCTAGCCCAGATGCAGAGAAACTGATTACGGATTACTAAGTGTATAATACTGTGTTTCAGGCACACAATTAACAGGCTATCTAAAGAGTTTTTTTTTCTTAAATCCCTCTAGAAATAATGATATTTGCCCATATTCTGAAGACCTGCGGGGGCATTTTCCAACTAGGATACCTGCTTGACTGCCTATTACCATATCCTTTTCTTCCTTCATAGGGAAAACTCCTCCAGGCAATGTACATAGTGCAGCCGTCTCAGCAAGCATAGAAGGGAGTGGGAGGTTTGGCTTTTTAATCCTTTGTTTATGTACGTTTGAGAATATAATAGACAAGTTCCATTCAGAGTCTGGAATGAGATCGGGCAAGCGGCGCGGGGGTGGGGGTGGGGGCCAAGGCAAAAGATGTCTAGGAGCAATACTGCTGCCCTAATTTTGCACCCGTCTGAAACGTTGCTGGGAGCTACCCGGCAACCAGGGATGGCTAATGCCGAGCAAAACTCATTTCAAGGCCTGCTTCCCTGGCATTGCATGCAGCCATTGCTCCTCTGCCAGAAGTTGCTCTGGAATGACTGAAATCCTTCCCTGGGACATTGCAGGGAGTTTCATTGCTGCATTGTATTGATGGAGGAGAAGGCAAGACCTAAAGGGCTGAAGGAAGCAACACAGCAGTATGCCTGGTGGCAGTACGGGGTGTCGTTTGCAAATGATGGAATTAACCAACTGGACCACTGATGGGCAAGACAACGCATAGATTGCTGTTGTGAAATGAATGAAGGAGTGCCACCGTTTATCCAGAGTTTTGGTTTCCTTTGACTGAGGTCACAGGGGAGTTAAGGGGTTCTGTAATATTTGTGTTTATGTACAAATATGCAGGCAGAGGTTCACGCCATTAAATGTCCTTTTCTTGCTTTTTAATAAATCTTAAGAAAGCCATGCATTAAACAGACTGGCATGGGGCTCTTCCAACCAATTCCCAACAGCTGCATTTCCTGGTATGGCTTGGGAGCAGCGCCAGAAGTCAGGCTTGAATGTCTAACCAGGAGACAGGCAGTTGCAGGTAGGTAGCCGTGTTGGTCTGCCGTAGTTGAAACAAAATACAAACAATTCCTTCCAGTAGCATCTTAGAGACCAACTAAGTTTTGTTATTGGTATGAGCTTTCGTGTGCATGCACACTTCTTCAGATACACTGAAACAGAAGTCACCAGACCCTTATATATAGTGAGAGGGTGGGGAGGGGTATTACTCAGAAGGGTGGTGGGAATGGGTGATTGGCTGATAGGTGTGGTAAACCTGTTGATGACTGTTAACGACTGCAATTGGTCTTACAGGAAAAAGCAAGGGGTGAGATGGCTAAAAATAGCTTTATCATGTATAATGAGATAGAATCATAGAATCATAGAGTTGGAAGAGACCACAAGGGCCATCCAGTCCAACCCCCTGCCAAGCAGGAAACACCATCAAAGCATTCCTGACAGATGGCTGTCAAGCCTCTGCTTAAAGACCTCCAAAGAAGGAGACTCCACCACACTCCTTGGTAGCAAATTCCACTGCCGAACAGCTCTCACTGTCAGGAAGTTCTTCCTAATGTTTAGGTGGAATCTTCTTTCTTGTAGTTTGAATCCATTGCCCCGTGTCCGCTTCTCTGGAGCAGCAGAAAACAACCTTTCACCCTCCTCTATATGACATCCTTTTATATATTTGAACATGGCTAATCATAAGAATCCAATGTCTCTATTCAGACCAGGTCTCTCCATGGTTTTAAGTTTGGTAATAATAATAATAATAATAATAATAATAATAATAATAATAATAACAACAACAACAACAACAACAACAACAACAATAATTTATTTGTACCCTGCCCATCTTGGCTGGGTTTCAATTCAGCAACTTCTCTTTCCAGTCTATTTCTGAAATTCCTTTGTAGTAAGACAGCTACTTTGAGATCTTGTATAGAATGTCCTGGGAGATTGAAGTGTTCTCCTACTGGTTTCTCTGTCCTTGTGATTCCTGATGTCAGATTTATGTCCATTTATCCTTTGGCGTAGGAGACAGGCAATTGCTTCCCCATACAGGGCAGCCTTCAGATGTTTCCTACATGTTATATAATTACTCATCTGCTTAACATCTGATGGGAAGACATTCCACAGGGTGGGCGCCACTACCCAGAAGGCCCTTAGTAAACCTGGGTCCAGGCTGTGCCACTTCAGACTGCAGGTGTGCAGGTGCGAGGTGTGGGTGTCATGACCTAATGATGCTCTGCATACATCTCAACATCTAACATGAATATGACAGGAAGAAGAAGAAGAAGAAGAAGAAGAAGAAGAAGAAGAAGAAGAAGAAGAGGAGGAGGAGGAGGAGGAGGAGGAGGAGTTTGGATTTGATATCCTGCTTTATCACTACCCGAAGGAGTCTCAAAGCGGCTAACATTCTCCTTTCCCTTCCTCCCCCACAACAAACACTCTGTGAGGTGAGTGGGGCTGAGAGACTTCAAAGAAGTGTGACTAGCCCAAGGTCACCCAGCAGCTGCATGTGGAGGAGCAGGGACGCGAACCCGGTTCACCAGATTACGAGTCTACCACTCTTAACCACAACAACAACAACAACAACAACAACAACAACAACAACAACAACAGACAACTGCAGGCCAGAAGCAGTCAAGAGCCAACCTTTCTAAAGGAACAACTTGGATGACTTTAAAAGAGGACTGTGATCCACAGATGAAGGGTGGTAGAATAAATTTAATCAATAAATAAGCTGTACAAATTCATGGAGGATAAGGTAGCAGTGTCCACTAAGCCACAGTGGCTAATTTTTAAAAAATATAACATTTTTTTTATATAAATTTTCAATTATAATCCAACAATACCCTCATTATTAGAATGCCAATTTATAATACAATCAGTAATAGCAATCATCCAGATACCAAATTATATAATTTAGACAAGGTGTCCCCACCATGTTCTAGAATTGATGATTTGGTGGTTTTCTTTATTTCTGCTTTCCAAAATCTTATTGATTTCTATTACATTCCAGTCATAATAATAATCCCTTATACAACAGCTGCAATATTTATAACTTCTGTTTGTGTGGACACATTAAATGATTTATAAAACTGCAGGTGAGGATCTCAAACTATATCCTTTGTTCTTCCTGTGTGTGGCATTTATTCTGTCCTTGGTGTTTCTTCTTGTCCTTGTAAAATGTTATGTCTATCCACACCCCCCCCGGGTTGTTGCTGTTATCCGTCATGCCTTGAGCAGAGCTAACATTCCATTGTTGTTCCAGAAATTTCTCCCTTGCTCAGTCCTGTGCTCCGTTGTTTCGCCACAGTGGCTTTGTTCTCCTTCCATGGTCAGACACAGTCAGGGCTGGATTTGGGTTTGATGAGGCCCTAAGCCTCTGAAGGTAATGGGGCCCTTTATATGTCCAGCTGTCCTTTGTCAACAACAAACTGTCACTGTTTTTTGTGTTGAATATATGCTGTATGCAGTTATAGGTTACACCTATCAGCTGATCACCCATTCCCACCACCCTTCTGAGTAATACCCCTCCCCACTCCCTCACTATATATAAGGGTCTGGTGACTTCTGTTTCAGTGTATCTGAAGAAGTGTGCATGCACACGAAAGCTCATACCAAGAACAAACTTAGTTGGTCTCTAAGGTGCTACTGGAAGGAATTTTTTATGTGCTATATTGTAATTTACAGGTGAAACTCAAAAAATTAGAATATCATGGAAAAGTCCATTTATGTAAGCAATTGTTTTCATTAGCTACTGGAGTTTAATATATGAGATAGACTCATGACATGCAAAGCGAGATATGTCAAGCCTTTGTTTGTTATAATTGTGATGATTATGGCGTGCAGCTGATGAAAACCCCAAAGTTGAAATTGTTAATTTGGGGTTCTCATCAGCTGTACGCCATAATCATCACAATTATAACAAATAAAGGCTTGACATATCTCGCTTTGCATGTCATGAGTCTATCTCATATATTAGTTTCACCTTTTAAGTTGAATTACTGAAAGAAACGAACCTTTCCACGATATTCTAATTTTTCGAGTTTCACCTGTATAGACCTAACAGGTCCATACGCAACACAAAACACTGTTGCTGTATGTAGGTTTTATTTTATTTGTTTTTTATCTTATATTATGGAAATGTACATCCAGTTTTTTTTTTTTTTTGGGGGGGGGGGCCAAGCGAGTGGGACCCTAAGGTATAGATTGTTTAGCTTGTACTGTATGTAAATCCGGCACTGGACACAGTAATGCTTTTGAATAACACTCGCTGGAAACTTCTGGAGAGGGTCATGCTTTTGGGTTTCCTACAGGCATCTGAGTGGCTACTGTGAAAACAGGATGCTGGACTAGATGAGGTATTGGCTTGACCCAGCAGACTCTGTCCTACAATCCTCATTTTGGGAAATAGAATGTTTATGCTTTCTCACATCAGCTGTTGAGAAAGCACGTTTTCATGGGGAATTTGAGTCTCTTCCTTGTTTTACTAGGCTCTGCTAATTGCTGCAAGAAAGCCAATTCTGCTTGGGGATCCCCCCCTCTCCCCCCCCAGCATTCCTGCTGAGTACCCGTACGGAAGTGAGAGCTGGACCATAAAGAAGACTGATTGCCGAAGAATTGATGCTTTTGAATTATGGTGCTGGAGGAGACTCTTGAGAGTCCCATGGACTGCAAGAAGATCAAACTTATCCATCCTTAAAGAAATCAGCCCTGAGTGCTCACTGGAAGGACAGATCCTGAAGTTGAGGCTCCAGTACTTTGGCCACCTCATGAGAAGAGAAGACTCCCTGGAAAAGACCCTGATGTTGGGAAAGATGGAGGGCACAAGGAGAAGGGGACGACAGAGGATGAGATGGTTGGACAGTGTTCTCGAAGCGACTAGCATGAGTTTGGCCAAACTGCGAGAGGCAGTGAAGGATAGGCGTGCCTGGCGTGCTCTGGTCCATGGGGTCACGAAGAGTCGGACACGACTGAATGACTGAACAACAACAACAACCCATCTCCAAACAAATCTATCCAACCTCCCTTGGCTGTACTGACTCATCCATTTGTCATAAAGGACAGACTGCACTGCAGAAGCTGCTTTTGGACGGGCATTTTAAATGTCTCTTAAGACACAGGATTTGTACAGACATGATTCAAAACAGGACAAAGAGCAGAAGAGATGAGGGAAAGAGGAGAACAAACACTCAGATGCCAGCAAGTGACATTCCCCCCCCCTTTTTTTGGAAATGGAAATGGGAGTAAGGAGGAGGTTCAGAAAGTTGTTAAAAGCAGGGCAGGGAGGGGAGAGGGAGAGATGTCAGGAAATAAATCCCTGGCCAGCAACTAGATTTCCATAAGAAGGAAATAAAGCCCAGAGTGCTCCATGTCTCCATGGTTTGTCAGCAAGTTTTGCTACCATAGACATCACTTTCTCTACACTCTTAAGTTATCGTGGGGTGAGGCTCAAATTGGTCATGAGTACTGTTGTCATAAGTAGAGCTGTAGTGAATCAGGCCACTGGATCAGGCCCATTTAGTTCAGCATCATATTCTCCCAGAGGCCAACCAGATACAAGAGCACTCTTTCCTCCTGCAGTTTCCACCAATTGCTATTCAGAAGAATTACTGCCTGTGACCATGGAAGTGGAACACAGTCGTTGTGGTCTTATAGACATTTTTTTTAGCATACCGGTAGTTTCCAGAACCTGGGCTGTGGCTGGGTGCACAGGCTTGCTCTCTCACTAGGGATGTTCTCATTGTGATGCAAACCTACCCAATTCACGCTTCCTGAAACAATACGCAAGCCCAAACACTGCTGTCCTTCAAAATTTTGAAATAAAGTTTTCCAACAACAACAACAACAAAAATGTGTACAACAATGCATTGCGTTAGGGAAATTGTGGGCAAAAATGTGTATATTAGGGGAAATTGAATGGCAAAAGGTGTGTAATAAGAGAAATGTGCACTAAAAGTCTGGTGAAGTTTCATGAGGGAAAGAAATAATCAAACTCATGTGGAAAATCAGGCAGAGTCCCCATATAGTTCACAGATCAGTAGATTGCATAACTTATATATGGCTCCATTAATTTTCCTTTCTTTGTGCAAAGGCGTATTTGTACACAATCAGAGACTGCACTCCCTCCCTCGTGCTGGCTATTTCCCTCACAAACATCCTTATTTCTGTAACCTTGCCTCCTTAACTTATTTTCCGTAATCGGCTGACCTCCTTCCAAGAGATCCCCGAGCCCTTATAACCCTTCAAAACAGTCTCCATTTATTCTTCTAAATAAAAGTTACCAGTTTAAGCACACTTATTAAAGAGCATGTTTGTCGCAATGTGTAGCTTGCCCTGAGAAGTATGGGGGCATTAGCTCACTCCGCTCTCACTCGCAGGGACAGGGAACTTGTGACCCCGCTCAAGATGTTGGTTGACTGCAACTCCCATCAGCCATAGCTAACATGACCAGTGGTCTGGATTGATGGAAGTTGCAGTCCAGCAACATCTGGAGGGCCACAGGTTTAAAATCCTTGTAGTACATTCATTCATTCACACTGTTTTCTACTCCCAGCTCTGTTCTCTTTATAAAGAGGTCCCTTCAAACTAACAGGAAGGATCCACCTCTCTGCTTTTCTGGATCCTCGTAACTCTCATTGTTTCTTCCTACTGCTTCACATCAGAGGAGATATGATGGTCTGTGTCAAGGCATCTGCATGCCAGCATCTAACTTTTGCCCCACTTGCATCTGCTTCTAGAGTGATTGGTCATGCTGTGGGAGCCACTGACGCAGACCCTGCCTCCTGTTTCCAACAAGTACAGCTTTACCCGTCTGTGACACGGTGTGGTTTGGCTGACTTGTCTCTTTTTTACTCTGTGGGCATCTCATTTGTTCCCTTATTGTGGCTCACTGTGCTCTGAATTATAGCTGGTGTGTCTGTCTCTCTGTGTGATTCTGCCTTCTCATTAGCCTTTGAGTCTTCTGAAGCTGCGTGATTCTGCATTTTTTTACTTTTCAGCACCTTGGACAGCATCCCTTCCAATGTCATTGCCTAGGTAGCTTGAAACAGCCAGCAGAACAGACAGATGTTCCTTTTAACTTTTCACTGAATTCTCTGCTGTTCTGGTGAATCAGACCTCACATGTAGCAGCCTGCTCAGGACTCTTCTTTCCAGTCAAAAGGCAGATTTTTTATTTTTAAAAAAACCTTATGGCACTTGCTCTTTTTAGATCATCATGCACGCACCCCTGCTCTAGCTGCATGAATTATTGCTTAGTGACAACAAGGAACCTGAGCAGTAGTTTATATTCCTCCTTAGGTGGTTTGAACTTTACTAAGGACCATGAACTCTCATTTGAATGGCCAAGGGACGAAGAACTTTTCTTGCTCACCATGTTGCTGAGCTGTGAACATGATTTGAAAAGTTTTGTATCTGGACCGAATTAAAAGCACTAGTCTTGCCCTCTGAGGAGTCAAATGGTCTGGCACTTACATATTGAATGGGGTGGTGAAGCAGCAATGCAGTGGGGAGCAGATCCAGTAATTCCCCCCCCCCCAAGTAAGAATGATGAGATCATCTGCTGGAGCAGCAATTTGCAAACGTTTTATGTTGAGGTGACTCGAGGACTGGTCGGGTTGAACACATGATCTCTTTGTTAGGTAGGCTAGGCTGAGATGCTCAGTGGTCCAAGTTCCACAATGGCTGATGGGAGATTATGACCAATCAGGGATGTGAACCCCAGACTGCAGGAACAAAGTCCAATGTGCTAATCACCACACCACCCTGTCATACGTTGTCATATGTGTGTCATACATGTGGAGGAAAACCTTAAACACGATGCCACCCTGTCAGCGTTGTCATATGTGTGTCATACATGTGGAGGAAAACCTTAAACACGATGCAGAGTTCAGCAGAGTTCCCAAAAAATGGACCAGAGGCAATAGTACTTCATTCAGCAGAGCTTTACTTGTGCTGAAGGCAAATGAGCATAATGGTTATCAAATCCAATACAATCAGGATTGGCTCAGTCCATACAAAATCCAGTTGCAGCATTTATAAATTTAACTCATAATAAGACTAAACCTTATCACTAAGCATCCTATGTACAGAAACAGAAACACCACACCAGAAGGAAGAGAGAGAAAGAGAAAAGTAAGGCCCAGGTTCCTTTTGGCCTATATTTATAGTCAGCATGGCTCTGCGGAATATATTTATAGTCAGCATGGCTCTGAGATAAGAGACTAGTTCAAAGCAGCTTCCCAGAAGGTATAACCCAAACAATCATTAACCCTTCTGCCTCTGCTTCTCTCACACAGAGAAGCTTCTAGTAGCTTCTAGAATTAAACAGAATAGGAAAGAATAGGAAATATCTTTACACATCAGATCAATACTTTCTGCACTAAGAAATGCAAACTGACACCAACTCCACCAACTTAGGCTTCCATTCAGTGTAGGTCTAAGTTGTCCATTCAGTAAAAATATTTGTGCTTGCACAATAGGATTTACACACACACCCCTTCTCTCCTCTATGCACCTCCTAAATCTGTTCTGTGCTTTCACTCACTGCTGTGAGCAGATTTGGGCTGGGAATGTGGGGCAAGAATGGTGGGAGGAGTGAGAGGGAAAGTCCCACTGCACAAGAGTAAATCCTTGAGCTGAAAGGATGGTTACTTAACACTGCACTGGATACAAGACTTACTGCTTTATCATTGTCAACAGGTATTGATTAATAGGGTATTATGCCATGTACTTTTGGTTTGTTTGTTTGTTTGTTTGTGTGTCTGTGTGTGTGGCCATGTGTAATAATGGATCAAGACAGATGCTTGGAAGTTGTTTTTTTTTAAACTCTCTTTGGGGAAGTGACTATTGACCCTTCATGGTGACATGGCTGTATGGGATGTTGTGATGAGCTCCTGCACTTCAAAATCTGTCACTGTGTCTCTTTAAGTATGAAAATGAGCACCTTTCTCCATAAAAACCCTCCCTCCAAGATTAAGACCTGTTTAGCAGGCTCTGCTCCATACTCAACCAATTGAGTAGTTTCATGGGTGAGGAACAGGGACTTGTCAATTGTAGTTCCTAGGTTGCTGAATTCTCTGATGCTCCTTGAGGATACAAGCTTTATTCTCCTGGTCCTTGAAAATATCTACTTATTCATTTTGCTTTTTCTGTTCAATTCTACTTGGCAATTTTCGAGCACTGACAATGTGCTGTTTTATGATCTGCTTTTTCCTTGTTTCCCCTCTTAGTTCCCTATTGTTAAATGACTCTAGGAACTGTAGCTCCTATAGTTTAAGGAATAGTGTTTCCTAAAAACTCCCAGTACCCATAACAAACTACATTTCCCAGGTTTCTTTGGGGGGTGCCATCAAATGCTTAAAGTGCTATGATACTGCTTTAAAAGTACAGTGCAGATGAGCCCTTTATATTTTTATTGTGGCGGCCTATGAGTTTAAAAAAACAAGTTTCATTCTTCTTGTGGAAGCAAGTTCCATAATTCAGTTAAGACACACACTTTAACATTTACTAATGCCTTATTGTTTTGCATGTGGGACAGTCAATATCCCATTTGAATGGCTCCCAATTCTGGAAGGTGCACTGTTTACAAGTGTCATTTATTTATCCTCTTATTTAAAAACCCAGTTCCTTTCCCCAGGAGCTATAAGTATAATAGTTCTCATTAAATGTCCTTTAATGTGATGTGTAGCAAGCTCACTCCATAAGGGCAGCATTTCTGTACAGAGGTGAAGTGACTTTTGACAACGGGATACAAACAGAAGTTCTTTCTACATGCCCTGGTTCTGCGGCCGCCCCCCCTTTTTTTTTTGCTATTTTAAACATTTGAAGGGCAGGTGTAGGAACCATCCACTTAAAATGCACAGCTAACTAAGGGAGAGGGAAAACACACAGGCGAAGCCCTCGAACATTGTCAGAACAAATTAGCAGCCTGACAGATGACCCCGGTACTCAAAGGAATATTAATATCAGGTAATGTCTGAGGTCAGAACAGAGAGAGTCGCTGGAGGGGCTGTGGTGGATGCTAATATGGCTGGCACCTACCAATCATGTAGGGAGAAATGAGGTGGCTGCAGCAGAGTGACAAACTGATTTGTGCAATTATAATGACACATCGTGGTGCTCTCAACAAATCTTCTCAAGGCTGTTGGATGAACAGCCTCATTGCATAATACCCATTTCGTTTCAATTATGGCATTTATAGCCCACCTTTTTCCTCCAAGGAACTCAAGGTGGCATATGTGGTCGTCCCTTTCTTCCACTAACCTCTATGACAACCCTGTGAGATAAGTGTCCCTCTCTCTAAATCCTGCACCAAAAACCAAGCAAACCTCTGGATTCTGGACAAGGTGTGTGTCATGCACACCCAGAAAAATGTACATTCATTTGCTTCTTTATGGTTTAGCTGAGTAAAAGAAAATATCAGGGGCAGACAGGATACCTGTCCTCAACAGGAATAGCTGGTATGATGTGATAGAGCCACCAGATGTCAGAGACTGGACTGAGGAGAAACGGTGGGGGCTTCCCCCCATCTCCTGAATCTTCCCAAGGAGAGGAGGACAGCGTTGATTTAGAACAGCGGCTTGCAGAAGGGCATAGTTCAGAGACTGCAAAGGGGAGAAGCTGGGAAATACTGGAAGAGGAACAGCAGGAAGAGGAAACACCAGGGGAGAGACAGCTGACAGACTCAGTGTATTTGGAAAGTATTCCTGACCCCCCCCCCTCGGAAGACTAGACAGGCATTGAGGGTGGTAGAACAGAAATCTCAGCGGCTGAAAGCTCAGATTAGCTGACATAGGGGTGGTGTAGAATAGTAGAGATGGGACCTTACTTGGAGCAACAGCATTTCTAGAGAGAGGGACAGACGCATTCCTTTGTCTCTTGCTGTGATTATTGAAAAAACTAATTGGAGGGATCTGATTCCCCAAAGCCTGACACCCTGCTGGCATCTGTGCTGCTGCAGTTTACCTAGATGAGGTGTGTCAGGATGATGATGAGGTTAGGGATGTCTAAAAGACCAAACTGCGGGAGGTAGTGGAGGATGGGGTGCCTGGCGTGCTTTGGTTCGTGGGGTCATGAAGAGTCGGACACGACTGAATGACTGAACAATAACAACAAAAGACATATTGATAGGAACACTTGACTGGTTCCACACAGACTCAGCTTCACCTTGCCTCTGCCCTAGTCTGAACCAGGTAAGCTGCAGCCAATCTGGTGTTGGGAGGGTGTGGTTTGTGGATCCAACCCAACACACAACAGACACGACTGGTCCTGTGGCCCGCTGAACACCAGCATCAGGCTCAGAGTCAGGAGCTCTGGAATCATGACAGAATCACAGTGATTTTTTCCAGGGGCCAGGTGAATTTGAATACTGGTAATTTTCATCTGTCCCTTAAAGACAAAGTAGCCAGAGGTTCATCTTCTTTCTTTCCCCACCCCACCCCAAAACAGCAACAACAAAAATTTGCTGTCTCCTTAAGAGGCAATTGGGTTGCTTTCAAGCGAGGTCAAACTGTCTTGATGTAGCACCATTCCTGGGGGCATCAGAGATGGCTTCCCACATTGACCACAATAATTCATAGAATCGTAGAATTGTAGAGTTGGAAGGGACCCCCAAAGGTCATCCAGTCTACCCCCTTGCACTGCAGGAATCTCAGCTAGAGCATCCATGGCAGATGGCCATCCAACCTCTGCTTAAAACCTCCAAGGAAGGGGAGTCCACCACCTTCCATGGGCAGTGGCAGAGGAAGGCTCAGCGCTACCCGGGGTGGTGAAGGAAACGCCCCGCGGCGGGGCGTTGTGACGTCACATTGTCGCGCAGGTGCACTCCATCGCCAGGCCGTGCACTGCTGCTCGTGGGGTGACAGAAGGAGCTGCTTGTCCCCCCCATGCGCCACCGTTTGCTCCATTGCCCTGGGAGCAGCAGCACCGCATACACGTGCTGCTGCTCCCGGGGCAACAGAGCGAGTGGCGGCGCATGGGGGTGACAAGCAGCAGCCCCTCCCACCACTCTCCACGCGCCGCCGCTCGCTCCGTCACCCTGGGAGCAGCAGCGCTGCACAGACAGAGTGCCAGGTGGCGGGGAGTGGCGGGAGGGGCCGCCGCTTGTCATCCCCCCTGCCTTGGCACCTGAGGCGTACCGCCCCCCAGCGACGCCCGTCCACGGGAGTCCGTCGAACAGCTCTTACCACCAGAAAGTTCTTCCTGATGTTTAGTTGGAATCTCCTTTCTTGTGACTTGAAGCCATTAGTTCAGGTCCTACCCTCCAGAGGTCCTACCCTCCAGAGCAGGAGAAAACAAGCTTGCTTCATCTTGAGATATTGCCAGGTAAGAAGTAGTAGTAGTAGTAATTTATTTGTATCCCACCCATCTGACTGGGTTGCTGCAGCCACTCTGGGCAGCTTCCTGCACATATAAAAACAGTGTTATTACTTTGTTTCATTAATCCTTGGCCATGTTCTTGGAGTGGGGGGAGACATTGTTAACCCATGAAGCAGTGATTCAGTAAGGAGGGGGAAACTCATCAACATTGGCATTACAAAGGCATACATTCAGGAGGGAATGTACAGTATGTTTGCAGTGAGCTTAGCAATGCTCCTGATCTCCCCCTCAATTAACAGAGAAGGATTCCCTTTGACTAAAAAGCACTTGGGGCCACACAAGAAGAGCTATCAAATGGTGATTATTCACTAATCCCTCCCAGTGTGTCCCAATGTGGGCAGGGAAGCCTAATGACATTTGGCTCGCAGTGAGGGATTTAGCCCTAATGAATCACATCCTCCGAAGACAGGCAATGCTAGCTGAGCATAAAATGAGTTGGGAAGAGGGAAATCCATTATCACACCAAGAAGATTTACAGTATATTCAGACCCCACCAAAGCAGCAGTCATGATTTGGAGAAACAGATCCCTTGTCCATTCGGGGGATATAAAACAGGTAAGGTTGCTGTTGGTGGGGCCTGTGCAGACTTTGGGGGGATGCCTTTTGTCATGACAAGCCATGCTTTTCTCCAAAACATTTGCAGAAAGCTGTGGCAGCTCCCTGTGAGATTTAGAGCCCTAGGAAGTCACGGTTCTTAAGTATGCAAAGACAGGAGGCTCCTGGTTTCACAAGTGCACCCTTCAACACATGGAGGCTGAGAGGGAGGCAGAGCATAGGGCACAAGGCCCCACTCTCCCTGCAACTAGATTGCCTGAAGAGGGTTACTGAAGAACCACAGACGTCCTCAGGATCCTGGAGAGTGGAGACCCAGTGTGCAGTACTCCTGGACTTTGCCAAGGGAGGCTTGAGTTCAACTCTGTGCTCAGCCAAAACATTTGCTGGTTGCCCTTGGGCCAGTGACTCTCTTTCATGGGAAATTAAGACACACAGAGTTCCCCTGTAAAAACAAAGAAGGAGGAGGAGGAGGAGGAGGAGGAGGGGGGGAGGAGTTTGGACTTGATACCCTACCTTTCACTCCCCTTAAGGAGTCTCAAAGCGGCTAACAATCTCCTTTCCCTTCCTCCCCCACAACAAACACTCTGTGAGGTGAGTGGGGCTGAGAGACTTCAGAGAAGTGTGACTAGCCCAAGGTCACCCAGCAGCTGCATGTGGAGGAGCGGGGATGTGAACCTGGTTCACCAGATTACCACTACACCATGCTGGCTAGAGAGGGCACTCTGTGAGGTCACATCCCCTGCTTGACCTGGTGGGAAAAGTAACAAAGGAAAATAATCCTTACTACTTCCTCCCTCCAACATTCAGCTTCATTGAATGCCCATGAGTTCCAGCTTCTGCACCACGCATAATCTTATGTTCAGCTGCCCCCCACACTTTACTGCACCATACACAATTTCATAAATGTCTGTCATGCCCTTCCTCAGTTGCCTTTTTCCTTCATCTAAAAAAGTCCCGTCTATTTGTGCTCTTTTCTCATTAGGAAGAACTGTCTCCCAGATCACAGTCTCTTGTCTAATTCATTCCAGAAAGTCCCATGACTTCAGCATTCTCTCCTCTCCCTGCAACGCTGCTTCCAGGTGCCACAATTTGCGCTCTTTCTCTACGCGGAAGAACAGATCCACAGAGTAGATGTGAGCAACAGCCAGTGACACCAGTCATCTGATAAACGGCTTTTACGCCACTTAAAAAATTAGACCTGACAAGGAATCATTACCCCTTAAGAAAACAGAGCCAGAGTGCGAAGGAAGCTGGCAGGGGATCTACTGCCGTTCGATGCTTTCCCCTTTGAAGGTGCCACTCAACAGCAGCCTAACCTGTCACCGTGAAAAGATGCAGGAAATACAAGTGTTCAGTCCTGACTTGCCTTCCACAATTGCTTTGGAACGCCAGCTCAAAACCATATAAGGCTCTTTCCTACTTCATTTATTTCCTCTGTATTCCAGAAACTTTTACAGTGGTACCTCGGTTTACGAACAGTCCTGTTTATGAACTATTCGGTTCATGAACTCCACAAAACCGGAAGTAATGTTCTGGTTTGCAAACTTTACCTCGGTCTACAAACAGAAGCTGAACGGTGGAAGGGCACCGGCGGTGGGAGGCCTCATTAGTGAAAGCACGCCTCAGTTTAAGAATGGATTAGGTTTAAGAACGGACTTCAGGAACAGATGAAGTTCGTAAACCTAGGTACCACTGTATAGGCTTTCTTTAATGCAATGACAGGGGAGCGAAGGGGAGCCTTTCTCCTTTGCTGGTCAGAGAAAGGAGAGGTGAGTGCTCCTGTGCTTGAATCCTGCTTGCTAGTTCCCCAAAGGCATCTGGTTGGCTGCTGTGAGAACAGGACTAGATGGGCCATTGTCCTGATCCAGCAGTCTCTTCTTGTATTCTTCTGTCATAGCTCAGTGGTAGAGTATCTGGCTTCCTTGCAGAAGGTCCCAGGTTCAATCCCCAGCAACTTCAGGTACGACTGGGAGCCTGAAACCCTGGAGAGCTGTTACCACTCAGTGTAGACAATATTGAGCTAGATGGACCAATGACCTGACTCATTATAAGACAGCTTCTTAGTTTCCTTATTCAGTTACAGTTGAAACTTGCAATGGGGTTAGGAACATGTTAGCAGGGCAGCGGTGAATTAATAGGGTTCTCAAAGAATTCTGCTGCAAACAGAACCAGAAGTGGAATGCTGTCTGCGTGTTCACTGATGGTCACAAATAGAAAGCAGTCATATGAATAACATCCAGACTCACGATATTGCTTTTTAAATTTTTTGAATCCCACAAATGACACACGGTTAACGATGTTTTAAAAATGGTTCCAACATTTCCTTCACAAGAATGCTTTCTGCAGGGTTGAGCAGAGGAACTCACATGTGCAGCCACCCAAGCTGCATTTAACCTTCTCTCATCAGCAGGGGTTAAATCCTGCTTCCTGCAGGATGGAGCTGCATGCGTGGGTTCCTTGCGGGGAACTCAGGTGCGCAGATGAACCAGGAAGGATGGCACGGATTTCTGTGGGGTGGAGCTGCTTCAGCAACAATGAAACATGACAGGAGTTATGAAAAATGCTGCCATAGCAGACAGTGAAATGAATGAGTAGTATTTGGCAGAAACTGAACTGCAGAAGAATGGAAACAGCACTATGAGGAATGCAGGTGCTTCCTTACACCCCTAGTTCGGCTCCTGCTAAATGCATTCTTGCTTAGCCTAGTCTACCCAGAAGCTTGAGGTAATTTTGATCTGTTTTAGTCTTTCCATTTTTCTATGTTTGAAAGTTCTGCTGTAATTTTTTCTTAACCTTACTGCTTTATATTTGTGTAAACCACTTTGAGGTTGCTAGTTTGTTTTTGTTTTTGCCGGCACAGATCATGTATAAAATTTATGAAATAAATACATGATCTGTGCCACCCGCACCCCAGAAACTGCTGTTGGACTCCACATCCCATCAGTCTCAGCCAACATGGCCAATGGTCAGGGATGATGGGTGCAAGTTGGATGGCTACAAGTCCCCCAACTCTTCAGTGGGAAGATGTCAGCAGGTGCAAGAGATAAAAGCAAATGGGGAAAAGGTTGAATGAGTCTTTGACCATATATATATGAATATAATTCCAGAGACCAAGCCAGTCACAGCAAAGAGGGGGAAATGCAAGCAGAAACCACTGTGATGAGACGGATAGACACCTCTGCTCAAGTCTGGTTAAGGGTTGATGTACCATTTTAACATTTCAAGACTTGTACAATCATCATTTCTGCTCCATTCATTTGCTCCATTTCCACTGGATTATCTTGTCGTGCATAGAAATATATTTTAAATATAACTCCCTGTTGCTCTGTGGGTATCTGGTATGTGGTGCGTATTTAAAAATGCCAATGCCAGCCTTGTGTGTTGACTCTTGAAATTAAGTGTCAACGAGGGCAGAAAATTCATTCACGAGTGGAACAGCAGGATGGGGTGGAAAAATAAAGTTAGTGATCTTATGCCAGGGGATGACAGTTTTGGGATTTATTTTATGTGTGGGAAGAGGACATATTCTTGCCGAATAAACACAGCTTGAAACTGGCCAGAGGGCCTTTTGATATAATGAAATATCCATTTAGTATAACAAAAATCAGGTTACTTTTAAACAGCTGACAGCTAAATGCCTAGGTCTGTATACCATGGTGTCAATGCAGTCAAAGTACAGCTGTTTTAACTATGATTGATTTCAATGGAAGGATTAAGGATGTATATCATGCAATGCCATGGTGCTGGAGGAGACTCTTGAGAGTCCCATGGACTGCAAAAAGATCAAACTTATCCATCCTTAAAGAAATCAGCCCTGAGTGCTCACTGGAAGGACAGATCCTGAAGTTGAGGCTCCAGACTTTGGCCACCTCATGAGAAGAGAAGACTCCCTGAAAAGACCCTGATGTTGGGAAAGATGGAGGGCACAAGGAGAAGGGGATACAGAGGATGAGATGGTTGGACAGTGTTCTCGAAGCGACTGGCATGAGTTTGGCCAAACTGCGGGAGGCAGTGGAGGATAGGGGTGCCTGGCGTGCTCTGGTCCATGGGTCACGAAGAGTCGGACATGACTGAACGACAGAACAACAACAAATCATGCAATGCCATTGAGATCAATGGGAAACAGAAGTTTGCTGCCCTGGGTTCCTTGGGGAGAAAGGGTAGGATATAAATTCAAACAAACACAAATGCTTCAAACCAACTCAAATTCATAGAGGGTGAAGAAATGTTAAAGTAAAGGACCCCTGGGCAGTTAAGTCCCATCAAAGGCGACTATGGGGTTGTGATGCTCATCTCACTTTTCAGGCTGAGGGAGCCAGCGTTTGTCCAGTTTTCCAGGTCATGTGACCAGCATGACTAAACTGCTTCTGGTGCAAAAGGACACCGTGACGGAAGCCACAATGCACGGAAACGCCGTTTACCTTCCCGCCACAGCGGTACCTATTTATCTGCTTGCACTGGCGTGCTTTCGAACTACTAGGTTGGCAGGAGCTGGGACAGAGCAACAGGAGCTCACACCATCATGGGGATTTGAACCGCCGACCTTCTGATGGCAAGCCCAAGAGGCTCAGTGGTTTAGACCACAGCACCACCCACATCCCTCCCGAGGTGGTAGAGATCTGCCATAGCTTCCTAGAAGTCCACAGAGGAGGACTTTGTTCTAGACCAGAGAAGCTCCAAATACTGGTTGATGGACTCTGTCCAACCTCACTAGCCTCCCTTCATTTCTACCTCCTTGTGCCAGCATTGGAAACACTGTGCACCTCTGATCTGCTTCCAATCTAGCAGGCAGTCCTCGGAGGGTGAAAAGAGCGGGTAGAAACACCAGCTGTGTGACAAGCGACTCAAAAACTGAACCTTTCCACCACCACAGCATCTCCGTGCCAGAATGAGCTTTCCCTGTTGAACATCTGCCAATCACAGAGCTGTTGAAAACGCAGGAGCCATACCAGGAAATAAAGGGCTCTCTAAATAACAGCTTTTAAAAAGCTTTCGTTGATACTTGACTCGCCTGAGCTTAAAATGCTTGCATACAACGTTCTGCAGCTGATGACTGTTATTTAGGATGCCGTTTGCCAGCTGCCAATCTTTGTCACATGTTCTGGACATGTATATTTAGTGAGGTTTTGTGGAAACTGAGGATGGCATTCAACTAAGTTTTACTCAGAAGAGACCCACTGAAATTAATGAACATGAGTAAGTTAGATGGTGGGTTATTATGTTCCATATGATGACAAAATAGGGACTATTTCAAGAATACTGTTGAGTAACTTGCTTACTGATAATGGGAAAAAATATGCATTGCTTCTCATTGGTAATCAGGGAGATCAACACCTTTCATAGATTGGAATAAATGAGTCTCGACTGAAGCATATTTTACTAAATGAATGCATTGCAGGACAGCAAATGGAATCATTGACTTGGGCAGACTAGCTGAAAAGCGGATTGCGTATATAAAACATTGCGTCAGAGCAGTAAATGTCAAAACAAGCTACAATAAATTTCCTCATTTGTAAACAGTATGCTTACTCCTATCATATAACTGATGGTGATGATGATTATTATTACACTGGTACCTCCGTTTAAGAACAGTCCGGTTTAAGAACGATTTGGTTTACATACTCTGCAAAAGCAGAAATAGTGTCCTGGTGTGCGGACTTTACCTCGGTCTAAGAACAGAATCCGAATGGTGGAAGGGCACTGGTGACAGGAGGCCTCATTAGGGAAAGAGCACCTCGGTTTAAGAACAGTTTTGGTTTAAGAACGGAGTTCCGGAACGGATTAAATTCGTAAACAGAGGTACCAGTGTATAAAAAATCTGTATACTGCCCTATATCCGCAGGTCTCAGGGTGGTTCACAGGATAAAATCGAACTATAAAAATACAAAATGCATAATCAAAATGAAAACAAGAACAACCGTGGCCTCTCCTTCCACCGAAGGTTTTTTAAACAGTGTTTGGGTGGCCATCTGTCAGGGATTCTCTAGCCGTGATACCTGGATTTCAGAGGGTTGGACTAGATGGTCCTTGGGGTTCTCTTCCAGCCGTACATTTTTTGGAGTTTATGAAGGGTTGCATTTCCCTTTTCAGTATGGATGCTTAATGCAGAAGTCTGCAGAAGCAGCAGCTTTGGCAGCTCAATCCCCCCCCCCTGACATTTTGGACTGCGATTCTGACCAGTCCCATGCAAAGTCCAGTCTGCAGGGAATCCTTAGTTGAGAGGACCAGGCTGTGGTAGCGATGAGCCAAGCACAACATGACAGCCTTAAAGGGGCGGAAGAGCACAGGGGCAAGAGAAGGAATCTCGCCAGCTACCTAGATGAAAAGGCAACAGCCTCATTAGTATTCCACAGAGGCGACAGCTCCTGTAGCAATGGCCCTGAGTGAAACAAATCAGCAGAGGAGAGGGTTTTAAAAACACATCTCAAATGACGCGGGAAAGTGACTGAAATGGAAATCCCCGTTAGGAAACTGTTCATTGCATCAGGGTGCTTTGCTCCAGATCAATCGTTTTAGGATGAACGGCTCCTCTGGAGGAGAAATTTCTATTTCTTTCCACTTTCAAAAATGGGGCTTGAAGGAAGATTCTTCTCTGGTCCTGGGTACCTCTCCATTGCTGCTGTGCACCGTAATTATGGATGGGGAAGAAATTTGATTCGGTTCATGATTTGCCCCCTTTGAAACGATATGCGAAGTGAAGCACAGCCATCCTTCAAAATCTGCACCTCCCCAGATTTTGCATTGCAGTTCACCGTCTGAGTAATGTTGTAGAATAATGTACTAAGGTAAAGAGTGCATAAGAGTGCATATATTATATGGGATGACAGCAGGAACTGATTCCATGCTGGGTATGTTTAGCCTGGCAAAGAGGAGACAGGAGATAACGATAGCCATCTTCAAATATCTTAAGAGCTGCCACATGGTAGAATAAGCATCCTTTTTTTTTCCCTTCACTGGGGGGTAGGATTCGAACCAACGGCTTCAAGTTACAAGAAAGGAGATTCCGACTAAACATTCGGGAAAACTTTCCGACAGTCAGAGGTGTTTGGCAGTGGAACCATCTCCCTTGGGAGGTTGTGGACTCTCCTTCCTTGGAGGTTTTTAAACAGAGGTTGGATGGCCATCTGTCATGGATGTTTTAATTCAGATTCCTGAATTGCAGCGGGTTGGTCTAGATGACCCTTGGGTCCCTTCCAAATCTATGATTCTATGTATCTGAAGAAGTTTGCATGCACACGAAAGCTCATACCAAGAACAAACTCAGTTGGTCTCTAAGGTGCTACTGGAAAGAATTTTCTATTTTGTTTCGACTATGATTCTATGAATTACTAACCTAGATGCTGACAGCAGCCAGGATTTTCATAGCCTAACAAGGGAAGACACTGCAGAAACTTCAACTCCCTGCAGTGTTGGTATAAAAATGGTGTAAAATGGTGTAAAAATATGTAGGAATCAGCAACAGTAGAAATGATAGCACATAAACTTTGCGTTTCCAGAGCCAAAGAAACCCCAGAACACTTTTATACCACATGGTGGGACTTCATATCTTATGTTTCTAACTCAGGTAAACAAGATTCTCTGCCTGCGTCACAAGAGGAGATTGGATATTGTAATTTTCTAATGCCTGTATAATTGTTTGTTTGCCCGATACAATACCTATGTGCAGCACCAATGTTTTGAAGTTGTTGCTATTGTTTTATTTGGCACATTAATAAAATAAGACCCTTTAAATAAAAACACCTTATTTTTTTTTTTAAAAAAAGCATACAAATATAAATATTGGGCAAAGTAAGCTTTGCAAAAAGATGTATATTAGCCCAAATTGCATACCAGAAGCTGCAAGCATATGGGGAGGAACGCTCAATAAATAAGGTCATTTGGAGAGCAATGAAACATATTGATTGCTGCCACCTACTGAACCAGATCTGCCAATCAAACAGTTGATTCTGTAAATTCTGTAAGCCACCCAGAGTGGCTAGGGAAACCCAACTAGATGGATGGGGTAATAATAATAATAATAATAATAATAATAATAATAATAATATATTCTCTGCTTGGGCCAAAACATTATCTTGATGGTTCTTTGTGCAAATTTGGTTATGGGACGGAGGCATGTGCAGGTGGATCCAAACTATAACCCCATCATGAGCAAGGAAAGAACAGGAAAAAAGCAAAAAACCATGAGATTTCTATGAGAAGTCCTCGAGAAAGCTTGCAAAACCCCGTTCCAAATCAGATTAAGGGGAGTTTGACCATCATTAGCAAAATCGGAGCCAGATCACGGGTGATCACAAGTTCCTTCAAAACAAATGCCTGGTTTCCAGGAACTATTATTTGCATATTGTCAAATAGCGTTAGCTATTTTTCCAATCAGTTATAGCATCAATGGTAAACCACATCTTCTTTTCAGTAGTTTTCTTCATTCTCTGTTAAAATGCCCACTTCTTCCTTCACATTGGCCTGACTGGCCTTCATTGATGTCATCACTTAGAGAAATCAGATTGCCTATGCTATGCTGTGACATCATCCTGTCTCTGATTGGGTGGGAGCACACATTTGACCAATCTAGGAATGGAAAGGTGGCAGCAGCAAACAGGGAAAAAATGGCACAAAGGAAAAACAGCCAGAATAAAAGCAATTGTGCCAAACTGAATCAAAATCACTGATATTCCGAGAGTCTAAAGTATTTTCTTTTTTTCAGGAGAAATCCCCATCTGAATGAAATCACCATTTTGGGCCTGGAAAAACATTTGACACAGCTCTAAAATGAGCTGGCTTGTAACGGGACACACCAAATACCCAAGTGGTCAAGTGAGCACACTGTAAATATTTGAATTTGGGATATACAAACTGGGGTGAAGAAACAGATTTGTACAACGCTGGAGATCCATCTGCTAATTTAATTATGTTTTACAAAAGAGACCATCCTATTGCTTTAAGACTGAAAGCTGAGTGCATCTTAGCTGAAAACATTTCGGAAGAATTCCCAGGGCAATTTTAAAGCGGAAGGAGGGGGGAGAATGTAATAAGAAAAATATATGTATTTTATACAAAAGTGTATGATTCATACACAGTCACTATTTTTCTCTCCCTCTCCCCTCCCACCCACACAGGAGAAACTTACTTAAAAGCTTTGGCACTCTTTATAGAGGATATATTTAACTCAGCACTAATGGATGAGTGGGGAAGAAGTCCTTGGTACCTGAATTCTCTCAGGAATGTGAAACACCAGCTCCCAATGGCATCGATTGGTGGGAGAGAATCATCTGCATGCCCCACAGCGAGTTACTGTTGATTAAACAGAAAGACAAAGAGAAAAAAGCTGCCATTCTAAACAAACTGTCAGAAACCATTTTCCTGATTGACCTTGAGAAGAATTACACCCTCCCCACCCCCTGTTTCCAGGCAGATATTTTTTCAGTTGATACAGCAGCGGAGGTAAAAAGTAAGGGATTTTAAATGAGGAACAGAAGGGAAGTCGTACCTTGTCATCATCCGATGCCCTGAAGGTGGACTCCACGACCTTCAGGACTAAAACGCAGCTCGAATTTGACCAACTTTAAGAATGTTTTCAGTATGCCCAAGACAGCTGTTTGGGGAGGTAATTAAAATATGAACCAGTTGCTGGAAACAGCAGGAGAGGAGAGTGGGCCCAGTGGCGTAGCGTGGGTTGCCAGTGGCCAGGGCCGTGTGGAAGGGGGGTTGGGGGTGAGGGAAATAGAGTGCGCATGCGCCTTCAACTGCCTAAAGGCGTCCATGTCACACAGGAGATCGCGGCCACAGAGATCAGAAAAGAAGAGTCGTTCCGTTGTCTGGAGATGCCACTTCCTGGTTCACACGGAGAAGCCGTTTGTGATGGAAGCATGAAGCTGTATTGAGGCAGTGGGGATGGAGCACGCTAACCCCGTGCCACTGCTGTTGCTGGGTGGGCACAGAGCACCCTCCATCCCCTGTCCCCACTCGTGCATGAGCGCCTGGCAACTGTTACTACTTAGGGGTCTAAAACGGATACATTTTGACTTACCTTTAACATATTGTTACAACTGTTGTTTTATAGTACGGAGCAACAGGGGTGTCAGGAATAATGAGAGAAGAGGTGAGCGGCTTCACGGTCCCCCCCCCCCAATATCACATTTTTTTTACATAGCACACACACACACACACACACACACACTGTTATTTGTGATATATAGCCATGCCAAATATTATAAAACCATTACCGTGATGTGGACTTCAAACCGATTTTGGACGATGTATCGATACATTGCCTAGACCAGCGGTGGCCAACTTCCAAGAGACTGCGATCTACTCACAGAGTTAAAAACTGGCAGTGATCTACCCCCTTTTGGGGGGTTCAGGTCAAAGTTGTTGAGCTTCTTTAGGGAAGAGGAAAGCGACATTGAGCTTTTTTTTTAGGAAGGAAAGCCCTGTTTTTGGTGGTTCAGGTCATTTTAGGGGCGCAGGGCAAATATGTTGAGTGTTTTTTAGGGCAGCCAAAGTTTTTTAGTTTCTTTGGGGGGAGCCACTGTTCTACCGGTGATCTACCACAGACATCCAGTGATCTACCAGTAGATCACGATGTACCTGTTGGACATGCCTGGCCTAGACCTATCATAGAATCATAAAATCCTAGAGTTGGAAGAGACCCCAAGGGCCATCCAGTCCAACCCCCTGCCAAGCAGGAAACACCATCAAAGCATTCCTGACAGATGGCTGTCAAGCCTCCGCTTAAAGACCTCCAAAGAAGGAGACTCCACCACACTCCTTGGCAGCAAATTCCACTGTCGAACAGCTCTTACTGTCAGGAAGTTCTTCCTAATGTTTAGGTGGAATCTTCTTTCTTGTAGTTTGAATCCATTGCCCTGTCCGCTTCTCTGGAGCAGCAGAAAACAACCTTTCTCCCTCCTCTATATGACATCCTTTGATATATTTGAACATGGCTATCATATCACCCCTTAACCTTCTCTTCTCCAGGCTAAACATACCCAGCTCCCTAAGCCGTTCGTCATAAGGCATCGTTTCCAGGACTTTGATCAGGTGGCATAAGTGAAGATATAATCAGGAGCGGACAGTGAGTAGGGGCTGGTGCCACCCACCTGGCCTCCCAACATCAGAATCATTGCTGCTTACCAAGAGGTTGAGGGACGAGGCAGCCAGGAGGTCAATCTTGTGCATCTGCAGGAGCACTGCATGTGGGAATGTTAAGGTTTGTAGGAAAGAATATCTTGAATAAATATTATGCTTCCTTCACTCATGCTAGTAAGTGATGTAGCAGAGCAAATTCCCCTCAATATAGCTGGAAGCTAGTTTGCAGATTCGTTTGAATCTCTTAGCTAAGTTTATTTCCTGGTGTCCCCCTTCGATCCCTCTTAAAAGAATAAAGACGCAAGAGTCTTTCTGAGCAAGTTCACTCACATTTCAGTTCATGATATGATTCCTGAAAGGCAGGCTTTTCTTGGTAGTTACACAAACGAAGTGTGAGTTAATCTCATATGGAGACTGATCTCATGGGCTGCTGGCTGAGAGCCAGCAGACAGCAAAATTACATTGAGACAACAAAATGGCTGCAGGAGAGCAACATGGCAGCAAAAGATCAGCAAGCATGTGAGCAACAACAAGGCAATAGAAAGACTGACAAAATGGCTGCGCGACTTGGCTGTTTTATGGAGTCAGCCAGAGCCAAACCCATCTCCCAGGTCTCATGCAGGGGGAGGAAGCTCCAGACCAGTGGAACAGGAAGTTACCCTGACTAGATGTCCCCCTGCTTGTGCCCACTCTAGGGAAATAAGGAATGTTGAATTTGACTGCACCAATGGATTACATACCACACTGGATTGGTTCCAAGTATGCGCTGTGCAGGGCCAACCTCCCAGCTGCTTCCCTCCTCCCAGTTAAAGCAGCAATTCTGCTGTCAGGAGGTCAGGTGCACTGTGCCAACCTTCCTCGCCTACTGCCCTGGCTGGTACACCTAACTAGGTACACCACCTGAAATAGGGTGCAAACTGAACACCAGTTACCTATTGGTTTTTTTGCATGCTCTTGTGTGTGTGAAATCACCAGGCGCATAGACAGATCCTGACCTCCTGCATTGTCAGCGATCCATTTTAGGCGGAGACACCTGTGGGGCAGATGTAATAACTTGGCCTTCCTTTTCCGCTTCAGATGGACGAACGGCTCCTCGGCCAGCTCTCAACTTAGCGCACATCATTTTGTTTTGTTTAGATTTATGGAAGAAGAAGAGTCTTCCCAAAAGGCCTCCTGGGGGCCTCCAGATCTCTGAAATGCAATAAATCAGAGGAGAAACAGCAGCTTTGTAATATTACTAAATAACCAGATAACACTAATCCTCCCCCCGACCAATTGTTCCCCAGCTGCCCATAAATCACTCGCAATAAAAATGCTTCTTCAGCAGCCCCCATCTTCCTTTATTATGCCGTATGACTTGTAATTCTCCTCTTGAAGGTCAGTGGGCTTGAGTTATAGGCAGCAGACACAGAGCAGAGTGCAAGGAGAAAAGGCTGGAGCTTCTGCATTTTATTGCCTCTGCTAAGAGGCCAAAGAAAGGAGAGACTACCAGTCTCAACATCCCTCTACAATCAGGGCTGATAACTGAGCAACATGTGCCTTCTTATTCATTCATTTATTTGCAGCATGCCTTTGGGGGGAAAGGGCTAGAAAGGATCTCTGCCTGAGTCCCTGGAAAGAATTGCTACCAGATCAGAGAGTGCTCTGGACCGATGTTTTGATTCAGTGTAAAGAAGCCTTCTAGAAAAGAGTCCTCTGGCTACTGAAGGTTCTGGAGATGAAACACAGGGGTGCCTTTGCTGTGGATGTACTGCAGAAATTGAATTTCAATTTGTTCCTCATTTTCCCAATATTAAATTCAGTTTGCAACTTTAAAAAAAAGTCACGGAAATTCATCAGCAGTTTAGTCTGTGTTTCTCCTAATATTCACATTTTTGCACAGCAACATTATGCGCTTCACTGATCTCTCATCTTACATGCATTTTGTTGTGACGTGGGGATCGTGATTCAGCAAGTGATTTCAGCTCTGACATAGCAGGCAGGAGACAGCTTCTTCATGTAACACTCTTTATTCAGACAAACAAGACTGGGGAACTGAGGAGAGGGATGCTACATTTATAGGGACAGAAAGACTGGCTAGAAAGGATACATTTTGGAGGGAACAATCTCAAGCAATCACAAAGCTGCCTTTTGGTGGGAACCAATAAGACTGAGGATCCAAATGCAGCAACTTGAATGAACCAATAGTAGCTGTTCCTTCTGGAACAGGAAGGCAGTTACTTTCCCCTAATGTGAAACACAGACAATAGTAATACAGATATTATAACCCTTGAATCAATACACAACACATTTCACTTGCACAATTTCAACCATATGCAATGGTTGAATTTGTGCAAGTCAAGTGCCAAGCAAGGAGGACAATGTAAAAGCTATTTTTGCACTAGGTCTGCTTGGGTTATTACCTGGTAGGAAAAGAGCTTTTGAGCTCTCTGCCTTGCTTGGGAGGCAAGGCCCACATAGCGTGCCATCTCTGTGATGCTCTCATGTGATTTTGTGAGACAATCCAAGCTCCTGTGAGATCTCATGTAAGCATCCCTAGTCTCTCCAGAGCCAAACCTGCCAAATCCTCACTTTCTGAAAAAATGCATGAACCAAAACACAGCCATCCTTCAAGATTCACACTTCCCCCAATGAAGTAATGCAGCTCTCCAACAAGTTAGTGTGTGCAAAAAATGCACATATTAGGGTAAAGTGTGTGTTGAGAGGTGTATACTGCTGAAAATAATGCAAAAAAATGCATTATGCTAGGGGAAAATATGCTTTACAAAAATGTGTGCAGTAGGCAAGGTTGGCTACAAAATATGCACATTAGGAGATATTTTAGGATGAATTTTCACGATTTTTTTTTTTTTTTGCAAACTGATGTGGAGATGTGGATAACTGAATTCAAGACTGGAAAAATTAGAAACTAAGAGAAATCAATATTGACAGATTTGCGCACCCCTAACCAGAACTGAGCAGGGTGAGACAACCTGTGCCCTGGATTTGTGATGGCTACATCTGATGTTAAAGATGGTGATAGAAACCGTCCCGAGCTTCCAGTTCTTTGGTTGTTCTGACCTATGTCGCAGTTACTGCTGCAGCTGTAGTTGTTGATTTGAGCCAGAATAGGACTCAAGGGCTGTAACGCTCACCCCGCATTTGACGAATTGCCCAAGTTCTTGTTCCCAGCCAAGGAATTATGAAGCTCGGCGACATCCCTGCCAATGACCACAAATCTTTCCCATCATGGATTGGGTTTATTTATCCTCTCCGCTGCCAGACTTGGCCCCAACAGGAAGCAGGAGCATTCAGTAGCAAAAAGTCATCCTTTTTCTCCTCTCTTATGTGCATGTACACACAAACACACACACACACAGAGAGAGAATCTATCTTGAAGCTACCGTAACTTCGCACTGAAAACAAGGAGCCCCACTGGAAGCAGCCATCACTGCTCATCAGACACTGTCTGGTCTTGACCTCAGCCACCTGAGCTCAGGCAGTCTGCTGTTCCTTCTCAGAAACCACACTCAAGGTTAACTTCATGCCAGTTTGCACAAGAAGAACGGAACTTGGAGGTTAAGATGCTGCAATCCTAAGCACATTTACTTGGAAATGCTTTCTGCTGAAAGCAGCAGAAGATATTGCCGAGTAACTATGCCTAGGATTATCCAGGTTGGACTGGGGATGCCGCCAGTTTGAAAACCTTAAGAACCACTGTCAGTAGGAAACATAATGCCCTCCATCCCATTCCTGGACTACAACTCTTATCATCCGTGACAATTGACCATGCTGGTTGGGAATGATGGGAGCTGGAGTCCAACAGCATCTGGAGGTGCCATATTAGTTACAGAGGCATAGCAAGCCCAAGTGGTACCCGGTGCAGATTTTTTTTGTCACCCCCCCACATCCACCCACACTCCTTCAAGTCACAGTGAGCATTTTGCATACAAATGAGGTGCCGCAAAGCATTGTGGGGGGACGCAAAACGCTCACTGTGACTTGAAGGGGTGTGGGTGGATGGTACCCCAGGTCCAGGTGGACTGAGTAAAGCAAGCACAGCTAATGCTTTTGCAGTGCTGTGGTGAGTCCTAAGCCCAAAGCCACTGGATTTGCTCTGGCTTGTGCTTGAGGCTCTAGGTGGAGGTGCCAAATGTCACCCCTTGAAGATGGCACCTTTGTGCCCCCTGAGAGGGCAGTGCCCTGGTGAAATGTGCCAGGCTGCTGGGTGGAGCCCTGGCTGGGCAGAGCTGTGCTTCTGTGGCTCTTCCCTGCAGGAAGGATAAAGCAAAGTGTGTGTTGTGTAAGCCAGCGGCTGCACTGAACAACTTATGAGTTGTGGGTGGGCATCTTGAGAGTCATCCCCCCTCCCCTGGAACCCAGGGCAGCCCCTCGCCTCCCCTAGCGACACCCCTGATTGGTTACCTCTGTCATGGACAAATACTATGCTCAATGGATGAACCAGCTTTCTCGGTCCAGAAGAACCCAACACATTAGCAAAAAACAGTGGCAGAAACTCTTTAACTTACTACCATCCTCCTCCTTACCCGCAATAAAAAAAATCCAAGGTACAAGGCATTAAAGAGACTGGCTAAGAGGGTTTGACAAAGAAGTGACTCTGGATGTGAGAGCAAATCCTCGAGCACACCCAAAGAAAGCACCTCTTCCATGGATGCTTCTCCCCGGTGCCCCCCCAATCTGACTAAATAAATAAATCTACCTCCAGACACTCCTGACTCAAGCCTACTTAGGGCTCCCACTGCAATTGCGAATAGAAGTGAATTAGGGGCACCTAACACTGTTGGGAATGCATTACTGGACTCCCAAGCCCCATGTATCAAGAATGGATGGAACCTGGTCCTAAACCCAAAAAAGATCATATTCGCGAAGCAGCTTTCTTCTATTTTCCTACATTATTAGCAATGAGAGCTGGACAGGCAACTTGTTCAGAGGCATTACCTACCTTGCCTTGTTGGTGAAGTTTCTCAGGGCATCTGATTGGCCCATTGCATTGGGCAGAATGCTGAAGGAGACCGACCATTGGCTGACTGCCACATTGCCATCTGCATGTTCTTTAGTGCTGCATAATCAACAAAAAAGATCACAGAAGAGCTACCAATAACTAGGCCTGCTGCCCACTTGTAATGTCCTTTGGACTTATTAAGCACCGTCCCAAATCTATGCTGGTGTTTATTGCACCGTTGTAGCTTTATCAGCACAATTCATGTCAGACTTGTTGTTGTTGTTGTTGGGGCACAAAACAGAACAGAAAAGAAAGGGAGAGAAAGCGAAGATCCAATTTATCTCCACTTCACACCTGCGATTCAGGTGCTTGATGGAGAATGACTTGTAGTCAGAGAAGACAAACTTTCTGATAGCCTGCCAACCCTTCTGATAAACAGAGTCCAGAGAAGCCTGCCAATTAGGCACAGATTCCAAGGATGGAGCTGAAAGAACAGATCTCGTTCCATATACAAATGCACACGCAGGTTGTCTTGTGGTTGCTTCCCCTGACATGGATTGTGTTTTCAGCTTCACTGTGCAGAACAAATCGAAGAAGGACTGACCTGTTGCTGGTTACCTGAGGGGTGTAAAGATCCCCTTGCAAGGCTAGCCCACCCATGAGGCAAGGTGAGGAGATCACCTCTGATGGCAGGATCCACAGGGGCACCAGGTCTAGCCTCCAAGGAATGCATCACCCCCAGATTTACGTATAAGCTAAACAAGCTGTAGCTTAGGGACCCACTCCCTTGGGCCCCCCAAAAATTAAAGGAAAAAAAACCTGGATGTACATTTCCAAAATAAGATAAAAAACAAATAAAATAACATACAGCAACAGTGTTTTGTGTTGTGTAGGCTCCTATGATGTAAGTCATGGGCCCCGCCTGCTAGCCTGCTCCCTAAAATATCACTGGTTTGCTCATTTCTATATATAGGGTGCCTACATTCTGCATGTGCAAATGGCTTTAGATACCTATTAGGTAAAGGGACCCCTGACCATTAGGTCCAGTCATGTCTGACTCTGGGGTTGCAGCGCTCATCTCTGAGGGAGCCAGCGTACAGCTACCAGGTCATGTGGCCAGTGTGACGGATTGGCCCTTGGATGGAGAAGGTATTACATCCCAGCGCAGAAGGGGTTAATCCACCTTCATCTTGACGGACAGTTCATCCTTTGGGGGCGGGGCGGTCCCCGGTTTAAAAGGAGGGAAGAAGAGGGAGGGTGTGTGTGGAGACAGGGAAGAAGAGGGGTGTGGGGCCAGGATAGTGGTGGTTAGGCTAGGATAGGATGAAGATTAGTTGGTTATACTGAAAGAGTTTATACTTTAGATGTAACTAAGCTGATGAACTATTGAAATACTTGAAACATGATGTTCTGAAATAAATAAAGACTTGTTTTTGTTGAGCCAAGAGAAAAGAGGCATTTATTTGGTCCAGCGATATATGGATGCTCATGAGGAGGTGAACTCAGGGAAAAGACAAAACTGACCTGCAGGGTGATAGTTTGTGTCTTGGAGTTTCACTCAGGAGGGGCAAAAGGGCAGAAACCTTGGTAAGGCTACACAGTTACTAAAAGGGTTTAGCTAACTGACGCAGTGGGGGGATCTAATGAGAGAGAGACCCGGAACTGATAGAGCTGAGAGGTATTCTTAACCCAGGAGCCCAGAGCAATATATATATATATATATATATATATATATATATATATATATATATATATAACAGGCCACGACAGCTGGACAAGAGAACCCCATTACTAAGTTATCCCTAGTTATAATAAAAGGGGATTATCCACACAGACGGACCTCAAGGCATCGAGGTGGGGTGAAGAGAAAAAGTGACCCGGAACACCTCAGAAATAATACACTTAGTAACAGAGGGGTAGTTAGCAGGGAGGTTCGTCGCAGCCAGCATGACAAAGCTGCTTCTGACGAATCAGAGCAGTGCACGGAAACACCGTTTACCTTCCTGCTGGGGCGCTACCTATTTATCTACTTGCACTTTGACATGCTTTCGAACTGCTATTAGATACCTATTAGGTCCATAAATGACCATATAGCATATATTCAACACAAAAAACAGCGACAATTTGTTGTTGACAAAGGACAGCTGGACATATAAAGGGCCCCATTACCTTCAGTAGCTTAGGGCCTCCTCATCAAACCTAAATCCAGCCCTGGGTGCATGGCTGCAGCAATGTCGGAACACTCCCTCCAATGCCACCTTTATAGCAGCCTCTTGGTGAATAGGAAGCAATGCTAGGTTTCTCCCACCCCTAGGGGTGGAAATGGCAGGGGCTGTCCTCCGGGGTCTCCTGGACTCTGCACCTAACCAGCATGATTCAGAGTGAGCCTCTCCCCCCTGCAATGGTCTTTAATTCGCACCTCAACTGTTGGGTAAGATCGGTTTGATTCCCCCCCCTTCCCTGTCACCAATGCAGATCTTCATTCAGTACCCCTTGTTCCATGGCAGGGTGGGGACATTTTGCGGTCCCCTTCAGGTGCCAAAATATCTTGGGCCACCCCTGTCCCCTTGTGCTGCAGATGCTAATAATTCACATTCAACAATGCACATTTGTTTAATCTTCTCATGGAAGAAGGACTGGGTTTTGTGATACGTTTCAAATGTGTGATTGATGCTTCACTCCCAAAAGTGAGAGGCGCAGAGCAGGAAAGAGAAATGCTATTTGCTGAACCCCGCAAACACACTGCACTAGCAGTCTGAGATGGGAAAACTGAGAGAAGATTTGTATGTGCTGAGCTACCAAATTGAAGAACAGTATTTGTACTGTTATGTGCACCCCAGTTAGGAACATTGGGTGTTGCATTGCACTGAGTGAGACCACCGGCCCATTTTGCTCAGGATTATCTGCACAGAGTGACAAAGGTGTTGAAGCAAGAGTAGAGAAAATGCAGCTCAGAAGCTCAAATCATATATATGACTGGTACCCTTCTTTGGGAATTAGACCAATGTCCAGATTTTAACATTCAAAAACTTTACTTCAGAAACTTATAGATGAATTAAAACATAATATTTACAATCACATGCTTCTCCAAGCATGGGCTTACAGTCTGTTTTTCCAGCTTCCAAACAGCTGTATTTTCCTCTCTTTTCAGAGTTCAGCACTCAATCTTGTATATCTCAGTTAGACCATGCCTTTCAGCTCCTAGGAGAGATTTCCACTTTCCTCTTCTCCTGCAACTTTGCTCTCTTTCTTCCAAGCAGAGAAGAAGCCCTCCAACACTCAATTCTACTTAGCAATGTTCACAGTGGATTCTAAAACACTGTCCTCTTGCTTCACATAAAAAGGAGTCTCTCCTTCACTAGATACCTCCCATGTGACCAATGTTAGTCAGCCACATGAGACCTACTAGAGACCTCTCTAGAATTCAGTTACCAACCCATCAAATTTAAACACATAGAAGCATTTATTTTCCAGTAAATTAAATCAGCCTATGCTTAACAAATGCCTCCTTGGAGTTTCAGACAGGACATGCCAGAGATTGAAACAGGGACCATTTTGCATGAAAGGTAGATTCTCTGACACTGAGCCATAGTCCTCCCCCAAGTCTTCAAGTAATTCCAGGGGTTCCAGTGCTTACTTCAATTCAGTTTCCTTTGAAAGAAGCCAATAGAAGCTCTTGGCATTTTGCAGTATTTGCATTTATCTACAAATATACAGGTTGAGCGTAGGTGGAAACTCACAGCTGAACACTCCTACAAATGTTCCAAAATTTTCTCTCACAGAAGAGGATTTTTAAAATTATTTTTTAAAAGAAACTGTAGAATAGATTTTGGCACTGCACTAGTACTGTGTGTAGTCAGACCCTGGGAAAGAAGGAAATAAAATATATATTTTGCATTGCTTAAACATGGGCTTCAAAGTGGTTCCAATAACCTCACAAAGAACTTTCAGGAAATGGGAGCATCCTCTTTCTCATTACATTAACGATGCAAACCTATGCGTGTCTACTCAGGAGTAATCCCATGGAGAGTGACGCATCTTACTCTCAGGTAATATGTGTGTGAGATTGCAGCCTAAGACGTTTGCTTATTTTAATCTGTTTCTTAGTCTAGCTGTCAAGCTTTATCGTCAAGAAAACAAATGCTGATTTGGTTTTGATGGGTTCGGTCATTTTTTATGATATCTCCAGGCTATTCTTTTTTTTTTTTTAGCAACCAAACTTCCAAAATAGGCATAAATAGCTCTTTCTCCCTTTTTTTCCAGTAACAACAACGAAGTGCATGAATATGTATGCTGCTGATTACAATATTTTTAGTCAACTCTAAGACTTTTAACTGATTGCATACTTTTGTTCCAAAGGAACACTGTCAGCTACTGTTGATGCCTCTTGTTAGATGGAAAGTCACAGTTTTGCCAGGAAAGCCAAACTAGGACCAACAAAAGTGGGTGGAGCAACACCTGTGACTCCTAGGTTCTATCAGAGAGGACACCTGAGAAAGTGATCCAGCCACACTTAAATTGGTGGCCGCTCTGCACTACCAGTTCAATGTGCAACTTTTCGTCCTCTATCCTGTCGAGTAAGAGGCAGCATCATATGCAGTTCAAGAAGGTGTGTCATCGTTGTCCCCCCACCAGGTAAAAAGCACCTGAGGGGACTGGGGAACTGAGCAGACAAAGGACGTGGCTTGGGGTGAAGGTTTATGGCCTAGGAAGAGTCCCCCAGGCAGAGAGGCCTCATGGTTGTGTTTAGCTCTATGACTGGACTCCATCTTCTCCTAGGAACCAATGAGCCTGCTGGATCAGGCCAATGGCCCATTGAATCCAGCATCCTCTTTTCACAGTGGCAGACCAGATTCCTATGGAAAACCTGCAAGCAGGACCTGAGCTCAAAAGCCCTCTCCCTTCCTGGGGTTACTAGCAACTGGTATTCAGAAGCATCACTGCAGAACAAAGAAATCATGGCTAGTGGCCATTGATAACTCCTCTCCTCCATGATTTTTTCTAATCCTCTTTTAAAGGCTATTTTAGCCCCACACAGAGTAGAATCATGGCATTCTAGAGTTGGATAATAATTTCAACTCACCGTCATTTAAATGAGTCCCTACTCTAGAATCATGCATCAAAACATTTGCCAGCTCCTAGTTCTGCATTCAGAGCTCCTAGTGCATGAATCATTCCTAGCCATAACCATTCCATCAGGTTTCAGAACAAAGCAGCAAAGCTATTCTTTGGTGGGTCCTAAGGGTCATCTAGTCCAACCCCCTGCAATGCAGGGATCTCAACACGTGGTCCCTCGTCCAGTTTGAAACCATACAGGATGCTGCTTAGCTTTGCAAATGTGCTAGCCGTTTTGTTGCTGCACCGCTACAGTAAACCCATTGAAATGAATGGATCCAAGTTGGTCATATCCATGCATTTTAATGGGTCTGCTTTGAACAGGGCGGACTCTGCATGCAAACTCAAATACGGATATTTATCTGTGGTTGTTTGGCAGCTTTTCTGCAGACCAGCTGAACAGAGCTCGCAGACCGCATTTTGACAACCTCCGCTCTAAATAATTGCAGCTGCTTCATGCAAAGCAGACCACAGAGGAAGTAGAAGAGCAGCGGGCTGGGGTTCGGGGGCTTGAATGAATCCTGAGAGGATGCAATCCATTCCTTCCGCGTGGCTCCAGCGGTTGGTTTTTCCCTGGACTTGTCTCTCCTTCCGCGAGATTGTTCTTGCCGGCTGGCTGAGGGCAGTTGCTTTGACTGACACAAAGCAATTTGGGGGCCTTGAGGAAAAGGACATGGGGGGAAATTAAATGAAGATGGCAAGCTGGAAGTTTGAATTAGCAAGGTATACACACACACGGGATGCTTTGTAAGCCTAATTAGAGATAATTGGAAATACTCAGAAGCAATCCATCAAAACCCTGCAGAAAGCCAGAGACCATTCACAGGTGCCTTCGGGAGAGTCAGTCCTGGAAACAGTGGTTTGAGAACAATAATCGTTTATCCCCCAAAGCATTCCTCCTCCCCCTCCCATGCCAGGCACGCAGTGCTATTTATTCTATTTCTGGCATTTTGCACACCCATTCAGAATCTAAACAGAAGGCTAATAAGCTTCCAGAGGTGCGAAGTATTTAACTGACAAATAGGTAAATAGTGGATGTGTTCAGCTTCTTATTCCTGTCCCACCCACCCCCCAAATTTCTCTCATTTGTTTTTGGATTGGGTCCTACATCGCCACTGATTCCTCTTCATAGTAGTACCTTCCAGTAGTACCTTAGAGACCAACTAAGTTTGTTCTTGGTATGAGCTTTCGTGGGGAATGTGCCGTTCAGCTTGGAGAAGAGAGGACTGAAGGGCTGTCACATGGAATAGGAAGCAAGCTTGTTTTTGTGGAAAGTCACCCCTACAGAAGGCAACTTTCTTACTCTTACTCTTATTCTTTGCTGTTTACAGTCCTTCTACCCGATGCCAGAAATTCCTGCCTGCTGACTGTGCAGTGAGGTTTACTGGGCCAAACTGCAGTGATTTAAGCGTACAACCTCATTCCGAGTTCTGGCTGTTGCTCCGCCATAATCAACAACTGTCGAGCAAGTAGTCTTAGTGGGAAACAAGCGGCAGGCTGCCATATTGATTATATTACTTGCGGCCTGGGAGAGGGGGGAGGGAGAGGGGGAAAGAAATTGGCTAAGTGCTAATTTCAGATATAAGTCTTTACAGTCTGGCTGCAGCTCCTGCTCAGTTGATGGAGGGAAAGCCAAGATGTAAAAGATCCCCGGCTTTTCGTTCTCTTCATCTGCTTCTGTAGAAACAGGCAGAGCCAAAGGCTCTACCTTACAGGTGGTCCTCCTTGTTTTATATGCTCTTCAGTTTGCGAAGAGGTGAAATGTCCTGCGCTCGAGGATAAATCTGCTTGCGTGGCTATGTCCCTCCCCTCCCCATAGAAGTAATGACACAGACAAGTTATGCCAATTGTAATGGGCGTAAAGGCCACAACTTTATTGGTTATGGATGTTGAGCGGTATTGGCTTAGGCATTGGACCCTATCAGCTATATCCGACCCCAACCCGTGTGTTGGAAGTCAGTGAAGGGTTAACCACCAGTAAGGAACCCCAGTGATGAACATCTCCCAGAATTCCCCCTGTGATCACCGTAAGGGGCGTGCCTTAGGCCCTCAGCTCCCCGGGCTTTGGACAGGGCCACGCCCCCGGAAACCTTTACCGGAATACCCTTCAATTGAGGGGCAGTTGATGACGCTACCTCCCCTCGCCACTTCATCTGGAAATTTCCAATGCCTAACCGCCAAACCAAGAGTTGTGACGATTGCTACGAGGTAGGTGAAAAAACCCATCTTGGCTAGTCCAATTGGGAAAAAGTCCTACCAGGCCCCCCGGCCAACCAAGGTGACCAACCGAAGTGCATAGCAAGGCCAATGCTAAACCTAAAGGGAGGGTGGGCGGGTGAACCTAACCAGCTGGGAAGCAGGCCACATTTTCCAATGACAAGTCAGGTTTGCCTTGAGAGAGTTCCTATTCCCTCTTTAACATATGGGGAGGGGGGGGAAACAAGGACACTTTTGCAACACTCTGAAGGCCATTGCCTAGGGTCTTCCTCCATAATTAGGCATTGCTCAGGATTCTTCTTCACATGCACACCGTAGAAAGCCTTGATTTATCTTGCAACAATCTGCATTTAAATCAACACAGGACAAAGAACTTGACCATTGTCCTACAAGAGGAGACAACATGTCCCTGGGCACTGGGTATGAAACAGTGGATTAGGTGCTCCATGTTCACACACCCATGGAGACACGATGCAGGTTGTTCCCCCTCTTCCTCCAGAAATCTAGCTTCTGAAGAGCGAGGGGAAAGGAACTTGAAACCCAAGGAATGGCAAATCACAGCAGCTCACAGTAGCTCACCAGCGGTGTGCCCCACTAACCTCAGTCTGCCCTCAACGAGCCCTCATCTGCCAACCTTCTTACTTGCATCCAGGGGGTGGCACTGTCTTTCTCCTCCCTTTGGTCTTGGTGTTGCCCCTTGTAGAACACACCAGGGCGGATGAAGACATTAGAATTGGTTTGTTATTTAGTTCTTTATTGCATTCATTTATTTATTGCACATCTTCCTCAAAGGAGCTCAAGGTGGCACCCCTTCTTCATTTAGATAGATAGATAGATAGATGATAGATAGATGATAGATAGATAGATAGATAGATAGATAGATAGATGTTTATTTACAGCCATAGGCCCATACAAATAAAACACATAGGTAACAAACTTATGCAAGGTAGGTACATCAGCCGCTATAACATATCACATACCACAGTCATCCAAAATGATATTAAAAGAATAAAACTAGATGAGAATAAATGTGTATTTACAATAAAATGGGATAACCTAATAAACCTTAACTAGTTTTGCAGTAATCCTTTACGTCGCTTTTGGGAGAGAACAGCGACCAGGTACCTTGCCACTTGCAAGGTCATATGAGTATCCTTATCTTGCAAAAAGGTGAGATTCTGCTGGGGTACCATCTAGTTTCTGGATTATCGGTCCCAGTAGGTTTGCCCGTGGCACGCTGAACAAGGGACAGGCAAACATAATATGCTGAAGCGATTCCACTGACTCCTTGTCACAGTCACATAGGGCAGAGACTTGGCCCTTTGAAAATCTATGTCTCAGAACACTGGAGGGAAAAACATTAAACCTCGCTTTAGTGAAGGCAATTCTATGGGAAGCAGTAGAAAGGGAGGAGAGGTATGGTGGAGAGCAATGAGTTAAGGTAATGCCAATGTTCTGTGGCGAACAAACCCTCCCCCCCCCAACATGTGGTTTTGCTGCAGATCGATGTCATCCAATCTTTGTCGGATCAGTCTTTGAGCAGTATTTAGATCTACCGGTAATTTTAATTCCTCATTTAATCTGTACAACAACAGGTGGGTTAGGCTGAGAGGCAGGGGTTGGCTGTGAGCTTCATGGAGATTCGAACCCTGGTCTCCGAGGTCCTAGTCCAACACCCTGAACACTACACCACACTGGTTCTGCCTGCTAATTGGTTGTGGCTCTACTTACTCCTGGCCTCCTTGCCTTCCTAATGGGCGCCATCCACCATTGCGTAATGATTCTGGCATCTCCAGCTTATAGACTCAGTTCTTCCAGACTTCCTGGCCTGCCAAGCACTGCACTCAAACCAGTGATCATTGGCTTAAGCAGGGTGAAATAATGAGAGGAAACGAAGAGAAAGTCGGGAGAAGAATGGCACATTAAAATTTAAAGATGAGGACCTTCAAAGAGGTGCGAATAACAAGTAGGAGCCAATGAAAAGACTTCAAAAAAAAAGAGAGAGGAGCCTGATCAAAAGGATGAGAGGGAAAAATTAATTTGGCTGTGGTTCTCTGATTTGATTGAAAAGCAAGGAGGTAAAAGGCAGCTGATGGGAGATTACAGTAATCAAGGTAAGAAATGGGAAGAGAATCGGAGAGCTTGAACATCCTAAGAACAGCCAATGGCCCATCTAGTTCAGCATCCTGAACACTTTCCCCTCATCAGTTTCCAGCAACTGTTTTTTCAGAAGCATCGCTACCTCTGACCGTGGAGGCAGAGCATAGCCATCATGCTTAGTAGCCAATGAGAGCCTCATTGACTAATCCTCTTTTAAAGCTATTCAAGTTGGTGGCCATCTTGTGGCAGTGAGTTCCATAGTTAACTATCAAATGCACAAAGAAATACTTCCTCAGTGATGTCCTGACTGTGCATAACTGAGCATGAGAATTCTTTTGTCTGTAATTGGCTTTAAATGGCAAATTTGTTCCCACATTTCATGCATGACAAGCCCGAGGTGGATTACCGGTATTTGTTTTTGTTTTTGTTTTGTTTTTTGCATCCGGTAGCATCACAACAGACGCAGCTGGCTTGACTCCTCACGAGTGCTCCGGCTTTTCAACACAGCAGTAAAAGTTCATCCTCCAACGTTCTTTCATCCTCAATTCTCCAACCTTGCAAGCACCTTTGCCAGACTCTAGGGTGGCTGAAAACAACCCTTGGCTCTAGGATATGTTTCATGCCTTTTGGAGGGGGGGAAAAAGCCTTAACATTCTTCCAAACCTGGGCCTGTTGAGCTGTTTAGGATGCACTACCAATGATGAGAATGCAGGTCTTGCTGTTTACAGACGAAATGCGGAGATAATGATGATGTGAGATGAAAGCGAGTCTGAAGAGCTGGGCTGTTCAGTATGCTCTTAGTTCTTCAGCCTCCAGTGTTAAAAACCTTGCTCTGATGATGTGAAATGGTCTTTGTAATGCAGACACCGAGCAAAACTTTGTTTACTCTTTCTCTGATTCCACTTACAAAGAGCTTATTTTTACAGGTTCTTCTCTCTCAAATATATTCCCCCCCCCCCGAGTTTTGGGGTGGAATCCAAGGTAGCGCTAAGGAGATTGTTCCATCAGTGAAAACATTTCTGTTTGCCCAGTGGAACAATTCCCCCCTCTTTCCCCCCTTATGCTGTTCTGAGAGTATTCCCAACCAGAGTGGATTTGGAGAAGGTGAGAGGGGGGGATGCAGGGGGGTGGGAATAAGGGGGGAACTCCACTGCATTAGCAGGAGTCCTAGTGCAGGCTTCTGCGAATGACTCTTATTGGCATCCATCAGTCTTGAGAGACAGTGGAGTGTGCCTCCTGGGGTGAAGTCAAACCACTGTGTCACCTCCCAGGGGTGACCTTCCACAAGCCTGGGCAGTGTATATGGAGTTCCTGAGCTGCCCAGATGACAAGACCCCTGCCACCCAGCCTCGCTGGTGTGATCCAAAGGAAAGGAAGTGATGTAGTCTGCAGAAATTATCTGGTGATAGGATTGGTCCACTGGTCAATTTCAGTTTCTCTCAGTTTCTCATTTTTCCCCAATCAGAAGTTCAGTTCCCCATTTATCCAGATCAGTGTGTGTGTGTGTGTGTGTGTGTGTGTGTATGTGTGTGTGTTTCAATGTCCTCAGGAGAATTCACCAGCTGTTTACTGTGAATTTCTCCTAATACAGTGGTGCCCCGCTAGACGAAAATAATTCGTTCTACGAATTTTTCCGTCTAGCGGTTTTTTCGTCTAGCGAAGCGGCAATGACAGCCGCGCTCCGCTAAACGAAAAAAAAGACGAAAATTTTTCGTCTTGCGAAGCAGCCCCATTGACTTTTTCGTCTTGCGGGGCAGCTTCCGCTAGACGAATGCCGTTCGTCTAGCGAGTTTTTCGTCTAGCGAGGCATTCGTCTAGCGGGGCACCACTCTACGTACATTTTTTGTATGCAGTTTTGCCTACCATAGACATTTTTTGTTAAGCAATCACAGTGTACCTCGGGTTACAGAAGCTTCAGGTTACAGACACTTCAGGTTACAGACTCCGCTAACCCAGAAATAGTACCTCGGGTTAAGAACTTTGCTTCAGGATGAGAACAGAAATTGTGTGGCAGCGGCGCAGGGCAGCAGGAGGCCCCATTAGCTAAAGTGGTACCTCAGGTTAAGAACAGTTTCAGGTTAAGAACGGACCTCCAGAACAAATTAAGTTCTTAACCCAAGGCACCACTGTATCCCCAGTATAATGTGTTTCTGTGTATTATTTTTCACCACGCACAGTTTACCCTAGGAAATGCATGTTACATGAGAACTGCACTTGAAATTTCAGAGAAATACAAATTTCAAAGGAGGGCTGCTTTTTTGGTTCGCATGTTGCTTTGGGAAATGGGGAATAAGTCAGTTCACCTTTAAATGTGAACTGGACTGAATTTATCCTCCAGCCCTAACTGGGATGTCCAAGGCTGAACCTGTCATCCAAATGAAATGGGTACAGAAAGCATTTCAGATCTGCTCCTAGTTCCTTTCCTATCAGTAGCCATATTTGACTCAACCGTGTCTTGATTTTTGGCTTCTAGGTGGGGAAGCAGGAGGTGTTTGTACCAGTTTGCATCTAGTGCCAGCCTACCTGATTTGCTGTTCCTGAACTAATACATGAACCAATACCCAGCCACCCCCCAAAATCCACCCTTCTCCGAATTTTGCGATGCAGTTTTCTAGTCAAAATGTGTGTGCAAGAAACCAAAAAAAGTGAAGTGGAAAAATGAGAATGTTTCTGGAAAGGATATACAAAAATACATTATCTTAGGGAAAAAACTGTTTCAATTTTTTATTTTTTTTAAGGATAAATGCACACATTTTCATGTGGACTATTTTATTTGTGAAGCTTGCAAACTGATGTGGAAATAGAGTGAACCGAGCTTACAAATGGAAAAAATGAGAAACCAAGAGAAACCAAAACTGCCAGACCCACCCATTCCTAGTTTCCTGGCAGAAAGATTTAGCTTGTTAGACTTCTTCCTGCTCAGACAATGTCTGCTCTGCTGAATGATCTCCCTCGTCCCTTCCCAGCAGCTGACAGTTTGCCTCTGGGAATATCATTTCATGGTACCAAGCAATTTACACCTTGCCGCAATGATCAGGATATTAAAATCACATCATTTTTGGTACTGGGTATGATTGGATTTTTAATAAGTGACTGCCCTGGCTTTGCAATACATAAATATGTTCAATGAAGGTTCACCCAAACCAAATATTGAATCCCCCGAGGCTGCGTAAGAACCTCTTTCATGTTCTCTTCCAGGGAATAATCCAGTGAAAGGATAAATCGGCAAAGAGGCACAAGTGACAACTAACTTTTCAGAAAATATCAAGTTTAATTAACAAACAGCCACATGCTTTGTGTAAATGGGGAAAAATAAGGAATATATATTTTTAGGAAAGATGCAATAAGCCCAGATTGTCAGATAGCTGGGATTGTCAGTGGTGGGAACCCAGCAGAAGGCCCTCGGTTAACCCCCCAGTTTCTCCAGGTGAGGTTGGGAGGCAGGGGCATAGGAAGGGGTGTGGGGTGTGTGTGGCCTGCCCAAGGTGTCATCTTTGAGGCGGGTGATAAAATGGCACACCGTGTCTCTCCTGGGAGTAATGCGGTGGTTCGGGGCCCCGCGCTGCCCAAAACGGCAGTGTGGGGCTTGCATCTGCCAGGCAGACTCTGTGGGCAGCTCGCCGCCCCCCTGTTGGGAGGGACCACAGTCTGGAACCCTGGATATCCTCTTCCAGTCAGTGCAGGCAATGTGGCCCTAGTTGATCCAACTCAGAATTAGCCAGCTCCTTCTGTCCCTATGGAACCACAGATCAGTAACACTGATAGTTCACAACAAAATAAAAAATAAAAAAATTCCTTCAGTAGCACCTTAGAGACCAACTAAGTTTGTTCTTGGTATGAGCTTTCGTGTGCATGCACACTTCTTCAGATACACTGAAACAGAAGTCACCAGACCCTTATATATAGTGAGAGTGGGGAGGGGTATTACTCAGAAGGGTGGTGGGAATGGGTGATTGGCTGATAGGTGTGGAAAACCTGTTGACGACTGTTAACGACTGCAATTGGTCTTACAGGAAAAGGCAAGGGGTGAGATGGCTAAAGATAGCTTTGTCATGTATAATGAGATAAGAATCCAATGTCTTTGTTCAGACCAGGTCTCTCCATGGTTTTAAGTTTGGTAATTAGTTGCAATTCAGCAACTTCTCTTTCCAGTCTATTTCTGAAATTCCTTTGTAGTAAGACAGCTACTTTGAGATCTTGTATAGAATGTCCTGGGAGACTGAAGTGTTCTCCTACTGGTTTCTCTGTCTTGTGATTCCTGATATCAGATTTATGTCCATTTATCCTTTGGCATAGGGTTTGGCCTGTTTGTCCAATATAGAGAGCTGAAGGGCACTGTTGGCATTTGATGGCATACACAATGTTAGAAGTTGAGCAATTAAACAGTCCTGAGATGGTATGTTTGGTGTTGTTGGGGCCAGTAATGGTGATAGTTCACATTAGTCTACACATTTATAAACCGCTTCAAGGCGCATGCCCATACAATGTATGGCAAGTGATGTACAATATAAACCATAAAATAAAACGTAATTCCTAAAAAAAACCACAATTAAAATAATTTATACCAATTCTAAGAAGAATTATAATATTTTCTACAGATAATATTTCATAAATGGCAGGGTTTAACCTCAAAGAAAGCCTTCATGTACAGATATACCTTCAGTAGGCACCTAAACTTTATGATGCTGACCACCTGCCTACTTTCAAGTGGTAATTGATTTCCAGAGGAAATCAATTTAGATGATTGCAGAACATGTATACCATGGGTAGGCAAACTAAGGCCCGGGGGCCGGATGCGGCCCAATCACCTTCTAATCTGGCCTGCGGATGGTCCGGGAATCAGCGTGTTTTTACATGAGTAGAATGTGTCCTTTATTTAAAATGCATCTCTGGGTTATTTGTGGGGCATAGGAATTTGTTCATTTCCCCCCTTCAAAATATAGTCCGCCCCCCACAAGGTCTGAGGGACAGTGGACCGGCCCCCTGCTGAAAAAGTTTGCTGACCCCTGATGTATACCTTCATTCCCCCAACTCGGGAGATTTTGCTAATCTTGTGCGCATTCCTCAACGAGGCATCAGAAACTCCAAATTCATCTTGGAATTTTGCTTTTGGTAGAAAGTTGGTGAAAGCACCATGATGTGTGGACACCCAACCACCAGCCTTGTAGAAACTTATAAGATACGTAAGATCTATGAAGCTGAGAACAACCCATGAGCCTTATACAAACCCACAAGACTTTCAAGTGCTTGACAACCTTCCTGTTCTATTGTTTCCCCAGGAAGGCAAGAAAAACTCTGGAGATGTTGCTGAACAGACTGAGAAGTAGCAGGGAAATGAAACAATTGGCAATGGAGAAGTACCAGGAGGGAGGGGTCCTTAACCCCTCTCCCTGTAATTTCTGCTTGCAGCCCCTTACATACCAGCTACTATCCCCTTAGCCGGGGTTGTTGGTACACAATTGTGGTGTCACAGTAAACATGGCTGGGACTAGAGGGGGAAATGGGTAGGTGAGGAAGGGTCATGCACCCCCCTCCCACCCACTCCTTCTCCATTACAAAGCCCCCGTGCCTGCTATTTTGCAGCTGTTGGGCAGCTGCCCAGTTTCCAAATCTGCAACCTAAGTGGCTTCAATTTACTTGAACTCTATTAAAGATTCAGATCTTTTTTCCCTGGCACAATACACACACACACACACACACACATCCACCAAATGCTATGCATCTTTTTAAAAGGCTTAAGAAGAAGAAGAAGAAGATAGAGATGGAGAAAGAAAGAATACCAGGTAGCATCCTAGTTGTCTGCTAAGTGCCTTATCATTTTACCTGCTGAGAAAAGCAGCACAGAGGAAGCTTTTGGACTGCAATGCCTTTTGTTGTGAGCAGTTTCCAAACAGACAATGAAGGATCATTGATTCACCTCTCTCGCTTCTTAAACAGCACATCTTGTAATTCAGCCAGCTCCCTTATGATTGCGCCAAGCTGCTTCCACTGGGCTTACACGAGAAATAATTAAAGTTAACATAAGCCTTGCTACTAACAATGGTCTTTTCCCCTTTTCTTTTTTTCCGGTACAGTCCTCTTATCTGCATGTAATTCTCTGTAAGACAACCCTGGAGTCACATTTTCCCTTCCTTTTTGACACAGAAAACCTTGTTTGTACAAGCTCTCTATACCAGGGTTAGGGAAACCTTTTTTTCTTAGCCTAGGGGCCATGATCGCTTCTGTGCAACCTTATGAGGGCCACAAACCAGTGGTAGGGAGGCCCAGAGGCCAAAGTGGGTGGAGAAAGGAACATAAAACTGACCTTTGAACTGTAGGCATCCAGACCCGTCTGTAACATCTGTCTAGGCAAGCAAGAGGCATTAACAGAGTTCAAGGACGCATCTCAGCCAGGCAAATACCCTTCAAGGAGGGCGTAAAGCAGGGGTAGATAGGGTGGTGACCTGGGGAAAGGGGGGGGTGGTTGGAGAGTGGGGAAGAGGCCTGGAGGGGAGTCCCAGGAAGGCAGACAGGTAAAAAGGTAAAATAAAGGACTCCTTGAGGGTTAAAGTCCAGTTAAAGGCGACTATGGGAAGGTCTACGTAGACCATGTAGGGCCGCATTTGACCCCAGATCTGAGGTTCCCCACCTGTACAACTAACAGAGGCCATTGCCTAAAAAGAAATAGGAAAATCCACACACTGCTAATACTATTGGTTTTAGAATCATAGAATTGTAGAGTTGGAAAGGTCCCCCTAGGGCCATCCAGTTCCAACCCCTTGCAATTCAGGAATCTCAGCTAAAGCATCCATGACAGGTGGACATCCTACCTCTGCTTAAAATCCTCCAAGGTAGGAGAGTTCACCACCTCCCATTCCACTGTTGAACAGCTCAACAGTGCATTAAGAGAAGTTGAAGATAATAGAACCATAATAGGGTTTGAGTTGGGTGCAGGACTCACGCATGGGGTGGCCAAGGGTAAACTTTACAGGAGTCTGGATGTCCAGGGGGACATGACTCAGGCAACATGCCCATTACAAAGAGATCAGCTGTTAGATAATGTCTAAAGATAGTCAGGCTGTATCCATGTTTCTTTTGACTTATATGGGGTGTCAAGATATTATAAGCCAATGAGTTCTTGTGAGATGATCAGAAGTAGCGTCAGTGCAGATGAGATCAAAGCAACATGTGTGAGCTGTGGAACCAAAACTCTTCTGATCTGTTCTCTTCTGGTCTGAATGTAGATGATAACCATAGATGTGGCATCTTCAAAATCTTCCTTTTGAAATTTGACCTGCAAGAGTGCTGCAACAGAAAGAAACACATCTTATGAAGCATTGTTGATGAATTTTCAAGCGGCTGCATAATGTTACCAACTTCCTAAATTCAGTGGTTTTATGCCAGGGGTGGGGAACCTCAGGCCTGGGACTGATTTCAGCTGTCAGGTGGAAGAGGATCCAACCCCCATGGCAGCTTGCCAGGAACGGACAAGACAAGGAAAAGTTCTTACCAATTGCTTTTTTTCAATATTCACAGAGACACGCTTGGAAATGCAGCCTCTTGGAATAATGGTTGCTGAAAAGTGCCATCTGCGTTTGAGCTCTTTGCTCTCCTACTTTCAATGGTCTCCAGGTTCTGGGAGAGGGGGGATCTGGAATGCTTTCTAATGACACTGTGTCCATCAGCTGTCGTCCCTCTGGTGCTTCTTCCTCCTCCTCCTCATCTCCCATTATTCCCCAGCTTTTCCTCATCTGCCTCTGAGCTGTGATCTCTCAAACCCCTGTTGTAATTCTGAACTGTCTTCTTCTTCTCTGGAAGGGTCAGGCTGGGGAGGCTGTCTCCACTGTTCCTCCCCTGCCCAGTCCCTGACATCAGCTTTCCTGGCCTCTTGGCCCAGCCTTTGGGACTCTACCCAACACTGGCAGACTTTGGGTTTTAAAATTTCAGCAGTGCCCTATGTGATGTCAAAATTTGGCACCTCTCCAACTCTTGCCTTCTGTCACTCATCATTGTTGCAGTATCCCCTTGTGGTACTCTCTTGCCTCAGCGCCCGGTGCAGGCAAACTGGTCACACTCCCACAAATATGCTTCTGTGCCCAGACTACACCCCTCACAAACCCTTTCTGAACCCTTGCCTAAGTTTGTGCCTGGAATGTGCCCCTTGGTCTATGATGGTGCCCCTTGTTTTCCTGGATGGGGAAATGTATGCACTGAGATATCTGAGTTCTGCCTGGATTAAATTAGCCACTGTTCAGAGGTGAGGAGTCACATCTGTAGCTCCACCCACTTTTGACCTCTGCCCCCACCCACCATTGGTATGTGGCCCCCAGAAAGCTGCCAACGAGGAATAATGGCCCTTGAGTGGAAAAAGGTTCCCCACTGCTGCTCTATGCTTTGCTTTTAAATCCTTCTTCTCTGAAAACCAAAAAAAGCCAATAATCCAAATCCAACAGCATCCATAACTGGAAATATTATAAAACCAAGACATTGGGGGACAAATCTATTCAGGGGATCATAAACAAATTTGACTGGCAATTTTTTTTCTTGAGAATTCTACTCACCCACCCAAATTTAATTCCAGCTGCACCGGTGAGTTCCCCACAAAGGCTTGCAATTCTCTTCTAGAAGTGGCAAAATGGCTGTCTGAGAAATGAAGGGAAAACATTGGGTGTCTGGCTGCATGCCAGCCCTCCCAAAAAGCAAACAGCAAATAAGGAACCAGGAACCAACTTCCACCCCATTAAATGGGCAACACCACGTACCTCTTGCTCAATGGGTGGGCAGGCTCAGTAAGACGATTATATCATCCAAGGCGTGTGGGTGGGACATATGGAAAATAGTCCCCTAGTGCTAATTATTTAATAGCAGCCAGTACATGAACCAGTGGGAAGATGATTTAAGCTGCAGGATTTCAATAACACAGACAAGCAAAAACATCCTAAATGGGAAACACCAGATGCTACCTTTCCTTTCTCTCTCAATAATATTTCTTCTCTTAAACTTGGGGAGGTAACATGCTTGTTAGAAGGAACAAAGGAAGAGTTGTTGTTTTTTTGAGGCACTGCAGAATCACAGGAAGAACATGGGGATGCACATCCCCCAACCACATTCACCATAGTGATTCATATATACTGGAGATGTCACTGGTGTTCATAATTATCAGAGTTTGTGCAAAGTTGCCCAGCTTGTGATGCCCAGATGTACTATGAATTGAGTATCATCTTCTCCCAGATTTTCCCTTTGAAACAATTTTTTTTGTAGGGAACCAGGCAGAGGGCCTTCTTGGTGGTGGCGCCCGCCCTGTGGAACGCCTTCCCATCAGATGTCAAAGAAATAAACAACTACCTGACATTTAGAAGACATCTGAAGGCAGCCCTGTTTAGGGAAGCTTTTAATGGCTGATGCTTTAATGTATTTTTAATCTTTTGTTGGAAGAAGAAGAAGAAGAAGAAGAAGAAGAAGAAGAAGAAGAAGAAAAGAAGAAGAGTTTGGATTTGATATCCCGCTTTCCACTACCCGAAGGAGTCTCAAACCAGCTAACATTCTCCTTTCCCTTCCTCTCCCACAACAAACACTCTGTGAGGTGAGTGGGGCTGAGAGACTTCAAAGAAGTGTGACTAGCCCAAGGTCACCCAGGCAGCTGCATGTGGAGGAGGGGAGACACGAACCCGGTTCCCAGATTACGAGGCTACCGCTCTTAACCACTACACACACAGAGAGTGGCTGGGGAAACCCAGCCAGATGGGCAGGGCATAAACAAACAAACAAACAAAATGATGATGATGATTATTATTATTATTATGCATGTGCTGGGTGCATCATCCATGCTGATCAGCTTGTTTTTGTAGTTGCATGGGTCGTTTCTTTAGTATTAGCTCCTTATTTCTATGAAACTCTTATTGATCAGTGTAAAACTAAGTGAACGACAAAGTCAGCACTTTAGGCAGACACCCAGAAGTTAGCTAATATTATGCCTATGCTCCCAACAACATTAGCATTGATTGCTATGAAGCACTTGAACAGAACTCTCATGCAAGCATCATTTTGTTTGAGGAGCATATCTACTCTATTTGGGTTATATTCGATTCTCTGGATTGGCACATTTAATGCGTTTGCTGCCCGCAGTGTAAAGCCCACTATTATTCACAGGCGAGTCCAACAGGGCTGGTGCTATGGAATAGGTACAAGTAAGGAAAGACAAAGTGGACAATTTCAGTTCCTCACTTTTCCAATCTTAGGTCGAGTCTGCCCATTTCCGCATCCATCTGCAAACTTTCTTTTCAAAAATCTTCTGGAAAATTGTACAATTTTTGTGTGTGTGCATTTCTCCCAATCTGCACATTTACCTGTATGCTAGCAATTTCCCCTAATATACATTTTTGTGCCTCATTTTCACTAATACTCCCACTTTTGGGCAAACTTCCACCTCCTTGTATGCTGTTTTTGGATTTGAGAACTACACTGCAAATTTCAGGGAAGGCTTTTGAAGAATATCTGTGTTGTGGTTTGTGCATTGTTTCAGGAAGTGAAAAATAATCAGGTTTGCAATGCAAATTGAACAAATTTCTCCCCCTTCCCTCAGTGCTGGGCAGCTGGCACCAAACTATACTCTTAGAAGGACTGTGATACAATAATGAACATGGGTGCAACATTACCAGTATGCAATAGACCTATGGAAAAGCAACGGGATCTCTCCTAGATTCCTCTGAGAAAGCATTGCTGCTCTAATAGGCAGTGATGGGCAAATTGGTCCATTTTGGTTTCTCTCAGTTTCTCATGCTTCCAAGGAGTGTCTCCACCCCCATCGTTCTGCTCGGACACTGAGGTCCAGCGCCGAGGGCCTTCTGGCGGTTCCTTCACTGCAAGAAGCGAAGTTACAGGGAACCAGGCAGCGTGGCCTTCTCGTTGGTGGCGCGCTGCCCTGTGGAACGCCCCTCCACCACATGTCAAAAGAGATAAACAACTGCCTGACGTTTAGAAAGAACATCTGAGAACAGGCCCCCTGTTTTAGGCAAGCTTTTAATTGCTGTGCTTTAATGTATTTTTTAAATCTATTTTTTTTTTTTTTTTTTTTTTTTTTTTTTTTTTTTTTTTTTTGTTGGAAGCCACCCAGAGGTGGCCTGGGGGAAAACCCAGCCATTATGAGCAGGGTATAAAATATATTATTTTATTATTATTTTATTATTATTATTATTATTATTATTATCAGTTCCCCACATTTTCACACCAGTTTGTGGTTTTTTTTTGTATGCTCCCCCTAAGCTGATTTCACCTAATATTTTCCCCAATGTAATGCCATTTTTGTATGTTAATATCTGCATTTTTATGGACACTTTGCCCTAATATATGCATTTTTGTACATGTTGCTTGGATGAAGAACCGCCCTGCAAAATTCAGAGAATTTCGAAGGATGACTGAACAGGGTAAACTGCATTGGATTTCTGTCCCATTCCTCCTCACAGGGTGGGTGCAAGTTGCATTCCGGCTGTGCATTTTAGTTCTAAGCTGTGGCCGATGCCTACCAAAAGGACCCAAACTCTTGCCTCTGAGCATGGAGACAATCTTTTGTCAGTCAATCCTTCCCAGATTCCTATCGTGCGCAACCTGGGATACATTTGTCCTTTTGGTAAAGAAAGGGCAGAAGCCGAATTTAGCTCTCCAAAGCCGTGCAATGAAACCGAAGATCTCCTTGGAGAACAAACTTGTCTAAAGAGACATGTTTCTGTTCTCTAATTTAAAATCCATCTGCTTGGATCTCCGGGGAAGGGAGCCTGCCTGCGTCTCTCTTGTTTCCTCCCCAATCCTTTTGTAATAGCCGGCATTTACAAAACAGAAGTTTGGATCATTTGTAATATTAAGTCCCTAATTGCCTGGGGAAATGGGGTCCTTTAATTAAGCTGTCATTTTGCCTTCTTGACATCTTTCTCTCTGCAACGGCCCCCGCCCCATTAGTGCCTTGTTTCCAAATGTGGTCAATGTAGCCACCAACTCGCATATGACCTTATCTGTCACTTGGTTTCAGATGCTTTAGCAAGGCAAACGCAAAACGAACAAACGTGACAAGGGAAGGAATGAAGGAGAGGAGAAATGCAGACGTTCTGAAATACAGAGTCGCCAGATCCTATGAGATGCTGTGTCCATGCTGCTGCAGCCGAGGTGGGGTGGCAGCTGGAGTCCAGGGTTGTTGCTGTGTGTCGGTTGGATCTCATGATGGACAAGAGCAGTGGTGGGGGATCTCTGGCCTGTGGGCCACTTGATGAGCCCATTTGGGCCAAGCTACACCTACCTCCCTTATACCTGACATCATAGACTCATAGAACTGTAGAGTTGGAAGTGACCCAAAGGTCATGTAGTCCAACCCCCTGCATTGTAGGCACTTTAAGTAAAGCATCCATGGTTGATGGCCATCCAACCTCTGCTTAAAAACCTCCAATGAAAGAGAGCCCACCACTAACCGAGGGAGTTTGTTCCACTGTCAAACAGCTCTTCCCATCATAAAGTGCTTCCTGGTGTTAAGTTGGAATCTCCTTTCTTGTGACAGATGTGATGGCAGTAGGTCGTTAGGGTTTGCAGAGATATGCAGGACCCAATGCAAACTGAAAAAAGGATCAAGGGAAGTAATAGTTTTGCTCTATTCTGCCTTGGTCAGAGCATGGCTGGAGTACCATGTCCAGTTCTGGGCACCACAGTTTGAGAAGGATATTGACAAGCTGGAATGGGTGGAGGGGGGGGGGGTGAGGAGGACAACCAAGATAATCAAGGGTTCTGAAAAAAAAATCTCTCTCTT